>CM034156.1:70304361-70661551 GCA_019776745.2 Taxus chinensis | reverse complement strand
TTCATACATACACGGTGGTAAACAATATTTTGCAGGTTGGTCGCGATCTTTCATGATCTACACCCATAAATGTTAATTTATTCATATGGAAATGGCATCTATTGTTTCTAAATCAAACTAATAGACTAATGAGATGGGCCCATCTACCCGAAGGGTATGCAAAGATAAAATTAGAAAAATGTTTCGTATAAAATTTCTTGTAGCATCTTGATAATGGGCATCTGCCCATTTAAAATAAGAATCACAAAAAAAGGCATAAGGAAACTACATCTGCCCATTCTAATAATAGGAATCACAATAAAAATAGGCATAAAATGCCAACTACATATGGGCATCTATCTACTCGAAGGCAAGACATTAACATAAGTGGATTTTGCCCATATTTTTGTGCTCAATGAAGGCAATTATATTTTATTCTTCCATTTGAGGAGATTTAGAATATCTTTTTCTTTTGTTTCATGAAAAAGGAGCTAGACCAAAGAACAAAGGTTAATCCTCAGGGATCGTGTACCAATGATGATATAATTATTAACTCTATAAAGGCTATCAGAAATTTTCTTTCCATTAGAACTGTCCCTCCTTTCATGCAAAGTATGGTAACAATCCAAAAGTTAAATTTTTTGTTTGAGGATTGACGAATTGCCCATAAATATAACTATTCCTAAAACAAAACGTACAAAACTATATAATGCTTGATTCCCTCTCGAGGGTATGTATGTAGCACTTAACAGAGGAATAACTTGTCTCCACTTGGGATAGTATTTCCAAAACAATATAATTATATTAATGACATGAAGATGAAGTGGTTTGGGGCCTCATTTTGATTTTGAAGGAAAACCAAATGTTATTCTTCACATTGAGAAGAGTTAGAAATATTCATTGTTGTTTCTCAAAAATTTCCTTGATATTATTCATGAAAAGAAATAGACCCCAAAATTAAAAGAGTAAACAAAAATTGGAGATAGATGCTTCATTATCCCTTTAAAGGTATGCAGTGCAACACTAGGTGCCTCTAGGGTTAGTCAAAATAACATGATATAATTATTAAATCTATAAAGGCTGTCAAAATGTTTTACACTATTATTCTTCTAATATGGTCCTCCTTTGATTGCAATGGTATTTGTTGTGATGAAAAATGGGGAACAACCCAAAAATTAAAATGTTTATTTATTATAGGATGGACAAATTCCTATATGAAAATGGGCAGAGATTAGGCAGATTCCCATTTCTAAACTAAAATTATTAAGAATGGGAATCTTCCTGAGGGTATGTAGTGCAAAACTTGGTGGAGGCCAAGAATCCCTTCTAAATCAAAATAATATAGCTATAATGAAGGTTTGATCCTCCTTGAGGGTATGTAGTGTAGAACTTGGTGAAATCACATCTAGTCTCTTCTAGGGGTTAGTCCAACAAAAATGATATAAATGTTTGGTAGCCTTGCAATATGACTAATTCCCGTCATAGTCAAAAAACCCTATTTAAAAATATGGAGTTGAAATGAAAAAATAACATAAGGTTGATATTTTTACTAAAAAATTACCATTACAATGTTTAATGCTTCGAAAGTTTCCCATTCTCACAACATTTATATAGGTTATAAGTTCTCACATCTTATATAGAGTGTATTAAAAATGATTAAGTTCTTGCACACACTAAATTTTCATTCTCACATCCTTTATAGAGGTCGAAAAATTATTTAGAAGTTCAATATTACTTGTATGAAATGGTGGATGCCCCTTCTCATGTATGAAACAAAAGAATAAGTTTTGTTTAAGAATATGTTAGAATTAAATTATCGTGTGCCCATTGTAAACATTCTAATACCTAATAGACTATACAAATAGAAGTATTTTGTTCATCAAGGTAAGATCTATCGACATTAAAAATTTTCTCCGTAATTTTTATTTTATTAATTTATGTATTAGAGAATACTATTGTTAAGGTAATATATTAGTAGTGGCATCCAAAGTATATAGAATGGCGCCGTCAGTACGGTGCCGCCAATAAAGTAGAGTACGGTAACCATCAAAGTACAAAAGGAATGTTGTGGTAAAAAGTAAATTGTTGTGTGTAAGTGGTCCGGTAATGTTTAAAATGTGAAAGTTGGGGTAAGTAGATAGTAGGGGTCTACATGATTAGGATTAGAAATATTATATTTTAATAAGGACAAGGAGTGATGTCATAAATATTTTGTGTATTTATTTGTAGAAAAGTCTAAAAAGGTGGAACCCATGTGAGATGATAAGATTTATCTTATCTTAGAAGATAATCCTACATGTAAAGGCAAGAGTTTAGGCATAGAATATGATTGGCCGGAAGATATTTCCTATCTCCATCTTAGGATAGGGTGGGTAAGCCTGACTTCCTATAAATAAAGAGGTCGCCTTCCCTCATTTAGCATAGAAGGAAGTAGTGAGAAATATTGTATGAGTAAGTGTGGAAAGGAAGCCATCATTTGTGAGGTGTGTTAAAGAAGCATTAAGAGGTGTAATTGTGAAGTTTCTCCCATAGTTATGTTGGAAGGCAAGTGAATTTAGTAACACTTGAAAGTACCTCATGGTGAGATTGTAACAATTTCATGTTGATATGGTAATTTACACTGATATTTTAGATCATTCCTTTCATATCATAGTCTATGGTATTCTTGTGTTATGTTTGTTGTTGTGTTTCCAAATTACATCCACCAAACTAAAAAGTTGTGCATTAGTAAATAATCATAGCACGAGGAGTTCCCGATGAAGAATTATCATAGTTCCGGATTGGTGATGACCTTTTGGTTTTGTTGCTGGGACAGTTCCTCGTTGGTGGATTTTCTAGAGAGATATTTCTACTTAGTCATAACTCAATAGAAGGGGTAACCTTGTTTTATTGTGCCTAGTAGTTACCATGGTAAAGTCACTTTTACCATGCATAGTATTTACCACAGTAACTTTACTTTTTACCATGAATAGATTTACCACAGTAAACTTCATTTTTTACTTGTGAATAGTGTTTACCCCAGTAACTTCATTTTTACAGTAAATAGTGTTTACCAAAGTAAAGTCAAGGATTACCATGGTCATTCCTATTTTACTGTAGAAAGGTGTAAAGTCACTTCTATTGTAATGAGTCCAATTATTTGTGCACATAAGTCTTACAGGTTTGTACTTGTGAGTTGGTATTTCACTGTGGTTACATTTAAAAATGGGGACGATTCCTATTTTTTCAGCTCAATCTAATGAAGATGCTTACTCTTTCATTCAAGAGTTTAAAAATATTGCATTTGTAATGCCTCATAAGAAGGGAACAATGGACTAAATTTTTTCCTACCTTTTGGAAGGTCAGCCCTTAGGTGGTTGAAAACACTAGGTGATAATGTGAAAAACTCATGGGATTTATTAACTGAAAGTTTTCTTGAAGAATTTGGTGAACAACATAAATATGTAGATCTCATGATCTATATCACAAAGCTATCCCAAGAAGAGAAGGATAAGATAAGGGATTATCATGATCGTGTTCTAGAGCTAAGGAGGAAGCTTGATGCCCAATCGGAATGAAGGATTAGTGGATGGGTTGATGAATGGCATCGATAATCTCCTTTGTAAGCACTTCATTCTTGGGATGAAGCCAGAGATCAGACAATGAGTGAAGTGTGACCGCCCACACTACCATTGAATAGCAAAGGAGATTGCTAGAAGGCAAGAAGAAAGCATGGAAGAGGAGCCCAAAGAAATTGTTGCTAAGGTAAAGCCTACACCAACACCTTTGGTCCATAATCCAAAACCACTCTCAGTGAGCACAAATTTCTCCTAGTACATCTACTGAGTATGAGGATCTGCTTAGGAAGATGGGCTAGTTAAGTATTAATATTCTTCAAGGAAAAGAATTTAGTTCTCAGGGAGGAGATAGAGGTCCAAAAAGAAATATTTCTGAGTTGTATGTTATGGTTGTTATAAAAAGGGTCATTATAAGTATAATTGTCCAGATAGATCTTCTACATCTGGTGCAAGAGACAATGATAAAGGAAAAAGACCTGTGAATTCTTTTGAAGTAGTAGATAAGAGCATAAATAATGAAGTAGATGTGTTTATAACAAAAAGAAAGAAAATCAAGATGGAAATGATCCTAAGAAGATGAAAGGAGAAACTAGTAAGAAACATAGGAGAAGAAAGTTGGGTGTGCAGGATTTTCTGATTTCATAGGGACAAGGACCATACTCCATCTTAGAAGATCTATCCAAAAGGCCTACAAATATTTATATATGGTCAACTCTTGGCTATGTCTTCTGAGAAGAGGCGGGAGCTATGAAGTGGACTCAATGCTCGACAAAGGAAGGAGGTTAAGGTCCCTTTTTTGGAGGCAGAGGTGGATCCCTATGCTCCACAAGCTGAGGTATTATGTAATGGTATTTTAATTCATGATGTCTTAGTTGATGGAGGTGTTGTAGTTAATGTAATGACCAAGTCTGTAATGAATATTTTGAATTTAAAAATTGATCGACCCTCAACACTTATGTTAAGGTCATTAAATAAGGAAAAAACTAAATTGGAAGGTGTTGTTTCAAATGTGGGCAATATCTGTTATGGGTGTTGTATGTGTGGTAGAATTTCAGGTGATGAAAAATGGTATTTTTACATACCCAATGTTGTTAGGAAGACCATGGCTAAGGAGAGTTCATGTAGTAAACTACTATAATGAAGGCTTCATGACACTTAGACGTGGTAGAGAGAGGGTGAAGATAAATGTGACCCCTCAGCATCATAAGATAGAACCTGTGGATTAAAGTGAAGAAAATGATGATTGGATATCCTCTGATTACTCTAGTACCAGTGAAGTGGACACAGAAGATGAAGAAAGTGAGGTTGATGTTTCGGTCATGGATATCCTTCTAGTCACACCGACTCATGAACCCATAAAATTATCTGAAGAAGAAATTGATGATCGTCTCTAACAAATAAAGATTGGTGATGTTGTGATGGAGAGTGAGAAGGAATCCTACCTCCAACTCTTTTGAAGGTACATACACATATTCACTTTTGATTACAAGGAACTCCATCAAGTAATTTGGGTAGAACATTCTATTAAGTTGGTAGATGGTGCTAAGCCCATAAAGCAAATGCCATATAGAATGCATCCTAATTTTTCCAAGACTGTAAAAGAAGAAATAGATAAGTTGCTTGATGCAGGATTCATATTTGTTGTGGAGAATTCAAGAATGGGTTTCTCCCATTGTGATGTGAATAAAAAAGAATGGGAAGCTACGCATTTGTGTTGATTATAGGAAGCTCAATAAGGAAACAAAGAAGGATCATTACCCTCTTCCATTCTCAAATCATATATTGGATGAAGTAGCTGGCTAGGAGTGCTATAGTTTTGCTGATGTATATAGTGAATACAACCAAGTTCGTATAGCTGAGAAAGATCAGCTGAAGACCACGTTCACCACTCCTTGGGGAACGTTTGCTTATAGAATTATGCCTTTTGAAAAAGGGGCTCTAGGATGTGTCGAGTATGATAATCATGGTGACCTAACAGTGTTTGAAGGATCTGTAGACTAAAATGATGATGCTAAAATGAGTTCAAAGTTAAATTTGCAATCAATCCTTTTTCACATTTTGGCAGAGCATGAGCTATGGAAATGGACTGAATCTAAAGATTTCAATATGTTTGATAGTTGGCTACAAGTCTACAAAGAGTTGATCATATCAATACCAATAGTGTATGAAATTTTTTGGATATGTATATGAAGTATGTATGTAAGCTAAGCTTTATAGGGTACCATTAAGACAAAAAAGACTATGTCTAAAAAAACAATGTTGTGCACTGTTAACAATGGATGTAAAAGTGTAATGAAGACTGAGTAATATGATTAGTCATAATTGATCATATTCATGGGTATGATGTCTCAGAAGGAGTTATGAGATGCACTTAGGTATGTAACATGCCTCTGAGGTAAATTGGCACCTCTAAAGGTGCAATGTTTTCTCTGAAAACAGAGTATGATGTTTTATTTATGTTCATTGTGTAAAGTGAGTTCATTTTTGGTTGAGTAAGTGTGTTAACGAAAGTAATCCTATGTTTACTGTAAGAAGTAATTAGTGAAGCTTGTAGTTGACTTGTTTGAAGGAAGGTGTTTTGGTTCTTAGATGTTCCTTGAGTTATCCTAACTATCTTCAAGCATCTTGAGAAAATACAAGGTAAGGTTGTTGATCATTCAAAATATGAAATTTTTTCATTGTATGATGTGTGGTCAAGAGCTTGAGTGATCCCTAAATGATTCATTTAATGCTTACATGAAAATTTTTTCTCAAATGCGTGAAAAAATAGTAGGCTTTATGACTGTGTTTTGTATGTTACAGTGGTACTTATCAAATATTGTGCTTATAGGTATATTGGTGTGTATGGTGCTTACCAAGACAGGGGGAGTGCTTGGTTGATCCTTCAAGAAGTTGAAATGATGTTCTATAAGGCCATTCAAGGTAAGGAATGATGTTTTCTTCCTTTTCCTTTTTCCAAGTGTGATGAGTATGAATGCTTTGAAATGATAGTCAAGTATGACAATTTTAGACTGAAAATGTTGTTTTGGACCTTGAAAAAGTTTGTAAATTTGATTTCAAGGCATGATAGCTAGGATAGTACCTCAAATTTGGTACTCTTGAGCTAGAAATGAAGGTATTGTGTCCAGGGGGGTTTTACTATTTGGCTAACTCAAGATCTGCAAAGCTTGGTGACTTGTGGTGGCATGTTGAAATTGGTTAAATTTGCTCTAAGAAGTAAGTTTTGGACTCATAGTGTTGTATTTTGTATAAGAGTAAGTATATGCCTTGTATTGTATGGTTTATTCCTAGATAAGTTGGATTTTTTTGTCAAATAAGGTGGAGAATGGGTATGACATGGGCAGTCATGCCATTTTTGGTATGCTAAAGGTGTTGATGCTCCTGTCCCAATTTTGCTACAGTGCCCCTGAATTCAAGAAGCCCAAAATAGCGTCAAGAAGGAAAATGTTTGTTTTGCATGCCTAGGAAGTGAAGAATGATGTGTAGCCCATAAAAATGTGAGATTATGATTTTTTTTCATGCTTTATTGATGGTTTTTAGATGTGGAAATTATACTTGTTCTAGGGGGAACATGTTGCTTGCATGCCTAAAATGAAGGTAAAAATCAAATTTTTGTGCAAAAATCAAGAATTTGAGCTTATTTGAGACCTTCGGTTTGATGTTTCTAACCAAATCTTGAAGATATACAGTTGAAGAAGGTGAGCTAATGTATGAAACAATTTTTTTAATGTAAAAAGGGGGAGAAGTTCAGAGTGTTTTCCATCAATTACAAAAAGGGGGATTGTTGGCATGCTATCCTAATAGGTGTTGTCATTGATGAAAAAACCACATTTGAAATTAAAATGGGTGATAATTTTGTTGAAATTTGTTATATGATTTGATTTGATGGTCAACATACTGGTTCAAATGTGTTTGAGTTGTACCTCAGGGGATTTAGGATTTTAGGCATGTATGTCAAGCCTATTGAAGAAGAAAGTAGATTGGTAGTTTGAGCTTCTTGGTTCTTGGGGGAATGTTGGCAATGGGATAGCATGATTTAAAATGGGTGCTTGGCAAAGATAGTAGTGGTGTAGTTGTAGGGTACAGATGATTCACTATGTTATATGTGCTCAATGGAACAAACTATAGTTAGTTTTGGAGGTGTGAAAAGTGGTTTGGGATCTTCTAACATTAGGAGTATGGTATAAGCACACTATTGTGAACTTTCATGTATTTCTATGCCATTCATTAGAGTATTTAGGGATGAAGGGATTTAGAGTTTGTCATGAATTATTGTTCGAATTTGAGACAATGTATTGGCATTTTATTGTAGTTAATGAAATTTTAGGCTTTCTTGGCCATATGGGTTAGGATCTACTGACACTCATAATGATAATTAAGTTCATTAGCTGATTCGAGAGGGAGGATTGGGTGATGTCAGAAATCACATTTCGATGATGGGGTAGGTATATGACAAACCAGATGTTATTTTGTAAAACATTAAATTTTCTCTTGAAAATTGCATTCCTAATCATTCATGTATTTTGTCTAATAGTTTTGTGAAGATCTAAATGATTTTTTCAAATGAATGCTAACATTTTTCCTAGATTTGAGGATTATTTTGCAAGATAATCCTTCATGAGGAAAACAATTGCAAGTCCAAATTTTCATCTGAAATGTGAAGATCGAAACCATGTGAATAAAACTTTGGTTGCTCGGAAACATTTTGAGCTCTGTTTGGCTCTTGGTAATTTAATATTGCAAATTTTCTTGAGAAAGGTCATGGATTTACCAAGTTTTACCTTTAAAATGATAAGAATCTCCAAGGATATTTATCTAAGTAGTTGATTTTATATTTAGTACATCTAGATCAGTTTATCTAGTTTTCTATGAATGAGGTCACAATTAAACTGACTTCAAAAGGAAACGAATTTCAAAATAAAGTGTCATCTAGAAAATCTGCATGAGCAAGTTAGTTGACATGCCTAAGTATTTTTGGTTTTCATGTTAAAAAAGTGGATGAGTTGTGGATTTGATTCAAATTTTTTAAGTGTTTTATAAATGTTAGAAAGATAAGCTTAGTGATCATGGGTATTTGTTTTAGATATGATGGTATTTGCTCAAAATTTATAGGGCAATTTTAGGTTGATTTAAGTATACATAGGTCATATGTGGGTTCATTAGGAGAGGGATACTAAAATTCTCTGGTGGCGCAACTTTGGATAAGAACCAAACATCTTTGAATTTATGGGAAGTTCAAAAGATGTAACCGGTAAAGGGTTAAAATGTTGTAGTATTTTTTTAGAAGTAAATGTTAGGTTGTGGTGAAGGTAAACTCCTATTCATGAATAAAATTTCAGAGTTTTTAAGGGTTTTTATAAAGGCCATTGTGATTCTTTCAAATGGTGAATGTAATTACTGAGATTAATCCAAACAGGTGTTGACTTTTAGAAAACTGGGCAATTTGTGGGATATGTCTCTCATTTGATATATTTAGAAACTATGGTTGAATGTGAAAATGAAACCATCACAACTAATCTAGGTTTAAAGGTAAGAGGATTCCATTTTTAATGAAGTTATGTTTTGCATTGAAATTAGGAGAAATGTAGAATTAATAGGGATGAAAAATTGTTACCTATAATTGGATCCAATGAGATTAAAATATTCCTCATCAGTGATCTTCCCTACAAGACTATTTCAATTGAGGTTTCAAAGGAAAATCCATCTGAATATTTGTGATGTTTAAAACTAGATAAGGTTTGACAGTTAAACAACTATGTGTATGATGCAAGTTTTTGATCTTTGAATATGCAATTATGTTGTAATCGCAATTGATATTCTCTATCACCGGTCAGGAATGTTTTCCCTATTAAGGGATGAATTTTGAATTTAAAATCATTTTAGGTCTTAAATGTTTGTCCTTTACCTAAAATGATGTTATTTGCAAAGCTAATTCAGAAATGAAGAATGTTTTTGAATTTGTGTCTTCATGATTGTTTCCATGCAATGGTAAACTATGAATTTTGAATAGAAATGGATGATTCATCTCAATGGAAGATATGTTAAAATGTTTAAGAAGGTAACTTTTTGTGTTCATTTCTATTGTTGGAGTTGGATCAATCATTGAATGGAAGATGATAGGAGAGAGGTTTTGAGAATTTTGATACATGGGATTATGAAGTTTGTTAGGGCTGTGATCTTTGGGGTGTTTTGATCCATGGAATCAATTTAGGGTAATGCATCTTTAAGAATGGTAAGGAGAATGGGTATCCCAGTAACCATGAAAATTTGATTGGTGATTTGGCATAATAGATACGATTATTGTATAAATATTTTAATGTAGAAGGGCAATATTTAGGGTTTCCATGAGAATTGATATCATTTTAGAGGTTCAAATGTATCAACCGGAAAAATATATTAGGCAATTGATTAGGTTTGTTATATTGGCTAAATTTCAAGCAAAGAATGCCCATGGGCTTTTGTGATTTAGCCAATTTTTGGCAATGATCCATTGTGATATTGATATTTCAGTAGTTGTACTTTGACTAGGGGTAGGGCAGATTGAACATTTGAACAACATTGTTCAGCTAGTTTTAACAAACCAGGATGTTCTTCAATGGTGAATGGTTCAATAATGGGTAATTAAGTGAAGCTTTGTGTTAGGGGTTGAAACATTGGTAAAATTTGTGATGTAAAGGGATAGAAAGGCATCAGAAGTAGAGTGGTTGGACAGGAATAGTTGACCAAAAGTGACTACTTCTTAATTTATAGGGTAGTATGTCAGGCTTATAATGATTGGTTTAAGAATGAGCATTGAATCATCATTTAGTGGCTTCTTGTGAAGACCCGTGTGAGAAGTGTCACTACCCTATTAGAAGTGAATACCTGTTTTTTAGGTATGAGTTCTAAGATTTTGAAGGCTATAAAAGAGAATGGATAGTTGAATATTTTTTGAATGAAATTGAGAGTAAGAGGATAGATCCAAGAAAAGTGAAGAAAGAGTTAAGAATATGAGAGATTGAAGACCTAGTGTCTGAGCTAGGGTTTGTGAGATGAAATTGTAGATCTCCATCAATTATGCGTCAAAAAAATCAGAAATAAGATATCTTCATGTGGCTGAGTTGGTTCTTGGTCATCCTCAGGGGGGATTAGCCTCCTTATGGAATGGGTGCTTTACTAAATAGGGGTTGGTGCTTTGGTAGTGTTGGGTATCTACTTAACTAGGGGTTGCTGCTCCTTATGAATTTGGTGCTTCACTAAATTAATTTTATTTGAGTAATATAAGCAAAGTTTCAGTGGGTTTTCTTTTCTTCCTCGTGATGGTTTCCCACTTACATATGGTGTTTGTTGTTGAGTACTTTACTTTCTTTCTCTTGTGGTTGATTTTTCATATCTTAATAAGCACACATGATCATGGATGTTATATAAACAATCTAATAGATGAATGTATGGTTTGGTAAATGAAAGGAAATTTATCGTAGGATTGATTCACGCCCCCCCCCCCCCCCCCCCCCCCCCCCCCCCGCGTGTCATTCCCTTGTGCTTCTAACATCCCATGTGAAATAAAAAGAATAAAAATAAAAACCACCAATGCCAAAGTTGTCCACTATTAACTCATCTACAAAAAAAAACACAATGTGAGTAGATGGAAAAAAAGGAGGTGTTTTTCACAGGTTGTGGTGTCTGGATATACACCTTTAAATTTACATTTGATTAAAATTTTCTAAGTTTTTTTCAACAAATCCACATTGTGTGCATCCAACAACTATGGTTTTCTATGACAGCACATTTCATTGGCACATTTCTTTAAGCCATTTTGTCAAATAATTCTTGTTTGTTTGGTTCGTGCTTCCACATTTTTTAATCAACTCTAATGAGGAATAAAATGCTGATTATTCCTCACAAAAGAGACAAACATAAGAGATCATGCCTATCAAAACTCAAACCAAAGGGAAAAATAAAAATGTCCAACAAGCTTGGAAAGTTATTTTACCACACTAACGAAGACAAAGTAGAAATAATATCACAAGAAAAAATATTTTCTACAATAGACAAGGTGTTGTTTAATGCTTTTTGCAGCTGCAGGGAGATAATTTATGCAAGACAATCTACTATAATGATATACTGATGGAACATTCACCTTTTCCTTACAAAAGCATATATTTGGACAATCCCATTATAAATATTCTAAAAAAAATCGTAGGAGTGATTAACTAACTAAAATAAGCAATATGGAGGTGTATCTATAGTTGATCTAAGCTATGAAAAATTGTAAATAAATTAAATAAATGTAGTAAAGAAGTATGTAAATGATCTAAAAAACTATGAAAAATAAAATTCTATCCCTAATGTGCAAGAGGGAAGAGGAAAGAACTCAGTTGAATATAAGACGATCGTAGGACTGTGTTGCAGAGGTGACTAGAAAATATGGAAGCATGAACGACTATGTAGAAGCCTTAAAAAGGGTGGATTTGAAGTATGTGGCTGGATTGGGTGCCTGGAGGAGAGGGATTGAGGGTGCCCATGAGTGATCTAGTATGTAAACTGGTGCCCTGGTCTCTGTAAAAGATCTTAAACTGAGTCTCATAGGGTTTGGAAGGTGGTCTAAAACCCTTGTTGTTGTATGTCGGATCATATTCACTACCCCATACTAGATGTCACCAATAATCCAAGATGAATAGAAAGACCTGTAAAACCCTAAACAAGTATCAATCCGTAAAAAAAAAGAAAAATGTAAATGAATGGGTCATAATGATCTTAGCTGCCACAACATTGGGCTTACTAAATAAGTGTTGCATTACATTTCAGACCTAAATGTAGTTCTTGTGAGTGTGTGCATAATGTGCCCTAGGTGCTCTTGTGCCAGTCATACTTTGTGGGTAGTGAGCAATAAATAGATATAGAAAATGTAATATAATGTGTGTATGGAATAGAATAGAATCCTCCCCCTATGAAGTGTGTAAGGCAGATGTCCTAGCCTTGTGCCTTGATGATGGAGGTATATGGATGCAAGTGATCTCCAATGTAATAAATGGATGTAACTCTAGATGGATGATAGTAATTACTAGTGCTAGGTCCCTCATTATGGTCTCATAAATTTATTTTTATAGAGTTCTCTTAATCTAATTTTTTAATTAACACCGAAATGGCCAACCACTAAAAAGATAAGAAGCAAAAATGGCTAGAAAGAGCCCAAAAAGTGGTAGGAAAGTTCAAGAAAGATTGGGGCACCCATTTTGGGACCAGGGCACCTGTAAACGCCCCAATACTGACCTGGGCGCCCCAGTCAAGGCTAAAATAACAACAAATGACTAAAACAGGATGGGCATATGGATGTAAAAGGTCGAGAATGATGAGATAAAAATCAAAGAAGATGGCCACAAGACGAGGGTTAATTATTACTTCTTCACTCAAGAAACTTCTAAATAGTAGTATGAAACTGGGATAAATAATATCTAAAGTGCATGATTTTGTGACTACAAGGAGGAAGACACTGATAAATTTCTCATAAAAGTCACTTTGTCTGAGCTTGGAACAACCATATTCTCCTTCCAACCAAAAAAAAATTCCCCAAGATTGGATGGCTTCTTGACATGATGATATCAAACCTTCAAGGATTTGATTAAGGCCCATATATTGATGGTTAGAGAAGAATCCATACACAATAAGTAATTACTTTTTCAAACAAATATTCACAACATTTTTCCTTATTCCCAAAAATAGAAAATGCAAACTACTCTACTCAAATCAATAGATTATCATCTACAATATGGTGCATAAAAAATTCTTCCTAAGCTTATTGCTTCATGTAATGTCCCTTTTTGCACACATAGGGTGGCTACTGACAAGGTCTTTTAACAAAATCAAATTGTGCAATACCTACAAAATATTTTCTCCTAACACCAAGAAGCTTCCACACCAAGCCAAGGACAAAAAGTGAAAACATCCTCTTACAAAATTCCCCCAAAGATAAAAATTACAAAATCCTCTCACATATGCCACTTATGTAGTCACTAAAAATCACACATTAGGAGTCAATATTTAGTCCCGATATCATACTACACTATTCATATGGTTCTTGAGTGAAAAGATTACTAATTAACCCATATCTTTGGCCATTATTACATTGTTTATTTTCGTATTTGCGATCTTATACCTGTACTTTTCCAATCTGTATTGACATTTTGTGTCTTTCATATTTCTGACTAGGGCACCCCAGGTCCCCTGGTCCCCTTTGGGATGCCTTGATCCTCTTTGTACTTTACTCTCACCTTTTGGGAATTTTCTAACTGTTTGAGATTTCTATTTTTTTGGTGGTCAGCCTTTTTGGGGTCAATTACGAAATTAGAACAAGAGAACCATATAAATATAAAGTTATGAGACCATAATGAGGGACTGTACGCCAGAAAAGTGACAAGCGAGCGTGGGAATCTACAGGTAACTCTTCCGCGTACCTGACCTCTCGAGGTCGTGCCGAGACAGCTGGTGGGGATGGAATATGCGTGGTTTACAGACAAACTAGTTAGGCAATCTGATGTCCTCGACATGCACTAGTGGAATTCACGAATCTAAGGCAAAGAAGGCCCTTCTAACCTGGACTGGTGTGATAGATCCATCGGAAAGGATGTCTGGATGTCTCATGCGTCTGGTTATGGAATTAAAGGGTCACACCCGAATGTTTGTTCTCTTTCAAAAAACCCTTCTACAGTCGTATAGATGTTTCTCTAGGGTAGTCTGTAGTTTGGCTGATTTGACCAAAACGTATGCGCTTGGTCGTCTTCTATGTTTAATCCTTCTAACTGAGATCTGATCTGCTGGAAGTCTACTATTGTTTGGAAGACTTGGATTCTAAGATTCTGGTCAATATCAGTTATTGTTGTTATGAGATTGGGCTGAGGCACGATTGGCTCGAAAACGTATTCTCTGGGCTCCCTAGGTCTCGTAATTGTCATACAAACGCAATAATATAAACAAACTGTGATAAAGTGAACTCTAAGTATACGAAATATATATTTAAGCATATATGACTTCTTTTTTTGTATTTTTTTGATGATTTATAAGGATTTAAGAAAGCAACTATTTAAAATATTTAGAATTGACAACTAAACTAATAATTTAAAACAAACAAAATAGCCGAGTGTAGCTATTTGTCTGTGCAATTTGTATATCTATTCTAAACAATGAAATAACTAATCTATTTGCAGGGATTCTCGATCCTACCTCAGAAGTGAGGAGTGAATCATAGTTTCTTAGAAACTATCAATCCCCACAGCTTCCCTGGCAATATCGAAATAGAATTTACTGAAAAAGAAGTGATTATCTACTCTATTTGATATATTTCTAACTTTAGAATTTTGAAAGCTAGAACCTGGATTCTATAGAACAGTGACGAATCCAATGGTGTGTGTGATCTTGTCCCCTCAGTGTGATCTCCTCGTTCCTTTGTGTTCACGTGAATCCAGAAAAGCGTGTAATGCTAGCATCAACAGAAGTAGATATTGGGACAAAGGCAGCTCAGAATGCATACTGAATATAATGTGATTAGGAGAGGGATAGCGCAAGAGTACAGAGCTTGGCTTATGCAATTCCTAGTGGGATTTATTGCAAGTCATGCAACATAAAGCGTTCAGAACCTGAAACTATCCTATTTTGAGGAGCAAAACCTGCAACTTTAATGGCTTCCTAAGCTATTCTACTCCAATGGATTGGGTGAAATAACAGCACTGCCTGCACAAGATGGATATGTGGCTTACCAACAGCTGAACAATGCTAACTAAACATGCAAAGAATTGAAACTATGGCTTCTAAGCAAAATAATAGACTGAACTATTGAAAACGAGAGCATGAAAAGTGAATGAGGGGTAGACCATTTGTTTGAGCACAAGCCATTTATTTATAGCTTTTCATTCACCCAAAAATCAAAACCAAACTGAACTCTAAAACTATAAACAATGGCCAAACACTATTCCAGGGGACCAAAAACATAAATGCAAGCCCAAGTCGGTAAAAAAAGTTAGTGAATCGTTGATTTTTACGTGAGTCGCGTTAAAAACGCTTTCTAGAAAACGCGTAAAGGACCACCGCTCTGATTAGGGTGGCGGTTACAGGATCGCCGCCCTAATCAGGGTAGCGGTCACGAGACCGCCACCCATGGAGGGCGGCGGTTTCGTCACTGAAGAGCAAAAGGCCAAGAAAAGAGGGAAAGAGATAAAAACAAAGGATGCATGGGGCTAAGCAGGGCATGCGGGATGTTAACGCACACTTGGAGATCTTTTCCGGATTCTGAACACCTTGCGAGGAGACCTGTATCATCATTAGGGCACTTGTCATGTTGTTCCGGCAGTACAGTACCTTACAATTTTGGGTACGTACAGTAACCCAAATGTGCATAAACAAACACACACAAAAATGAAAAGATAAAAAAGAACACAAACCCAATATACAAATTAGGTTCCAACATCAGGGTTATAAAGGATCCAAGATGTAATCACACTGCTTATAAGTGGTCCAAAAAGAGTAAACATCAACAAAGCAACACAAAGTCGAAAAAAAGACAATCAGTTATACCCATAATGTGTGCCACAATGATGATTAAGTAGATATAAATGCTCCCAAATGGGAATAGGATTAGACTGGAAGAGCGGAGTTAAAGCGACTCCTTATGACACTCTTGTTGAATCCGTTGTGCAAATTATCAAAGTTGAAATTTCCCCAAGTGAAGTTGTATTGTGAAGGAAAAACAATTTAGTGACTTGCCCCAAGTAGAGTTAGCATATCATGCAAAGGGAAGAAAGTGATAGTTGTAAGACTGGCATGATCACTAGGTTAATAAACAAAAGTATGACATTTATCAAGATTGTATTGAAATGTTGAATGATTCACTTTAAGTGTTTTCCAATTGTAGGATTTCTGTGATAAGTGAATGTTTGTTTGAAAGTTTTGTAATTTTTTGGATTTTTGAAATAATTGATTTTTGGTGGATTTTGTGAATTTTGGAATACAAATGCAAACAAAACAAAAGGAATACATTCCATGGCTTAAATAAACCAGGAGGAAAACACAACACATGCAAATGACAAAAAGATATAAAAGAAGTAACATAAAGAAACCCAATATGAACAAGAAAGAACCACACCAAAGTTATATGTGAACTAGGATGTGAATAAATTTCCTATAATTGGTCCATGAGCGCATTTCATATACATATAGCACTGGTTATTCAAACTATCAAACATAAGAAACTAAGAGAAGAATATACAATACAAATTTCCATATGTACAAATGTTAAACAAGTTAGTGAACAAAAAACACACTAATGTTCAAAAAATTCTAATAAAGAAGCAAATATATACATATCTCAAGTTTCCCCCAAGAGAAAGCCAAAGCTAAGTGATGTCCCTATCCAAAGTTACATTGCAAAGAGTGGCTTGATTGATTGGAAAAGATGATTAGGAACAATCAGATGAAGAAAATGGTGAACGAAATTACACAGTTGCGAGTTTTTTTTAAATCATTTTCGAAACATTTTGTATTTTCTGAACAGTTTTATAGTTTTTTTGGGATTTTGAACAACTTTATATTGTTTTTGTAGTTTTTTTGTGAGACTTTTTTTAAATTTTTTTAGAATTTTTGGAATTTTGAACCACACGCCAAAGAAGAGGGAAAGGAAATTCCCAAGTCAAAACCAACATACTACATATGAAGGAAGTGAATGAAAGCATAATGCAAGGTGAACAATGGTGGTAGACAATGGGCATAACAACCTAACAAAGAAAACATGCAACACATGACAAGGTGAAAAGTTACAAGAGGGAAACAAAGTGAAATGAAAAAACATGTGGATGCATCGATATGCCCCCAGTACAAGGGTTACTCTTTAGAGATTTAGGAGTAGAAATTATTTTCCATTCTCAGTAGATAGTTTATATGTGTCAGATCTAAATTTAACATTTATAACATAAGGACCCAACCAATTAGGCTCAAAATTTCCCTATTTTTATCGTGGTTTAGTTGTGTTCTTCTAATTTTCCTGTAGGACCAAATCACCAATTTCAAAGTATCAATGTTTGATCTTGCGATTATAATTACGACACAGTCTCTTCTGATATACCTGCATATGGTATAAGGCACAAATCCATCTCTCATCTGGTAATTCTAGCTCTACAAGGCATGTAACACGACAATCCTCTTCATGAATGAGCTATTAGAGGGAGACAAAAAGTGAAGGCAAGTTGAACTTTGATAGGTTATATGGCTTCAGAGCCATATACTAGGGAGAATGGAGTAACAGATGTAGGAGTACGAAAGGAAGTACGGTAGGCCTAAAGGGCAGGATACAATTACGTATGCCAATTAATTCCATGTTTATTGATTGTCTTCTATAGAAAGGGATTTTCTAGTCCTGTTTGACACTTTGGAATTGGCCATTACATTGTGGATAGTAGGGTGTAGCCCATTTTTGGTAGATATTATAATTTCTTAGCTAGGGATTTGATATACTTATTTTTGAAAGAACCACCATTGTCAGTGACAATAGTACTCCAGGGATGCCAAAATGATAGATAATATGATTGAAAATGAATTTATAAATATTGCACCCAGTAACATTGGTAAGAGGCATAACCTTAACCCACTTGGGTGAAATACTTAGTGGCAGTTATAATAAATGTGTGGCCATCAGAATATGTAGGCTTTATTTTTCCAATTAAATAGAGTCCCCATTTTGAAAAAGGCTAAGGTGATGTAATGGGATGTAAGGCTTGGGGTGGTGCATGAATGATATTACCATGTTTTTTGGAAATCCTGACATTTCTTCACAGATTTGAATATATCTTCTTACATTATGTGCTAGTAGTATCCAATACGTAAGATGTTCTTCACAAGGAGTATTCCGTTGGTATTGGAACCAAAAATAATTGAAGGTACATCAGCCTTTTGGCCTTTAATTATGCTTGGTCCTAACTTAAGACAACGTTGTCATGATTGTTTTTATCCATAGACCTTCTTCAATGACATAATGTCTCATCATTAAGTTGATGACAACCTTGCTAAATGAAAGACTAGAGCTAAGGATATTCTAGTAGTTCTGAAGTGTATATTTTAGTGATTAAGGGAATACAATCTTAGTCCTTGAATCTAAAGAAATGTGTCTATCATGGTGTCACTTCAGGGATGACTTCTAGGATTCAAAAATCTCATGAAGAGGAATTGAAGTTGAATCTAATAAGGTCGTATGCTGACACCAATAGATATGCCATGAGGAACTGGTCAATGACCTTCCATAACTAAGGGGCCTACAAGGAAATAAGGGATAGGTCTATTCAGTAGATTCCATAGCTCAATCCAATAGATAAGTGCCATCACTGTGAACCAGATAATTGTTCAGACAGTATGTATAATTCGGAAATGGACACTCTAAGACTCTCAAGACGCATTATTTGTAAAATTGCAAGAGATGTGTGGCATCTCTGTCGGTACTTGATGTTTCCTATACATGATAAGCCTATGATTGTTGTATACATCTATAAAAGTATCATGCCATTGAACTGTCATTATTGGTACAGATGTCAATGAAATAGGGTCAAGAACCCTGTTGTGTATGTAATTAAGTAGAACTCTCCTTGAACATTTGACCAAGTTATTTGTGCAAGTTGAAAGATCTTGTTTAGAGGTTGCTTAGACTTTTGGTAAGATGGGACACTATCCATTCTGGATCATACCACCAAGATAAATTCAAGAGTTGATCCTCCAGAACCATGGAATGTTGTAAGATCCAATCATAATAGAATGAACATCCATAAGCTGGATGTGCACTACTCTATGTACAATAGGTATTCATTGAAATTATTAATTCAATAATCTATCAATGGATCATGAGCACTGGAAGAGCATGTGGCCATGGCTAACACCATCTGCCAGTGCTTTGACAACTGTTGATATATTTTTGATTGACAATTTCAATGATCAAATACCTGTTGAGTACATGCAATCCAGCTAAGACATTTGTCATGTGATGGATGTTTCTTTGATGGATCTTGCAACATTAAGAGGGTTCAGGACCCATAGAAATTATCTTGTGTACACCATGATTTAGACATTATACCTTAATCATTATGGTATGAACTTCCCTTGCATAAGTAACCACTAAACATGCCTTTTCAAGCATTGATAGGAGTACTTAGGGTTTGCTATCTCATGGTGCCTGTCAAGAATTATTTCCTTTTGGCAAATAATACGCATCTTGTTCCTGACCCTCATCAAGTTTTTTGTGACAATAATTCAAGTTAAACATGAAAATGTCTCTATTGTAGATGTATACAAAAACATATGGCTTGATAGTCTTAGAGGATATTTCGGCATGAGTTACCGGTTTTAAGATGCTAGGTATTATTTGCAATTTTGCAAAACAAAGTTTTGACAGTCTTCTGTCTATTTGAAACTATCACATCCCTTATTTAAGCAGTTGGTTGACACTGATGGCACTTAACTCACCAATTGAGAGATGTTCCTTGATTGAACATATTTTGGTACCCGCATATATTTTTCTATGTAGAGCCCACCATGGTTTTTGAGATTTATTGAAGGTTCTGATCATTCCTGGTGGCCACGATATATTATAGCTTTGATTTTGGTAGGGTCCACTTCAATTCCTATCCTTCGTGAGATTTTAATTCATGAATCCTAAAATATCCTTAGCACAATGGGCTTCACACCACAAGACACATTGCTGAATTGTTGGATTGAAGAGGCTATGATTGTACTCCCTTAACCATGTCTCAATCAGGATGACAGCTAATCAGATGCTAGCTGGATGATCCACCCTTGAGTATTTGATTTAGCAAGAATATCCCATGACCATTGGAATGGTCCCATTATGTCGTGAAGAATATCTTACACATTAGATAATAGTCATGACCCGTTAATAAGCTGAGGAAGATGCATGCATCTTTTTTAAGGCCAAATTTGAGAATGACCTTGCCAACAAACATGGTAATCCCATTCATGCACCATCCCAAGTAAAATATCCCATTAATTCATGTTGGCCTTATTTAGCAATTTGAATTTGGTTATACTTGGAAAGACCATCCAAAAGGGATTGTAAATCTCATGGCCCAATCCTGCATATTTATAGAGGCAATAAGTAGTCAATAAATTAGGTTACATAGGGAATGAATCCATTAGGACTATTCCTAGAATTGAAGGATGTCATAGATTATCTGTACGAAGTAAAAATTCTAGGAGGCAATAAATTTGCTATTGGTAATTGTATTAGATGCATCCACTCTAAGTAGTCAGTGTACCGTATGGAGATCTTGCATGGCAGGTAATTCTTTGTAGTTTCAGCCTTAAGGCAATCAATGACGACCTTGGGATGCATTTTAATGTAGACATCCTTGCTTGAGTAGGTGGTTAGCATCTGGGTGCACCACAGGTGATGAACCAATTGAGAGATGAAGCTACGAGTAGACTAGACATATTCTTCTAAGACCCTTAGTTATCAATAGGTATCCTGAGGATTTAGCATAGAAGTATTACAGAATTGACCTTAGTAGGGTCCACTTCAATTCCTGATCGTGAGACAATGACATCCCAGTTGTAATAGTTTCCCTAAAGTTGGTACTTCGATTCCAAATGTCTATGGGTTAAGTCAAACCTTGTATTCCCTTAACCGCTCAAATTACACACCTAAGTCATTGATCTTGATAATCCATTTTGTAGGATTCGACTTAGATTATCGGATAATCATCAGGGTTTACCATCACTCAATTCCCATGTCAAGTAGGCCCATAGCTCCTTGACACTATGTGTCATAGTAAGTTGACACAGTTTCACATCATATAACCTTCTTTTGGGTAGACCTTAGATAGGTATGAACTTGTGAAAAAATTTTCCACCAAGGTGTTGTGAAATTTGATATTTAATGTTGGTCTTCTTCAATCAATTTGATTTTTGTTATAGCCAGGAAAACCCATCCATAAGGGATAACATCTCATGGCCCGTAGTAGAATCAACAATCATGTCAATATTAGGAAAAAGGAATTCATCCTTGGGACATTCCTTATTAAATGTCATGGAAATTTGTACAAATATGGATTCCAGGGGTCTTATTCATAACTGGTACCATATTATATATCTACTCTGAGTACTCAATGCACCGTATGAAGCCTAAATCCAATAATTTTTACATTTGGTCCTTAACGAGCAATACAACCTTCAGATGCATTTTACGTAGTTTTTGCTTGATAGGTTTAGCATCCGAGTGCACCACAAAGTGATGAACCACAAGAGAAGGATTAAGGCCAGGAATATCTTTGTAAGACCAAGTGAATACATCCTGAAACTTAGTTAGAAGTGTTGTGAAGGATTTTATTTCAGTTTCTGATAAAATGGCACCTAGTTATAATAGTTTTAGTTGGTCTTCAGTTCTAATGTTAATTCTTTTAATTCTCTTCTACCAATATCTTAGAAGTGTCATTATCTTGAAATTATGATGTAGGATTGTGTAGATTATCTGAATTTTTGTGGATTTAAATCTCCTCTCTCTAGTGCCTCTGAAAGGTGTTTCACTAGGATACGCATCTTTTTATTTCTTTTTCTTTTTCATTTTTTTCTCCTCGTATAATACCTGAAAAAGGTTTTCAACGTGTGCGAGATATAATTTTTATTTGTTCTGTGTTTAATTTCTTTTTCTTTAGGTATGGAAATTGTAATTTCTTTGCCAAAGTAGGCAGCAACATCAAGGTTTATATCAAAACCCTTCTTGTGATCCGATAAGGGAAAAGGGTTCCGAGCCCTGAGGAAATCCTGGATGGCCTCATCATTTTGAAAGAGGTCCATAGAGATATGACACTATTGATCCTAATAAATGAAGGAAGTATAAAAAACATAAAGGGTTCAAATGGATAAGTATTTGAAGGAAACGTGTAGTCTTGGCTAGGTCTTTGAAGAGACTATGTGTGGAATTAGTCTTAGTTTCATAATCCAAGTTCCTCATTGCTAAATAACATATCAAAGACTTTAGGCACTCTTATCATATCTCTCATATCCTAAACCATATGCGTAAATATTATACTTGACATTCATAGGCTCAAGAATACCATGTCCTTATGGGACAAAGACCTCTTCCTTTCCAGTTCATGTTTTTCATAATTCTATGGCCCTTGGTGTAATAAGTGGATTCATAACATTTTGCCATCCTATCTTTTTATAGCCAATAGTTCATCAGAGATTAGACTGTGTTTATCTCCTAGATATCCATAACATATCTTGTGATTGTGTATGAGATAGTAAGTTGGAGTTTCTTATAGATGAGGAGCATTAGGATGCCCATAGCTGCGAGGTGATAATGGGAGTTTGCCAACAAGGAATGTATTATCAAATGTGTATTCACCTAAACCTTTATGAGACGATGTAACTTCAAGTGACACCCTAGATGTAGATGTTTCAGAGGAAGACACAGAGGCATGAGGAATATCTTCAGGTGTCGCATTAGATGTAGATTCTTCAGAAGAAGACATGGAAGCATGGTAGTGCAATATTATGTCAAGTTCAATAGGATTTGTAACAATATGGAGTTGTGCTAGATCTTAGTTATGTTATCAACATATTGAAAATAATTTACTTTTTTGTACCTAGCTTCAAAAAATATTACAGTATTAAAATGGGTTCAGTATTTCCACACAAGGTGAATTAATCTATCCATTGTATGGAAACTTTATGTATTGATGGAAGATTAGAAGGTACTACATGCATTGTATATTTCCAATGTCTACCCAAAAGAAGGTTATACAATGTTTTTGCGTCAACTACATGATATAGAGTGTCGAGGAGCTGATAGGACCTACTTGTATGAAAAGAGTGATGGTACCACAGGACTGGCACTCAATATTATCATAACCATGAATGGTAATGATGTTAGAATCTAAGTCATCTAGTGTATGACTAAGGTGGTGAAACATTTTTATAGAACATATGTTAAGAGCCGCTCCATTGTCGATAAGAACTCTCTTGACTTTATGGTCTGTTAGGTATGCCTCAATCTATAAAGGAGTTATTATTAATCAGATTTGGGTTCAACATATATTGAGGGCCAAAGGATAGGATAGGAGTTTCAGGTGTAAGATTTGCGATCATATCATGAAACTGTTGAACATTAAGAGTATGAGGAACACACAATTCATTTAAAGAAAAAGTGAGAATATCTTGAAAACTAGGTGACTCTTTTAACATATCCATTAGAGAGATATGCGCATTAACGTGGTGGGTAAATTTTTGATGAAATCATACTAACATGGAGTGGGATATTTGGCATTATATTTTGAATTTTGATTCAAAGGAATTGTTGGTTTGGATGTTTGAGGTTCTGTAAAATACGTAAAAGTTTTGTTTGCCGTATGGGAACCTATATCTTCCTTCTAACATGTGGTCGTAACATTACTTAAAGGTTTGAATTTAATGGTCGCCATTGTAGATGGTACTTCCTTAATAAATGAGATAATTGAACTGAAATCAACATTATTTATAGAGGGACCTTTGTTGGCATTTTTATTTTCACTGCCATATTTGGGAAATGGGTTTGATAAGAGCTTAAGACTTTCATTGGGTGTCTTATTTGGTGATGGATCTTCAATAGTGGTATCTCCACTATCAATGAGGTCTTTGAAAAAGTGACGTAAGTGAAAGAATCAATTTTTTGGGTGACTACCAATGCGATGAAAATCACAATAAGTGTTAGCTTTATACCAAGTAGGCTTGGGTTGTCCCTTAATCCATCGTCTAGTGACGGGACAGGTAACCATATTTGCATTAACGATTTGTTGAAGGAAAATTGATAGAGGTTCTCCGAAAGGAGTGAAATGACGTTTCTTAGAATCAAGAGAGGAGGAAACCTCTTTTCTAGAAACAACAAGAAGTTGTTTACCTTTGTTTGGTCTAAGCTAAGTGTTTTGGACATTTTGGAAACTGTGGTTGTTTGTAACATCATCATTGACCATATTACGATTACGGTTATCATGTTTAGATTTGTCTTGGTGAAATCTATTAGGATTCTTACTATGTTGCCCTTTATCTTTTGAATGGGGTATAATCAAACCCTTTTGCGACAAGGGATTTTTCAATCCGCGATCCTTTTTCAAAAAATTGTTCGAAATTTTTTAAGGCAATGCATTTGCATGTGAAAGGATGGCTCACTATTGAGGTTAGGATACAAATATGCTCACAAGTTGTTTCTCAGGCATGTGGAGCATGGGAAACGACTAGCAATCCCATGCCATCTTTTGTAGGAATTGTGTGAAGGTTTCATTTATTCATTTTTTGGCATGACACAAATCCATCATTGTAGTTTTAGAGTCTAGGTTTAATGAGAAATGTTTAACAGAACTTCTCTGAGAGGTCCGTGGAAGTTTGTATAGAAGCCCTTAGGGAGGTGTAGAAACTAGTCCAAAGATTCTCCACCTAGACTTTGTGGAAAGAGATGCATTAAGATGACATCACTATAGGAAACCTCTTGGAAAGCCATATATAATCTCCTTGATATGCTCCCTAGGATCACTTATTTCCCTTATATTTGTCAAATTTGGGCCATCTTGAAATATTTGGGAAAGAGGAACATGTAAAATGTCCTTTTCAAAGGGGTAAGGACATAATTATTACAAAGTTGAATTTTTTGTGTTGATGTTACATACCTAGATATGGTATCCTTCATCATTTTCCATTCTTGGGTGAATGGTGAGTTTTTCTAATAAGAAAGATAAGGAGCCATCTCTTGTAGATTTGTTGTTATCTTTTGTGTGTGTAGGTATGAGTTTTAAGTGAAGCATCACTAGATTTCTTTAGTGCCTTGTTTTTACGGTATTCATTGGTGACTTTGGAATTTAAAATATCAAGTTGTTTAGACATGTCATTAATTTGATTCATGAGGTCTTGAGCAGGATTAGTGGCCGAATCAGTTGATTTGCCTTTGTTCCTTTCATCAGATTTTTATTTGTTTGATTAATTTCCTTTTGCATTGTTCGATGTGGACTTGTTTCGATCATCATTATTCATGTGATTAGGTCCTACCTCATCATCATTATTTTTCGAAATGAAAGGTTCGCCCTTTTTAGGTGGCGGTTTTCCAAGTAATGTTTGTAAACTAGATTCATCGAAATCAGAGGGTAATTTTGCTCCCATCTCAAGAAGACGAAGCAAAAATTATTCTTTATTCATATGTAACACATTTTGATGTGGGATTGGTCTTCGAGTGAGAAGTCATTCTGATCATCTTCGGAGTTTTGGTCATTATCACTATCAAAATTTCCAAAAGGATTTCGATGTTGTTCGCCCCTTCCAAAAGGACTATAATCTATGTGTCATGTTCCCACCATTTTTAAACGAGGGAGGGAGTAAAAGATATGTGTGAAAGATAACTCAACCCATAGAAAAGTGAATATGACGATGGAAGAGAGGTGTATAATTAAGCTTGGTGATAACTTGTCCCTTAACAAAGTGAATGCTAAGATGGGCAAGAAGTTTGGAAGATATGAGTGACACAACCCTTAACAAAGTGAATGTCAAGATGGAAGCGTGCAAAGGTTTTTTATAAACTCGACCCTTGACAAAGTGAATGCCAAGATGGAAGAGAGGTGAGATGTGATGAAGGTTCTCATCCTCTAATAAAGTGAATGCTAGAATGGAGGAGGGTTATAGTGACAAAAGTCTGAATGTGTTCAACCTCTAATAATGTGAATGGTAGAGTGAAGAAGTGAGGATAGATTAATTTCAAATGCACTCTACTACCTAGAAAAATTAAATGCTAAATGGGAAGAGGGTATGAAAAAAGGATTCGAATCGTATGTGATGTGCTCAACCCTTAACAAGAATTAGTTAAGGAGGAAGAGGCTAATGAAGGGATAAGACTTAGATATTAATAATGTAAGCATTGAAAAAGAGGATATGATGAAGTGTCTAGAGTGTAACAAATGTGTTATCGAGTTAGAGACGTGAAGAAAGAAAATGCATACAATTTAACAGTGATGTTTGTAAAACTAAAGGATGCAAGAGGAGAATGAAGAGAAAATATGATGAAATTGAGTTGTGACAAACTAAAACACAACACCATTGATATGTGATTCGTAAGATGAAAGTTCTTGAGCGAGGACGTGGATATCAACAACTCAAGACTTGATGTCAAAAAGAAGATGAAAACTTAAACTTTTGGAAGGTTATCCAAATGTTTAAGTGTTGAATTGAATGGGGGATAAAACCAAAATGAGGTGAATACGAAAGATAGAAGAATCTGATAATCACGAAATGGGAAGAATCAAATAAGTGAATAAAAACTCCAAATGAATGAAATAAGATCAAATGGAGAAGATAATGAGGATGAAAATAAGAGAAGATTGAAATAATGAAAGGAAATGAAAGTTCTGAAAAGGGGGAAATTGAGATTAAAATGAAGGTTAGTGAATGACTGATGATGAGAAGAAAAGAAGACGAGAACAAATGAAATGAGGATGAAAGCAGAATCCAAACAAGGATAGTTTGGAAAATGACAAAAAAAAAGATAAGTGAAAGATGGACCCCAAACAAGGAGTATTTGGGAAAAAGTGAGTGTGGAACACTACTAAAAAAAGAAAGAAAAACAAAAGAAGAAAATCGAAAAATAAGTTTTTGTTTGAATGTTTGTTTTGTGGTCTCTACCTTATATTGGCTTGGAAAATGTTTGGCTTCCTAGGTGGCTCTCTTAACTAGGTGTTAGCAAAATATCCGAGAGAGAGCAACGCTATTGCTAGTTGATGGCTTTACTTTACCCCCTTTAAAACACTGAGCAAAGATCTTGCTCAGAATGAATCGCATTGGGGTCGCCATTAAGGATATATGTGACTCTAACTCACAAGGGCTTTACTAGTCAGGTAGGAGAAAAGGTTCCCATTTTTTACTTAAATCTAACAAAAACCAAGAGCAGGTGATTTTACTTACCTACACACAGACCAAGAGTAGAAATATGAAGAAACCGAAGACTAGAAAGAAAGCAACAAAATTGAAAAAAAATGATAAACCA
This sequence comes from Taxus chinensis, assembly GCA_019776745.2. NCBI lineage: Eukaryota > Viridiplantae > Streptophyta > Pinopsida > Cupressales > Taxaceae > Taxus > Taxus chinensis. Next base: position 70,633,996 of record CM034156.1, on the reverse strand, counting down.
GAAGAAAACAAAAATAAACAACTTCCAACTTCTTGCAACTACAAAAACACCTTCCTGTGAATGCAAACACCTGTATAACTGCTCAATTCACTTGTGAAAGCTTCAGATAAACAAGAAGGTTATTATGAAATGAATAACATAGGAACAAAGAAAGAAACCATAAATGAAAGACAATGGGGTGCGAGTCCCACCGGGTGTGCCAAAATGTAAGCAAAGAAAATTACTATGATGAAAGAAATAAACAAACCATGCAAACCTTTCCAGCAACCTTCTATGCAAACCTCAAATAAGGGTCTCCTGTAAGACCTTGCAAAATGGATGTCAGAAATGATTGTGGATGCTCTTGAGTTATCTCTAAGCTTTGAATGCAAATGCTACAGATACAGTTCAATAGAGTTTTTGTATGTCAGATTCAAGAGGATTTGAAAGGAAGGCAACCTATAATTTATAGAAGCAAAAGGTAGTTGGAATTGGTTGCACACGGATAAATGAGTATGCTAAAAATAGCATTGTGGGTAGTTGTAATAGTGTCGGAGGCAGTAAATGGATTAATTACAAAAGGTTACATCCAGAAAGGTGGTTGTACATGCATTTTAATTACCCCCACCTTTCTAGGATTCTAAAAGTGTTGTTAACTAGGGTAAGGATAGGGAGTCTAAGTGGAGTTAGATCAAGTAGCAGATGACTAGGATGTGCATGCACTTAATTAATTATTTATTTAATAAATAAATAACAATTAATTTATCCAAGGGGTACAAAGGGTACATGGGATTAATTTAATTGATCCAAAGGGGAACAATATGTATTAGTTAATCAATTAATTGCAAATGGGTGAATAACAGGGTGTACTAGAATAATATTGGGAACAAGTGGAAATAGAAGTGTAATTTTGGGGTGTCTACAAAAGATACAATATAAACACTAAATTAGATTTACAACTCGGATCAGATAAGGAAGATTGCAACACACCACTTAACCTAACATGTAATTGAAGGTATAAACAAAGGTATAGAGGAACTTAACTTGCCATAGCTAATTTCTGGAAAGATCAAATATTGTACAATACATAAAATTGGAGAACTTGAACCTGGGAAACCCTCGCAAATTGAGATGGAAGTGTGATTGTGCTTGGGTTGGGGATGTATAATACGGTTAGGACCATACCATATGGTCTAAGACCTTTTGTATAGTCTTGTACTTGCTCTAAGCCAACCTCTAAAACTTTATGGGTTTCTCACTTTTCTAGATTTATTTGTTGTTATCAAACCCTAGTTCTCACACATGTAGCAAATTTCTCTATGTGAATTGATCATCACCTCAAACCCTAGCCATGGATAAAGAGTCCTGAAAAATAAATATTAGAAGGGTTGTGGGATCCCCCTTTACACCACCAATGTTGGCACTACTCTGAAGAGGCCTCAAACTGCACACCACTCTCCACCTATAATATGATATCTAGATAGATCAATCATATTTTGCAAATAATTTGACCATGTTTTCTTTGACTTGGCTCTTGCTAAACACTTAGAGATAGGATGTTTATATGCTTATAAATGAGATATATGACAATCTTGACATGGTTTTTAACTTTAAACCTGATGTGGGTGCTTCCCTAATGACTGTAGATATGCAATTCTAATATTTATGGAGCTTTGGATGCCTTTTGCAAGTGTATGAAGTGAGTGTTATAGCGCATTTACGTAGTAGTTTTAGGTTAGAAAATGAGGTAGTGTTTACTTACTAACATAGGGTTACATAAATGATTTATGTAAGAAAGGATGACCCAAAGAAAGTATAATACCTATATAAACATTTGAAATTAAAAGTGCACTTGGAAGACATGACGGTTCAAGACTGTATAAAGAGGTCGAGATCATATGGTACGGTTCTGACCAAGTTGTACAGTCTTATACATGTTGAATGATTTTTGGAATTGGTGAATTGATATTTCTATATAGATTTTGTGCATTAAATTCTCGAGATGTCTCAACATGTCAGTGTGTAAAGATATAAACAAGTGGGAAAATGGACCTCATAAAGTGGTAAGCAAGAATGAAGAAGTTGTGTTTAGCGTAGCAAGAGTGCATGGTCAAATCAAGGGTTTTCAAAGTGAAAATACCAAATTTGAGTGTTTACAACATTCCCAATGTACTATTGAGCCTTATCATCTCACCTTTCTATGTACATTACACCCATATGTGTCACAACCTTCTATGCACTAAAAAAATATAAAACATCACTCACCCCCATCATTCCAACCCCCTTGACTCTTTGTGCACTTGAGCCCATACCTTAGTTTTTTCTTCTTTGCTCATATATTTTGGTATTATAGGTTTTGGCGAGGCGAAGGTGGATCATAAAATATTGGCACGACCTACAAAATTATTCTTTTAGGGAAATTTCAACGCAAGTATCAGTCTCGCCAGTGACTTGCTTGCAACCTTCTTGTGATTTTTTGGTGAATCACAATCATGAATGGTTTACGATTAATTCATGTATATCATTTATTTTTATGTTTTTTTGTAATTTTTTGTGATAAAAGTAATTTTATCTTCTTTAAAGGGTTGGGGATTTAATTGACGCATGTCCCCTAGCCACCAAAAATAACTATTTTTTTCCAAGTGTTTGTATGCAAATTTTAGGTTTAGATATAGAAGTTTAGCCCACTTTATTTAGTAAAAGAACCCAAGATTGTCCCTCTCATTTTCAATAGAATCAATGTAATCGCATTTATTTAAGTAGCATTGATTTCAGGTTATATTATACTAACTAACATATCTTACAGGTGAACCAAATCTAGGCATACATATAGACATATAATTCCAAAGACAAACCAATTGTATGAGTTATTTTTTTCCATTTCTTCCAGGTTCATTCCCTCATCAATTGTTGAAGTATAGAAAATATCAGTGTGCCTTATTATAATTTTGGTATAATTACCATGTGTCCTAATTGATCAAATATATTTCTATTTACTTTTATATCATATATGTACTTGAATGTTTAATCATAAATCTGATTATACATACTTTCTATATTTCAACCATTATTTAATGACCCTAACATAACACTATTAAAAATCAAGGGTTAAATCAAGTATTACATTTTCATTACTTCATATTTTTGTAGGTTATTATTATTTGAAACTCAACCATCCTTATTAGAAAAATAAATAATGTTTTTACATATTCCTAAGTGCCTTGACTTTTATCCCAAAGGTTTGTGTGCATATATTTTATGTCCACACCATGTCTTCTTTTATACTTTGATATGTATGTACAAACACACACTAAAGGGGTCAAAATGTAGACACCTAAATATGTCTTGGGTAAGAATGTATTAGTCATTAAATTGCATTATTTTAGGATGATTATGTACTTGTTAATTATTGGTCCAAATTATGCATTATTAAATAAATTTCAATTTATGATGATCTCAAGGCCTCATTCAACCCTCTGTATTTTATAATTTTCTCTCTCCTTGTACATACATGAAGTCTTACACAACGAGCATGAGTGATACTCATTGATTTCACCAACACTCATGGGCCATTTAATGGCCCCATTTTTATCAAGATGTGCCCTTCTTTGTGGTCTTGCCTTTTCACATTTTGTTCATCGTAATGTTAATGTCCTAATGTGAATTTAAATAAATCCTTATTAATCTATCTAATAAGGTCTTGATGTTAGTTGGTGCAGAAACAAGGTCCTAATATCTATCTAATTCCGTGATAAAGATTGAGAGTAAATGAAACATTGTTAGTGTAGTTACATACTTTGTAAACAAATATTTATTGCTATAAGTCAAATGGTCTCATCATGACTTGAACTTGAGAAATATATTTTATTAGAATGTGAGATTTAAGTATGCCACACAACTAACTCTGATGTCAAACCTAATTGTCTAAATTTACTCTACTACGAAATTTTGCTCGAACTCTCATCATCTGTGTTCTCTCTTAAGCTCACCAAAACAAATTATCCCAAAAAAAATAATGTTGCTAAGAAATTAATCCTTAGGAGGGGTGGCTTAGTGGAAAGTTACTTGTTTTACATTGTAACCTTGGCTCAAAACCCTCTAGCGTCACTGAGTGGGTGCAAATAAGGCTAGATATAAGTAAGATAATTAATTGTCGAATTTTACTCTTTTGTTTTTATGTCATCTCAAGTTGACATTTATGAATAATCCTTATGTTAATGACTTCTTTTATTAGGAAAATATATGTTAGTGTTTCCTGATATAGCTAATATATTCATAAGATATATTTTTGGGAGTGAGTTGAGAGAATAAATCTTGTATATTAAGTTGTTATTTGTCATGTGATATTTTTGGAATTCTTGTTAAAGTTGCTAGAGCCAATCTTCATGCATGTATGAGAAGTAATGGCCTATATATTTGTTTCATATAAATGAATAATAAATGAAGAATTGAATATTATTGTGTTTATCGTATTTTAATCTAAACCAAATTTAAGATTTAGTATAGAGCATTATATGGGGTCTCGAGTAGTTTGTGGGGAAGATGCACTCCTATTCATGATCACCCCTCTTATGAGAGATTTGTAGTTTCATCTATATGGTAGCTGTTATCCAAAAATTCCCCCCCCCCCCCAGGGTAATTTTGATAACATGCATCAGAATATCCAAATCCCAAGAAAATTGATTGATTCAGAGCAAAAATCAGGCTTGCAGGGTCCCTTCAGGAATCTTTCTAAACTCCCCTGGCCGAGGAAAAAAGGAACAAGCTCTGAGAAAGTGCGGAGAAGGTTGCAGAAAGCAAGTAGTTCGGGCCAGGAAAATTTGTGAAAATCGGCTAAGTCCCAGTCCAGCACAAGTTGGATCAAATGGGACCAAAAGTACGCGAACCACCCGAACCGCCCGAAATGAGTCCAGGCGGCCCACTAAGCATTTGGGACAAGTGGGACTAAAGTACGCGGCGCGGCGCGAAATGCCGGTTTGACCAAGAGAGAGAATCGGACCGAAATAAGCACAAAGGGGCAGTTCAGGGACGAATGGAACAAATGGACGCGAAATGCCCGAACCGGCCGAATCGTGCGAAATCATCACAAGGAGCCCAAAAGCAATTGGGACGCGCGGGACAATAGGGCGCGAACCGAGTCGAAACCGGCCGAAAAGGGTCAAGTCAGTCCGAAGCAAAGTGGGACAAGCGGGCCAAAAATGCCCGAATCGACCGAAAATGAGCACAAAGGGGCCAAAATCAAATGGGACATCCGGGACAAATGGAGGCGAAGTACGCGAAGGAGCCGAGAGCCAATCAGAAGCTGCCACGTGTCCTCACAAGGGAAAAGGTCAAAAAGTCAAAGGGCGAGTTTTCGAGCGCTGATCCGAACCAATGAGAAGCTGCCACGTATCCAAGCGAAAACCCCACACAAAGGGATATGTCGTCGGGTCGTCCAAACCCGACGCACAAAGGAAATCGGGTTTCATAGTCGGGAAAACACGATGGAGAAACATGGCGCAAGAACATGTCGGAAGGGTTGAAAAACCCGACACCTAAGAAATGTGTCGAAGGGGTTGGAAAGCCCGACGCACAAAGAAAATCGGGTTTCATAGTCGGGGAAACAAGTCGGAAAAGCATGGGGCGAAAACATATGTTGAGCCACCTCCCAAACCCGATGCAAATGGAGAGGAGAATCCCGAACCAGACGGGGCTGAAGACCTTTCTCATCCAATCAGAGTCTGCCACCGTGTCATCCAGGTGGCAATGCGCGGGAAAATATTTTAAAAATCTGTTTTCGCTTGTTCCGTGCCCTAAATCCTCAAATCGTCATATCTTTTGATCCAAAGCTCGGATTTTCATGTTCCTTATATCAACGAAAAGCTAGTGAAATCCTCTACATAATCCTGGGGCTAATCTCGAGTTTTGGTGTAGTCTAGAGAGAGAAAATCGAGAAACGGCTCTGACGCGTGGTAATGACAGAAGTGACATTTCAGCGACCAGTTTTTAATGCAGCAGACAGCCCCGCCGTTTTGCTAGGATCCGTCGCCTCTACCATGATGAAATGATTTAAAATACGACCTGGAGGTGGTTGGAGGAGATCTGACTTTCCTCTTTCTTCCTTCTCTCATTCTTCCTATATATTGTAAAGGAGTGGCAAAATATAAAAAAGAGTTGTTCATTCTTTCTGCTCCGGCCCTCCCTTCTTTTCTTCTCTAGGGTTGAAAATGGAGTTTGAACCTCCTCCCTACTCTGTAATGGCATTTTTTTTGCCTTTTACTAATGGAATGATGTTCTGTGCAAACTTCTGAAGCAACAAAACGTGTTTTGTGATGCATCTGTCCATCCTTTCTCGTTTTTTGCTTGTTTTCTTCTTTGCCTCTCTTCATTGCAGGTATTTATGCATGTTTGAACGTTCACTTGCAGATCTGGAGTGTTCATGGAGTTTTGGGACACTTTCTGTGTGAAATCTATCCTTGGGCCTGTGATGCATCTGTCCATCCCTTCCCATTGCTCACCTCTTTTTGTCCCATGGCAAGTTTTGATAGATGTCCAACATTCTCCTTCTCTGGTGTATCACCGTTTTAGTGTAGGCTTTTGCTGTTTTTTCCCTTCTCTCTCTCTCTATCTCCTTGGCATGGTTAGATTAGGATTAGATTAGTTTGCCTGCACTGGAATAGCTTGTGGCAGGTAGTTTAGGAGCAGGAACTAGCCTTCTCTGGAGATTCCTCTCTCAGTTTTACAAGTCCCACGCTTGGAGAGAGGTTTCCATGTTGTGCAATCACACTGGATGCTTGAACATCAACCTAGAAGCCTGATGTGCGTCCAGGGGTGCTGTGATTTTGCGCTAACAGTAGCCATTAGTTCGTAGGAATTTTTCTCTAAGTCATTTTTATTATAGTTATTTCATCTGTATTTTGATTTTGTGCTCACTCATTCTAAATAAGAGGAGTGTTGAATATCTTATCGTACATTCAATTTTTTCTCTTGTTATTCAAATGTCTCTAGTGGATATGCCTATTGACAGTATACTAGATATCTGTGAATTCTATTCTTTTTTATATCATTGTGATTAGATTTGTAATTATGTTAATATTACAAATCGGGCCTCCGGGTTTGTTTGGTTGGACTGGAAGGTGGGTCCTCCCTCACCCCATGTGCCACCTATATACCTGCCAGATAATATTGAATTTATAGGGTCAAGGTCAAGTCGACTCCCCTTGATATGGTCGAGGCTCTGTTTAGTCATAGTCGATGTTTGGGAGAAGGAATGGAGAAGTTGGTTGACATCTCGATCAGAATAGAAATTTGAACTAGCTAGAGTTGGGTATATAGTCGGAGCTGGGGGCCCGCCCGATCATTGTATCGTGTCTTTTCTCAAACATTGTGTTTAAGAGAATATTAGGTTGTGTTTTTTAATATTGTTTGTAGAAATACATTTTGGTAGAAATTGACATCCTGTGTATTTTTGTTTAACAATGGATATTCCATTAGATAAACTCAATGAGCTCAACTTCCACACATGGAGAGTCAAAATTCATATGCAATTAAAGAACAAAAACTTATGGGGAACAATAAGTGATAAGAGAAACACCCAATAGATTCTAACAAGTTATTGAAATGACATAGTAAAGATGATAAAGTTAAAGCCATTATTGGGCTTGCACTTTCAGATAGTGAGCTGCATCATGTGGATTTGGAAAAACCGTTTATAGAAATATGGGAATCATTGAATAAAATTTTTGGTGCTAAAACAATTAATGTAAACTTTTCTCTAAAGTTGTAATTATTCAAACTCAAAATGAATGACGGAGTCACTATATCGAGTCATATCAATGAGCTAAGATCAATCATGAGACAAGTAGAAGAAGTCAAAGGTCCATTTGATGATGAAGATGCAAAAGACATATTATTGAATAACTTTCCTTCCAGATATAGTAATATTTTTACTCTTGGTCAGATACCTTCCAAATCACTAAAAGATATAATTTCAACTCTCCTAGTTGAAGAAAAAACTACATAAGCTATAAATGAGGAAAGTGTGTTATATTCAAAGAGAAATTGTAGAAAAATTGACAAAAATAAGTAGGAAATCAAATGTTTCTATTGCAAGAAAAAAGGACACACATCCTGGAACTGTAAAGCTCGAGAAAATATATGCTCAAAGGGAAGCTCAAAACAATTGAAGCAATTATAATCACATAAGAACCATATAGTGACTATGAACCAATGAATGAGAATAACGGGTATAATTGTAAATATTGTTTGTACTGAGTGAGTAGCATCATTTTGGAGGATGGAGGCAACAAAGGAAGGAGGTCAAACAACGACCTCTCATCAACCACTAATGATGAGGCCACTTTGTGAATTGGTGGCATGTTTTTCAATATGCTTTTTTGTATTGTTTTCCATTATGTTGTGTTCAATGTGTTGTTTTGTGGTGTTTTTAATAAAACATTTGTTGCAACATTGGGGAAGTAGACATGTTCTAAAGAATCTTGCTCTTAGGGGCAGGAGAAGGTTTCAAGGTAAACTTAAAATGGATTGTTGTCTAGTGAGCTGAAGAGCTCTAAGAATTGAGAGTATTCTGTCTAGGAGTTTGGGGAAAGACGTTTGGGAACTTTCATAGGGAATTCGGCTTTGTAGCTACACCTTTCCAAATGTTAGAAGACAACTTGATGGAATTGTACATGGCCTAAGAAGTGTTTTTAGGGAGCATCATTTGCAGGATGTGTTACTCTTCTCCCATGTTCACATCAAGGGGGGGATGTTAGGAATATGTATGTTAGCGCTTCATGATATGACTAATATATTCATAAGATATATTTGTGCGAGTGAGTTAAGAGAATAACTCCCATATATTAAGTTGTTATTTGTCATGTGCTATTTTTGGAATTATTGTTAAAGGTGTTAACAAGGGTGGATCATCCCATAGGCAACCTAGGCAGTTGCCTAGGGCGTTGGAAGGCAGAGGGCGGTAAAAAATTGCATTCATGTCGGTTGTATATTTTATAAAATGCAAATACTTATATATATACAATAAATCTCGATTAAACCAACTCATTTAATCTAAGAAATGCTATTCTGAGAGTATGTATTTTTGGTTGCAGCTTATGAATTTTTATTCACAGAGACATATTTCGTTAGGTTACAGCCTCCCCCCTGTAACATAAATACATCTTTCAAATTTAGATGTGGAAGCCAATGAAAATCCAACCATCTGCAAAAGCAAACATCATACAGAAAAACTTTGTTTCACATTTGTCCAGAAGAGGTTCATACTCGATTACTCATCAAATCCAATATACATATTGGATTAAATATATACGATGCCCGGATATATTTAAGATTTTTCTATCCTCGTAGAAGCAGGAGCTGCTCAATATAGTCTTCCAACTCTTCGAGACTGCTCAATAGGATTTGTAGGGCTCCCTCAACAAACACTCTTGACCTATTTCACCAAGAAGACTGGAAAAAAGTGGCTCCATATTAGTGTTTTCTCGCTTTCTCACTCGTAACAATAAGAAAGTATTCCTTCTCTTAATAAACCTTTACTACCCCATTCAATATACTACACTTCCAGTTCAAGTGGGAGATGGAGAATTTCTTATGAAAGTTGCAGTGGGAACCCCCTTTGTGAGCTTTGAATCCATTGTGGGCATGACGAGCAACCTGATATGGACTCAGTTAAAAATTCCTCTATGAAATGCTTTCAAAAATTAAGGGCCATTGCTCCAAGAACTGTGTAGGGTGCTCAAAGACCTTAATTCAACCCTAATTGTTAGAGCCAATCTCCACGTATGTAGAAGTCGTGATCTATATGTTTGTTTCATATGAATGAATAATAGATGAAGAACTGAATATTATTATCTTATTTTAATCTAAATCAATATAAAAATTTCTTTAAATATTTTTATAATAATCACAAGACAAATACATCCATATAACAAAAAAAACACTATAAATATTTTTTAGTAGGGAAGAAATGATGAAACTAATCACTCGACTTGAGTCTCGAACCTTTAAATAAGCCACACGTTAAAAACGCATAGCAATTAACCCTTAGAAGTGTTGTTTTTGGCAAGTTATGAGTGATGGACGCATTAACACTAAGATTAAAAGAACCCCCTAGTGGCAGTGCATTTAAAAACACTTCACATAAACGCTAATACTGTTTGATAAATTTAAAACTTAAAAAGAATAACTATAAGCAAAGGAGAAATTAAAGTTGATTATTTATCATATATTAAAAACCCTCCGAATCTTAGGAAAGAGTATGTGGGCACTATTAAGGATGTGGTTAAAGAGAGGGGGCTTGGGATTTTTTTTTTAATTTGAGATTGCTCATATAGAGTTGAAACAATATAAATTGAGGAATTTTTTAAGGAATTTTTCCTTCTAAAACATTAAGTAGGAATAAGGGGTTGGGATTCTATTTTTATTATGAGATTGGGCATATAGAATTGAAACAATATAAATTAAAGAAATAAATTAATCTTTTTGTCTAAAAATAAGAACCCTCAATTTTTAACATAGAGTAAAAATTTTCTCACTAATTAAAGAATTTTTTGTCCATACAATAATTGAGATTTTACAATTTAATAAAATTTTAGTAAAAAATTTAAAAGACCATTATACAAAAAGTCTCTAACAATTTCAAGAATGTTTGAGGTTTTACAATTTAAAAAAACTCTAGACCCTAAAAAAATGTAAAAAATTTAAAAGATCTCTATAAAATAAATTTAAATAATCTAACAAGTTCGCCCCCTCTATGAAACCATATATTTAAACTTACGCTGCAAATGACATGACTACAAAATTTGAGGACATTTTGATTTTTTTTGTTTTCATAAAATCAACCTACAAACATACATAATGTTTAGGAATATTGATATGAAATATATGTAATAACGGTACGAAATATATGTATGATAAAAAAAAATTGAAAGTCTAAAGAAAGCCAATGGGGTCTTGTTGATTGGTAAAGTCCAGGTATTTACTGAAGTCCCTGCGTGTTACCGGAGTAGTCCGACCAACGTCCGTGAGTGTATGCATGTGCACATGCTGGTCCCTTCCTCACCCAAGATAAAGTTTATTGAGAGACTATACTTAATTGTAATATGTAATGATTCCTCATATTTCAAAATAAATTTAAAAAATAAAAATTCGCAAAAAAAAATATAAAATTTACTATCCAAAGAATTTATATTTTGACAAATTGGATAAATTTATGCATTATTTATAAAAATATTGGACAAATCATTTTTCTAAATCGATTTATTGACGAAATTAAAATTTGGAAAAATGGTGAAAAATTAGCCAATTGGCGAAAAACACCCTATCATTATATAGCTGAAAATGGGACGCGCCAAATTCGTTTTCAAATGGACAGCTGCCACACGCTCCGCACCATATTTAAAGTTACCGAATTTCAGGGGCACGACAAACTGACTTAAAAGCACACAGAAACGTTAAGACCAGCAGTAATTAATGGGTGCGAGTAAAAACAAATTCAAAAAATATATATTTTTGGGGTTTAACCGGGGTTAAGACGGGCGGGCCCCACGGCAGCCTCCTGGAGATTTTTACGCAGCAGTTAAACGGTTACGGAACGTGGGAAAAGCAGCCGTCAAAAACAGAACGGGAAACGACTCGCACACGGTAAAACTGACACGTAAACGGCGATATCGGCGGTGTGTCAGGACGTGGGAGTAACGTAACGCTGTTCACAGACTTGACCGGGTTACCGGACGGGCAACTGCAGCGTACGTGGGAAGTGGGAACTGTCGGCGGCGGCACTGCAGGCCAATAACTAACGGTATTAATGGCGGCGCCCATGTCCTTCTTAACGGCGCAGCTGTCAACATCATTCCCACGCCGCCAGGCTGTCGTATCGCCTTGCAGGGTGGGGCCCGCGGGAGCGAATATCCCGATTCTCGTGGTACCCGACACCGCGAGCCTTTTCCGGGCCACTTGAAATCGTGGCCGGTGACGCGTCAGCGTTGTGGTGAGCGCATGATGACATTCGTCCTCCCCACATCGATAGCTACTAATTAATTTTTCTTAAATCTCTCGGATAATATCTTCCAAAGGGGAATCTTTTATCCCTAATCCCACCTAATTTTGTTCCTCCTGCTTTATTCCTAGGGCAAACAAGTTGATGGATTCTTTTCCCCTTGTGATCATATTGCAAAAGTGGGAAGACGATCATGGGTTCTTAGAAAAGCTTGGGCAAAATTATGGAAATTTCCTAAAACAAAAAAAATGGTTGGAAAGGTTTATTCTTAATCTTTATGAAAAATTTGTATAGCGAAAAATAAGATACAAAATCGATAATTAATGGAAACTGCGATCTAACGAATTTTTTTAGTGCGTTCTTTCAAGGTGAGTCGTACGATGAGTAAACAAGAAATCAAACCCTTGTTCTAAAGGTTGTTAATACAACTATTTATTGTTATGGTACAACTTTGTAGACGATAGGAGAAAAAATTAAAATGTCATTACCAAGATTATTTACTTTTGAATGGAAATGTGTCATCTCATAGCGTGCACGCATACATATTTTCACCATGTGTAGATCTCATCATAATATAAAGTCATGCAACGAAATTGTTCTACAAGGTTTTATTATGTGGCACAAATTTAGTATACAAATGTAAAAAAAATCTCACTATTGACTTGGGCTGGAATAAAACTTACAATAAAATGGTGTACCATTCTTACCTTCCATGTGCACAACCTATAGTGTTTGAAGTCAAGTTTCTCTTTAAACTTTTATAATAAAAGCTATATTTATAATTTGAAAAATAAATAATAATTAGCAAGTCTTTATTAATAATAAATTTACAAAAAAAAAATTGGAACACTTAATTTTTTGGGTTTTAATTTATTTTCACTTTTATTCAACTTTCAAGAGTTTGAACTTGATTTTTTTAATGATAATGTTAATAATTTTTTAAATAAAATTTTAAAATAATTTGTAGACTTATTTGTTTTTTAAAGTAGACGTTAGTTGTATGTTTGAAGTCAAATTTCTTCTTTTATACGCTTATAATTGAATATGTTTATTAAATTTGAAAAATAAACAAACTAGAAATATTTTTTTAAATAATAATTAAAAATTATTTTTAAATAATTTTTCAATAATTATTTAATTTTGAAAGGAGTGTGGGTGATATTATATAAGATTTGAAGTCAAAGTCTACTTTTTTATTTTTGTAAAATTCTTAATTTATGAATTTTGAATTTATTTTTACTTTGAAGTCTTTGAAGATTTTATATTTAAATTTTTATTTTTTTATAATAAATTTTTAGTTATTGTTTTTTTTAAATTAGTAATTAATTTTTTTAAATATTTATTTATGAGACTTTTCTTTTAAAAAGGAGATTGTGCAGTCAAATTTCTTCTTTGAAAAATTATTATCTTAATAATATTTGAATATAATATTAAAATTTGGAAAAAGAAAATCATTTTAAAAAAATATTAATTAAACAAAAATATAATTTTATCATGAAAAGATATCTTAAGAATAATTATTTAATAATTGTTTACTTTTGAAGGAAGAAGTCAAATTCTTCATTTGAATTTATTTTGTTCTAGCTTTAATAAGGTTTGAATATATTCTTTCTTTAAATTTTTAGAACTCTTAAGTTATTGGTCTTGAATTTATTTTTATTTTAAATTTATGGAACTTTCAACTTATAAGAGTTTGAATACAAAATTCTTAAAATCATATTTTAATAATTTTAAAAATTAAATAAATTAAATAATTATTTTTTTAAAATGACATGAACTTCCTTTATGAAATTAAATTCATCCTTTGAATCTTGTGAACTTGGACCATAATAAGGTTTGAATCTAGTCTTTCTTTAATTTTATTGAGCTTTCAACTTACTAAGTTTTGAATGTATTCTTATTATAAACTTTTGAAGTTGTGATTTATTTGAGTTTGAATTTGGATTATTTAAGGTTTAGTATGACTTCTCAATAAGTCATTTCAATTCAAGAGACCAAGTATTATAAAGTTACTTCAAAAATATTTGGTTTTTACAAATTCTACAATTATTTGTGTTTAAATTATAATTTTCAACTACACATTTTTTTTTTAAATAGAGTGATTGATTGACCGAGTAATGAGTAGATGTATTTGACATGTATCTAGTATATATTTCAACAATATGATTTACAATTCAATTGAATTCAAAAACATGTGTGTTATTTAAGTTATTTTTATATCATATTGTTTCAAATTTCTTTCTATTCTTTTTAATTTTGAAATGTATCAGTGAAGAAAATAAGGTGTGATTTGTATTTCGTTCGAGAAATCAAAAATATATATTTTGGTACTTTAGATTTATTTTATAAAACACAAAAGTGCATTGTGTCTCTTGAACATCTTCCCCATAATTTCATAGTTTTGATATACCTTCTTATGAGAAACATTTTTACATAATGTGGATGATACTATCATTAAGCGTAACTAATTATGATGCCTTTGGCCACAAGCACACGTTTCCCACTTATACATTTGTGTATATTTATTTTTGTTAGTTACAAGAGTCAAATTATCAATTTTCATTAGTTACAAGTGAGTACCAAACTTTGATTTCCACTTAAGCAGTAGTGTACATTAGTTTCTATAAGTTGTCGGTGTTGTATATTACATATCTATGGTAGAAACAACATAAAGTGTTTTTATTTCTCAAATGGGTGCTAGAGATTGATAAGTACTTCATTAAAAAGGTGAGTATTAGTTTTCATTTGTTACAAGTGTCTTATAAGTGTGGAGACATCATAAGGAATCGATATACTACCTTAAAGAGGCAACAAAGATTGAAGAATATTTCATTTTCATATGTATTGTCTATTGTGAATATTTAACACATGCTTTTGGTGATTCAATATCTATTAGCTTCTCTTAGTATCGATCAAAGTAACTTAACTCAATTTCCCTAAGAGTTTTTTAACTTATTAGTTATTGGGATTCCAAGTTGGTTGATTTCTTTTTTACATCAATTTAAAGTTTAGGGGTCCTCAAAATCATTTGGATATTAGAGGTCTATAGCTTGGCGAGGTATATGTCGACGAGATGTTGTGTTCCTCCACATTCAACTATTAGGTTTCTCGATACTCTCTCACCCACACATCAAGACGCACCATTATGCTTAATTTCTTTGAGCTTCCCACACTAGGTGTCATAGTATTTAATAAAAGTATTCAAAGGGTAAGCGAGAAATTCTTCCTAGAGGTCGTCCACCTCCAACAAAAACTACACATCATTGAGGAAATACTTCTTATGTCATCAATAGAGTCCCTTCAGATTCACCTCACCATTGATCTCCCCCTTAAGGCCATGACTTTAATCAACATGGAAGGTCTCGCTCATGTAGAAGATGCCAAAGTAATTCTCCTCAATGGTGGTTTTCATCCCCAACTCACAATTCTCATGGAAGTGGAGGCTAGACTGGGACTAACACTACTAGCTAAATGCCACCATTGCAAGGGAAATTCCCTCATTTGGCTTTGGCTATCTCTCTAATTTAATCTAATATGAATTAAATCTTATCTAAGAGTAACTTACTATAATAAATTATATTCAGATGATTAAGTACAGTAATATGTAAGCACTAAGTATTCAAGGATGTAAAACCCTAAGCAAATGAGACAGGGATGATGACTTAGTTGATTCTATGCAACCTGAGAGTGATCGTGACTATGTAAATGCTAGAACAATCTAGAAACAGTGTCAAAATGGCTCGTCAAGGGTTTAGAACTTTAGGATTGTACAGGGAAGAAGCACATGTAGAAGGTAAAGAGCGCCCCAAGAACTAACGACTGATTTAGGCGCATGTGTGTGCTAAAATTCTCAGGTTTTGATCTTTTGAGTCAGAAGAACTTCGTTGTTATTCACTCTTTGTCACTCTGGTTTTGTTGTTAAATCATCGATCACACCTGTAACCTATAAAACAAATGACTACATGCACATGCCCACAAACCACATCAAATCTAATAATAAAAGATGTAGAATGGGGAGTCAGACTGACCCGACAGTCACCCGAAGAGTGAACTTACGACTGAACGTTGCACTACATCTCAGACTCCATGTAGTTCTTCGTGTGTGTGTGTGTGCGTATCCATGTTTCATACCCTACGTTTCCCTTGCGCAAGTTGCACGATGATAGCGGGCTAGATCTAGATTGTCCCAAATATGCAAAATGTGTGTGATGGAATAGAATAAACTCCCCTCCTATGCAATGTATGTAAACCAAGGAAGCCCTTGTCCCTTGTGTGAATGTGCTAGATATGTACTTTGTAGTGCTCTTATGCCTTTGTGCAAGCTTAGGTGGTGATAGACAATGCTTACGGTGTTTGGCCCCTTTATTTGAAAGAAGTAACTAAATATATATATATACGATTCGCTTGTTTGAATTTCGTAATTGACAATTGAAAGGTCGACTTAAAGTATTAAAAAGTGACCAAGAAGTGAAAAGAGACCTAAAAAGAGTAAGAATAAGATAGAGAAGGACAAGAGTGCCAAGGAGGGATAGGAGCGCCTGTGTGCCTCTGTCCTAGCTAGGCACTAGTGTTTGAGGCCATCAAAAAGTAAATCAGTCAAGTACTGGCAAAATAGTAAGATTTGTAAAAGCCAAAAGGATGCTCAGTCAAGTTTATAAACACTCAGGTGCAAAAAATAAAGAAATCAAAAGGCCAAAAGTAGTTGTCAACCACTAGTTTTCTTGCTTAGGAATCATGTATACATTAGTATGCTTTAGGACCTAGAAATGTACCCAAGTGCATAGATTTTGTGTCTACACTCTGCTAAACATCAAGATGGTAATACATACTAAGAATTTAAAGAAGTGAGAAAAAAAAAGATGGATGGAACTTGATACTCGATGTTATCGACCCTCTTGGTAGTAGCTAAGGGGGATGGGGTGCAAACCATAGTTGGTATGTGGGGTGCCTCTCTTTTATATATTTTTGATTGAAAATATTTATATTGAAACTAGTCATTAAGTGTCTTGGTTGAGATTAATATCATACTTGGAGTGTGATTTTTCCACTCACTCTTCTATATAACTATATTTTTTTAAAAATTACTTATTATAAAACTTTAGATTAATAACCTCCATAAATAATTATTACTCTAATAACATTTTTTACTTTAATACATTTTAAATACCATAAACATTTAATAATAAAAAGAAAAAGTAGTGAATATAATTCACCATATGTTAAAATTAAAAAATTTAATGATGGCGTTGAACTTAATTATTTTTCCAAGAATACACCACCCACCATCCACCACGCATCACCCTTCATTTGAATTAACTTTAAACTTTTTCCTTATTGGCATTGGGGATTTTAATTCTTCACATTACATTCTAATAATTAGAAACATATTGACATCACAAATTTCTTGTCTCCTTAAATAATTGGTTAGCCGCCTTAAATGTTAGAACGCTTTGTCTCATTCTTAAATCATTAAATCCTCTTTTAATGTTTATTAAATTCTTACTACATGATTTGAATTTGAAAGAATAACTTTTTTGTTTGTTATGTTCATGTCTAACTTTTTTTTATATTGTTAACTATGTTAAAAAAATTAAACATAGTTCATTGGAGGATTCTCAAACAAAACTTTTTAGTGAAGATTTACTAGTAGATGAGGATGGATCATATATGGTGTCATAACAAAAAAAAGGGGGTAAAATTAAGAAAGGATATTGTATGGACCAGTGAAATATAAAATTAACAAGGAGTGTTAAGTTAAAGAAGTGACAAAATCGATATACAAAATTACCAAAACCTTTCAAAACTCTTACCTATTTATCATATTAAAAAAGAAAAAATTCCATATCTTCTTAAGCAATTATTTACACCCATAACAATTATTTTCATCTATTTAAACATTATTTATGCCTCCAAACATGTATCTTTCATACATGAATGTAAAATATACTTTTTCCTTTCTCTTTCTTTCCATTTCTCCTTGGTATAAGGACGTGACCACAAAGCTTGTACTCACCATAGCCTTACCACTTTTAGCATATTCAATATGCATCTTGTTCCTTTTAAATTATTTATTTTCTATCCAACGTGTCCCTCTTAGATTGAGTCAAGCTTTTCCAAAATACTTGTTTATTATAGTTTGAATAGATTGATATGGTACGTTTTAACCATATATCTACAATGGATAGGCATGTCTAACAAAAATAACCACATTTAGTTTGAAGAATATGTTTGATTGTTGTAGGTACAAAGCTTAAAAGGGACTTGCATCAACATCATATTTCTTAATTTGTTCACAAGCTCCATTATTTTCGTTAATATCTACTCTTGTGCCAAGTTCATGGGCCTATGTTACATATGCAAGGCATGGAATGTTTCAAAACATTTCCTTGTCAAAATTAGTTGGTAATTGACATGTATGAGTGTGAATAAAATAGACACTTGGAGTTTCCTTGGGATTTGTGTTTGTTGGGCATATCAATTTTTTTGGAATTTTAAATTTTAGAATTTATATTATAATCAAAAAATTTGCTTAATGAATATTTTTTGTTTTAAATTAAAAAATTTATTAAATGGGTTGTAGTCTAATGGTGTATATGGTAGCGTAAAAGATGTTATTTAGTCATTTATTAAAATACAAATTTCACGAAATATCAAATAATAAGAGATGAGGTTGGAATTGTGTCTTAGATAAATTTGTTGGAATGAAACCCTTTAATCATTGACATCTAAACCTTACAATTTTGTGCACCTAACTCAATAATCTTCAAAAATAAATCCTTAAAATTTATGTATTTTGATAAAATTATAAGAAGACCCATTTTAAGACAAATACTTAAATATTACAAAGTGTAATGGTGAAAAAATTATTCACTACTACGTGATTGTTGATTTAAAAAAACATGTTCATAAACTATAAAAGTATATTCGTGTCACTTAGAATCACTTCCCCATAGTATCTTAGTTCTAAGATAGATTTTTATGCTAAATATTTAATAGATTGTGGATGGTGTTATTATTGGAAAAAACATGTTCATAAACTATAAAAATATATTCATGTCACTTGAATCTCTTCCCCATGGTATCTTCGTTCTAAGACAGTTTTTTATCCTAAGTATTTAATAGATTGTGGGTGGTATTATCATTAAGTCTAACTACCTATGATGCCTTTGGTTATAGAATGTGTATCCTGACTTAATGATTGTGTGTTAGATTTCATCAATTAGAAGTGGTGTCAAACTACGATTCATTTAAATACTTGTGTGTTGGTTTTCATTCGATACAAATGGTGTTGTAGTGTGATTTCCACAAACAATTGTGTGTTAGATTTCATCAATTAGAAGTGGTGTCAAACCAACATACCCTTTGTAGAGGCATCATAAGATGTCTTTTTTTTGTCTCAAAGAATTGGAGATTGAAGAGTATCTTATATTCAAATGTATTTTTTATATCAGAATATTTTAGGAATGTATAGTAATTTTTTGGGGGTTTCAATATTTACTCTTTCTTAATATAAATCAAACAAACTTGACCCATTTTCTATAAGAATTTGTTATCTTTGACAAATAACATCATTCACAAATATGTTATCGGGATTCCAAGGTTATTGTCTTCTTATTATGTTGATGAGATGTTGTGTTCCTCTAAGGTGGATGACAAAATGTTTGATAACAAAATTGTTTACGAATTGATTCTACCTCAAACTTCGACCTTTGTAGTCATTCTTCAATATATTCTTATATGCATGCATTTCCTTGTTGATCTCTATTATTAAGTCTTTCATAAAAATTAGATAAGTTCTTTTATTAAATATTGTTGATAATTGAAATGTATCCAGTGTGAATAAAATAAATTGTAAGAGGTGCAATTTCCTATGCTTTCATGTTTCTTAGACAAGAATATTAACATGTGAATAAACATACATTGTTGGGAGAGAGGGTTTTCTTGGGCTTCATGTTTCTTAGACAACCCTATCTAGGGCTTCATGTTTCTCTGACAAAAGTATTAACATGAATATGAATATAATAGACAGAGTACAATTTTCTAGGATTTAATGTTTCATAGATAAAAATATTAACATGAATGTGAATAAAACAAACTTTTAGGGCGGAGTTTCCAAAGATTACATATTTTGTTTATTAACATCAATGTAAATAAAATAGACTGTTGGATGGAGTTTCCTAAGAACTATGTTTTCCTGGAAAAAAAAACATTAACATAAGAAACTATTTAAATATTTGGTAATCTATATTATAATTAGATATATATTATAGTAAGGAAAAGCTTGTAATTTAGGAGAAAAACTCTTAGATTCTTTGCTTCAAGTGTGGGGAAAGTAAAGTAAATTTAATAATATTAAGAAGATGGTTCAAAGTGGTGAATATTGTACTAATTCAAGCTTATGTTGGCTGGATTACGACAACACTCTTGCCTGTCAAACATGGTACTCATTATAGATGGGAGTCTTGGTTAAACAATTTAAAACTATATTATGTAAGATACAATATTAATTTGGCAAAGCTTGTTTTCTATAATGAGGGGAGACATTTCTTACCATTGTATTTTTTTTTTCAATAAAGGCCAAGTGAGCCCAAAAATGTAGTGAAGGTTGTGTCACTATCTCGCTTAAGAAATGATATATAAATTAAAAGCTAGATAGTCCATTATTATCGAGCAAGATAGATTGTGTTTAAAATATATAGGAAAGTTCAGGGAAGCTCACGAATTGCAAGGTGTTGCTCATCCAATACGCCATGTTCTCATTAAAGTTATTAATTATTTATTTACTTAAGGATAGTGCCGGTAATATGGAGAGCATTTTCCTAAAGACAGTATATTGTATTGTTGGCATGTGATTAGGAAGTATCTTAACTTGATATTATGATAAAATTTATTATTATTATATATTTAGTTGTGTAGATGTGGAAAGTAAAAGAATAATGCTCAAGTTTGGTGAGGGGTGTGCAGTATATTTGGACCACTGATTTACATGTTGAGATATTTGGACCACTACTTTATATATTTTGTTTGTTTTGGCATATTTTTTCTTTTTTAAACTGTTTTTAATACTATCAATCATCCTTATACTTCCTCAAACTCATTTCTAGTTTGCTTAAAATATGTGTTGCACATCTACAAAATTATATATTTATGCCCCTCGAGTCGCAAGGTGTGATGGAGGGACCCTATTCATAATGTTTGTTAGTGACCCGAGACATTAACAATAATTAATAGTGACTTTTTTATGTCCAAAGATCATTTTTTATCATTTGGGAACATTTTTTGGTCGGCCTATATTTGAATCTGGGTATGGCTTGTGTGGGAAATCATCATAATATTTCTTACTCAAACAAACACACTAGAGGTCATTTATAGGAAATCTCATAGGACAACACACATCCATTTCTTTGGAGATCATTCTACCTACACAAGAGCTATAAAAAGATTAATCCACGAGCATTCCAAATCATTCAAGCACATCCAATATCTTTTTTTTGTTGTTGTCATGTGCCTTATGCCAAATAAGGATTCATTTATTTGCATTGATTAAACATATAGGGAGAGGGGAGAAAAAGTATTCTCTCACATGGAGATACAATCTTACATAAAACTACATGAGCCTTTACTCCACATTAGTGTACAACACAACACTTCAAGTCAAAGGTAGCTCAAGTCAATTCTATTATTTTTCCTTCATGTTTATTTGAGTAAATTGTTAGGGTTTGGAATTGAATTGAAAGAGAAACTGTAGAAAAATGTTACAACAAAACCTCGAGGTATTAGTGAATTCAGACACAAGGATCATAACATTCCACCATACTTCGTAGTCTGGACCCTGGAGGCTGGGCTAGATTTGTGCCCATATAGTGGGACCACGCCCAACCCTATACAAGCCCATGATGAACAATACAATGTCGACGTAGCCACCTATGTCGGGACTCGAACATGGTTGGTTGATCTAATACCAAATGTAACAAACTGTTACACAAATACCTTGAGGTATTACTGAATTCACACACCAAGATCATAAGAGAAACCATATACATACTATTTGCCAAAATGTGCCCTACTTATTTCTATTAACCTTGTGCTCTTGGAGGGCCAGGCCCCTGAAAAAATTTTCATGTTCACGAAATTTTTTCCTATTGTAGTCTACAAAGCATTGTCTAATATGTGAAGTGTCCAACTCAATCATATTGCATGTACACACTCTTTTTTCATGGACCGTATATCATTGAAAAGTCTTGGTTGATCTTACTAAGCTAAGTCTAACCATTGTAGTGTTATGAACCATTAGTTGTGACCTTAGAGTATTGATAGATCATCTCACATGCTTCTTCCCCTTTCCGCTAATATTTTTCACAAATTATTCCTTGTCACCCTTCATTTATTCTTATCACATAATGTTTTCAACTTGAGGAATGTCGTGAAGTATAGTTGAAGTTACAGCAAAATGTTCAAAGCCATGCAATATTATTCATAGCTACATCTTCTTAGGCCACACCCTATCATACATAACTCCACTAAATTGTTTTTACCAAAACACTTCTTTCCAAGCCACATAATTTTATCAATATCTTCCCTCTCCCTTTCCCACATCTCAATTGTCTCAGTGCCGCACCTTGTTTTTTTGGTCACATTTTGGTGTGACACTACCTATTCCATTTTCTTCTACAAATATGAAGACTTGTAAGGATCTCCTTCAGTTTGTGACCGCTTCTCCTTACCATCATGAACTTGAAATAATTCATTCACTTTTTTATATTGCAGATCACTATCGTATATTACATTAATATTCCCAACTACCCTTGTATTACAGGAATGTCAAGATGAACATGTGGCTCAATTTCCCTCCTTGAGTGGTTACAAATTTTAATGTCTAACCTAATATGATAGAAGTGGGGCGATGGTATAGACCTTCATACTACATGACACTATTAGTTGATAGTAAATTCAGATAATTATTTATCCCCTTTAGATGTACTATTCACTATGAGGACACGTGGTTTTCATTCAAGATCAAATCTAGTTATCACTTTAAACCCAAAATTATTTGTAGCAAGGGACAATCCACTATTCTTCATTCATAATGTCTTTGATTTGTTTATCAAGTATTTTTACTCCATTTTCCTTCTATAAAAGAGCAAAGTTTGTTCTATTATGAGGGGTTTTTAGTCAACTCCTCTTTATATATCTTGAGTTTAGTTAATCCTCATATTTTATATATGACGTTTCATCATCTATATTGATGAACGTAATGCATATAGGGCTTATTTTTTAGTGTATTACCATTTTTATACTTGAGCAACAATTAATTTGTTGTGGCTTATATATAACCTATTCTTCTCTCTTATCTTCTTGATCTCTTGTAGATCTTTCTTACCTACTATCATGTTGTCATTATGCATGTGTGGACTCGATGCAGGAGCATTATTGTTTGTAAATAATAAAATTTATGGTTTTCATGAGTTTTTTAGGTGTACGATGTCCTCTTAGGTGTTTAAGGATTGATTCTAGTCCGTTTGGACCTCTTTTGGTATGTAATAATGTGATTTTGGAGTTTCTCTTCAAAGCCGTCATTTGAATATTTGAATTTACTAATATTGTGTTTAGGGGTCTAGGTGATAGGATAGGGTGAATTAAAGGTATGAATGAATGTCAAGGGGCATAAATAATCTAGAGTCATGTGTCTAAATTCTCCTTGATAGGTTTTGTTGACTATGGTCACTCTCACCATAGTTGAGTTAGGTAATTTGATGACCTAACTACCTCATTTGGACCCTTTAACAAATATATTCGAATGAGGAAGAAAAAGAGATAGTGGACATAGGGTTTTAGGAGAACAAGAGAGTTTGTTACAAATCCAATAGCTTAGGATTCTTGTAATATTTCATGAAAATACATTTTAATAAGGACTTCTTGAATTATGCGTGTGGAAAATGTTGTGAAACCATGTGTGAATGATAATTGTTGGTTGACGAATGTGATTTATGGATTAGTGAATGTTGTTTATAGGTGTGAAATGACTATACAAGTCCAAGAAGAACATGTAGAAAGTGTCGAAGGCAATATAACATATGTGGAGTTCTATTATTGTAAGCTAATGAATGCATGGGAAGATTCTATGAGGATTTAATACTGTAGGGAAATGTGTTAGCAGAATCAACAAGAAAAACCAAGTGTATATCCTTATAACTAATTGGAAAAGAGACTAAAATATGAGAATATTGTTATATAGTCTATGTATAGATTGAGAAAACAAGATTAATGGTTATGAACCATGTCACGGTAGTGTTTCATGATTAAAGGAGGTTGATAAGTTGAAAAAGGACCTATAGAATCCATTAGGGCTTGGAAATTTTTTGTTAAATTAATAAGAATGAAAATAATTCCAAAATTCATCCTCTCGGTCTATAACTCTGTGTGAGGATTTGGAAAAACTAGAAATTGGTATAACTTTAAATGAAACCATAGATACTTGATAAAAATTGGTGAACACTGAGTTCTGGGGAATACATAATTGTGCATGAATTTTAAAAGGTCAGAGGAATAGGGGTGATAGGTCGGATGATGAAAAATTATACTACATGAGTGTATGTGAACCCAATTTTGAGGATTTGAACAAGAGATTTGATGAAATAATCAAGATATTTTTGTAAATCCTAGTGAAACTTGTATAGGTGAGGTATAAATATATGATGAAGGTGAAAAATTGGTAAGAAGAATCTTGAGTTAAGAAGGAGA
The DNA here is from genome assembly GCA_019776745.2 of Taxus chinensis. Taxonomy (NCBI): domain Eukaryota; kingdom Viridiplantae; phylum Streptophyta; class Pinopsida; order Cupressales; family Taxaceae; genus Taxus; species Taxus chinensis. Next base: position 70,609,281 of record CM034156.1, on the reverse strand, counting down.
TAAATCATAGATTATAGTCATGTTCCCCGTCACAGTCAAGAGTAAGTTTAAGAACATAAATTCATCCACCTATTCATAGTAAGAAGTATACAAAAGGAACCTGATCATATGAAGGAGTATGGTGAAAATATGTGTAAGAAGAAAAAAATTTGGGAGGAGTTCTTGTGATAATAGTTAAACAATGTTTTAAAGATTTATCTTGTTTCATCATTGTAGCTAATGAGAACTAAAACAAAGATTTTGTTACTAGTCATTATATGAATGCATTTGGTCATAACTAATGTTTTATACATGTATAGTGAAGGCCTATAAAGTTAAATAATATATTATAAGGTGGGAAGAAGTATTGTGAAGTAATATAAGCTACAAGTAAGGAGTAAGGTGAGAACTAAAGCCTACACACAAACTATACATACTTGAGTTTTGGGGAAAGTATGAGAATTAAGAACCTAACAAAGTAAAGTTGGGGTTTATAAGAAAGGGTCAAGTTAATAACAGTGATTAAGAAGGTTAAGAAATAGATAAAAGCATTAAACCTTGAAAACTCAGTTTAAAAATCTAAGAAAGACCTAAATAGGGCTAATTGGAGAGGTTCCAGTGGTGTTGGGATATTTGTAGGAAGATTCATATTCTAAAATTGGTGGAAAGTAAGAAATTGATAAAGGGTATTAGGAAATTTATTTATTTCCTCGAGAAAATTCTTGAGTTCTAAACTATAAGGTTTGTAGGTAAACAGGGCTAGTAGAAGAGAGCTAATTGAAAATAGTAGAGGAGAAGATTGAAGGATTTACACATACAGTCGAGTTCTAAAAATTTGGCAGGAGTTGTATACTCATAAAGGGTATCCAAAAAGGTAAACAAAGTTTATAAGTCCTTGTAAGTTATCCCAGACAATAAAGGTTGCAGTTAAGAATCCCACTACTAACATACTAGCAAGGTCAAACAGGTGAAAAGCTATAATGATGCCTTGATCCTTGTTGTTTTGATTTGGTTGCTGTCCACCACTCTCATATGTATCAATACTATATTTTTCATTTATCTAATATATTGTTTGATTTTCATACAAAAAGTGGAAGGAAGATCCATATTTTACTCTTGGCCCATTTCCATTATCTTTTCCTTTACTTTTCTTATCCCTTTTCCTCAACATTTGCTATATTAGGTAGTTAACAATAGTATTAGGACTATAAATAGACGAGAACCAACTATTTCTAGAGGTTTTGATTCAATTCAAAAAACCAACACTCGAGAAGAAACTTAATGTTGTGTTGTTAGTGAAACACTCTTTCACAAGTGAAAGTTTTCAACATTCGATAGTTTTTATAAACTTGGTAGGACTATTATACTCTTCTTACAAAAAATCTACAATATTTTCTAGCATAAGAATCTCTATTTTGAATATTTATCTAATTTTTTATGTTCTTAGTTAATTTGGTTTTGTGAACCATACATAAACACCCATAAACTCCATTCCACTATGTTTGTAAAGATGTAGTGGGCCTAACACATGAGACAAATAGTGACATGAGGTGGTTATCAACAAGAGGGATATTTTAAGTTATTGAATATTTTCATAAGAAGAGAATATACCTATTTAAATATGACTTCCCGCATCCAAAAAACTTAGTCCGTGCCTTTACCAAACAAAATCTACCCCATGGTGGGTGCTAAAAACTATTGGTGAAATAATTTTTCACAAGGAAAAATTAGTGATTTTTCACCAATGCTCTAGGACTATGTCTCTCCTCTTGGTAATGGGGAGGCTCCCATTTATTGAATACATAAAAAAAAAATTGAGTGGTCATGAAACCAGTGATCACACAGGAAAATTGCTTACACTTAGTGCAAAGGATACATTGTATTAGTGAGAGGAGGTTGAGGGGAGTAAGAATGCGGTGAAGGAGAGTTAATGTTATGAATAGGAACTTAGAAATTTCCACAACATTAACAAGATTAAATCTATACTCAATTAAAATAATTCAACCTTGAGAACAAGACAATACTAACAAACCATAGACATAAAATTATATTGATTCATTTATCAAAGGCACCAACACCTTCTTGGTTTTACAAGATCATCATGTTTACTAAGTTGAGCATGAAAGGGGATAGAGGAAACACAAACAAAGAGGAAAATGGAAGAAAGTAATATCTTGCTTGTATTTAGTGGTGTAAATCTATCTAATAGAAACTCATAATTGACAACCCTTTGGAATGAAGAGGTCATCACAATTAATAACATTACAAAATAATCCTTTCATCTCCCCCCACACGAATTTTCACCTTCCTTCATCACTTGTGACGTTTCATGATCCTAGGAGACAAAAATGGGTCCTTTTCTTATTATTTGGAAAGAAATTTTACAATGTTAAAATAAAGGTCACTTAAATGAATAAGATGAAATAGTGAAAAGTACCTCCTTAACGAAGAATTAGAACATGGAGAGAGAAAAGGAGGAAGGAAGAAGAGAAGAGAGGATCACTCTAATGAAGAATAAACCTATGCCGATGAAGAATCAACTGTTAGGGAACCTTGTGAGAGTGATCCTAGGAATATTTCTTCACACTTGAATTATTTACTAAGACGGGCCTTTGTAGATGACACCTTATCTACCTTTGAAACATGAATGAATCTCAGAGCATTGATTTGGGTATCAAGAATACTTTTGATGGTCTTGCATTGATTGAACCACACCTGATGATCCTTCACATAATTGGAAATTGAACTCTTGATCTCTACTAGAGACTCCAAGGTATCTTCATTAAACGATAAGGGATCCCCCACCTCTTTCTTGACCAAATCCTGGAAGGATTTCAGGAGCTCTTCAATTGATGATTTTTTGTTGAGTGTGGGTGACTCGAGATTCCACACATTATTGTTGATACCTTTTAAAGTTTACAATGCTTTCTCCTCATAAGAATCAATCTCATTGATAACATCATTCAAGATGTCATATAGAGAAATCATCGTGTGAGACCAAATAGGATACAAGTTGTAAGTCAAAGAAGTGTACACATTTTTACTCACTAGGGAATGGGAATCTAGATTGCTCATTTTTGACATCAATGGAAACATAATGTCCCAGTGGGATTTCTCCTTCTCAATCTCCTCCTTGGTCATGTTCACTTTGGAATATGTGGCAAGAGAAAAATTGAACAACGAGAGGATCTCTGGAAACAATGTCTTTCCCTTCTTAAGAATATTTTCAACCCATCTATCATTAGCCCTTCCCTGCATTGTATGACCTTGAGATTTCTTGATTGTTTCAGGGTCAAATCTGATGATAGAAGTGATGGCCTTTATAGGAGGAGGTGGTATTGAATTGGGATCCAAGAATGATTGCACATAAACAATGAGATTTCTCACATGCTATTCCAACTACTCTATTGTTTTTTACACTCCTCATTTTGAGAAATAACGTGAACAAAAAATTCATTAAATATATGTGCATCACCTTCATGTGTGGCTTGGCCTAAAGATATCCTTGTCATTTTATAATCATCCCGAGTCATCTCTTCCACAGGTTTCATAAATTTCAGCCGGGAAACTTCTAAATACTGATTATCAGAAGATTCACTAAATAAATAAGAAGTTGCACATTCCTTCTTACTTCTCTTGGTTTTTGTGATCTTCAGGATAGCTTCAAAATCAGGCGTTGATGCTTGTTGCACTGTCCTTTACTCTCTACCAATCAACTCTTGAATCGAAGGGAAAGTTTATGTCTGTGTGGGCTCAACATTAGGCATGAGAGAAATTTTAGGTTCATGATGGGATGACTTAGTTGTTGAAGAAGAAACACTTGGGAACTGATGTAGAACTAGGTACTGTGAACGATCAATTTCATCTTGTTCAAGAGGTTTAATGGGTCTTTTAGTGACTTTATATTTATTGTAGAGCCTCTTGGGGTGTGAATCTTCAATGTTTTCCTCCTCTACAATCTTTGTATTTGAGGGCTCTCCTGAGTGAGCGGAGCTCATGGTCTTCTCGGATGTATTTAGAGATGAAATGTGAGATGCATGTCTTGATAGAGTCAGGAAGCCACCAAAATCAATGATAGAAATTTTATTTCTCTTAAACCATTCCCTTGATCTATGAATTACCACTACAATCCTTTAATTGATATCACCTAATCCTCTTATGTTCCATTAGATCAGGGAAGGGGTTTAAATTTCACTGCTTGATACTGTGTGTCAAAAAATTCTGATCCATTGTCTCATATTCCTTCAAAAAACCAATCAAAGTTTAAATTTCTCATCTGATCAACTGTCATCCACATGTGGTTCCTTTTTCTTACTTTAAATTCATCAATTCAATTAGCCTAATATTCCTCAATTTTATGATCATGGTGTAATCTAAGAAAAGTGAAAGTGTCATGATTTCTCCTAGTACGCAAATTAGGCCTAGATGCATAGGAAGAGAAATTAAGGGGAGACAAATAGACTTCAATGTTTTAAGCATCTATAACACTCTTACATGAATAGATCCCTAGAGATATGGGAAAGTGTACACCCTTATGTTTGTTTTTTTACACCTATTATGAACATGAGCTAGTTTCATACATGATTCAAATATTATGATTTTATCACTAGGGTACCTGGATAGCATGCAAGAGGTAAGATCAAATATCGAAACCATGATGTACATGAAGCTTGAGAACTTGGTGAAATGGCTCCTGTATTTTTTGATCAGTACAATTTCTTGAGAAGAGATCCTTAGCTCTAGATTTCCCTCAAGAACTATGGTGATGAACATGGTGAATGCATTATTCATCTTAGAAAAATGATGGTTGATTTCTCTATGAGTGATCTTTGGGTGCTTCTCATATGCCAGTGAATTTTGGGACACATTGAGAGAAGTAGTTAGGCCCTTGAAAGGTCTTGTGAAGGAGAGAGCATATACTAGGTAAGAAGTCATGATAGTGAAATTTTTGGCAGAAGGCAGCTAGAGCAATTGTTGATGGATATTATCACTGATAATTTAACCATAATCCACTACTTGGTTCCATTTAGTGGAAACAAGGATGAAATGAGCCATCTAATCCTAAAATTATTTTGTTATCTCTTCACTCATCACCTTTCTTAGCAGGATATTGGTTTTTGAATAACCTTCATGGAATTCACTCTTAGACAGGTTCTTAGGAACACGAGAAGGTTTTCTTCCTTTCTTGAGCTATGAACTGAGTGTAAGGCCTTGAAAATATGATTCATTCTCCACCCACTCTTATGACGATGACCATGTTAATGCTGGTGGGAACTAGATGTCTTTGGGAGTGAGGACTCTGAGGATTAAATTGTTGTATGCTCGTACTATCTTGGAGTCAGCTTCATAGTCTTGCACACATGCCAAGACCAATTCATTAATATGAATGGATATTGGGTGACATATAGAGTCACATATGATAAATAAATGCTAAAGTACAATTTTGACACATGAAATAAGCTAGATAAATATAAAACCCTAAGTACAAGAGAGGGAAAGCATGACTTAGCTGATTTATACTTTTTTGAAGATGATTTGGATTGGGAAAACTAATGACCATGAAGGGAAGATTGTCGTAATTGTGCACAATAAGTTCTGGAACCATCGGATAAGCCTGGAACAGGTCAGGGACACCTAGGTGCCAGAGTCTGCTTTTGGGCACCTGTGACTATGAAGGAGCTAAGAACCTAATTTTTTTAGTGTCACACGAATTTCATTGGTAGTCATTGTTGGTCGCCTATATGTCGCACCTTGTTCGCAGAATATACCCATAACCTACAAAGAGATGTTCACCTGTAAAATCTTCAAACTACATCAAATCCCCAAAAAAGAAAGATGCAATATGAGGAGTCGGACTGACCCCGGTGGTCACCCGACTAAGTGAACTTACAACCAAACACTGCATTACATCTCAAAATCCATATATTTCTTGTGCGTGTGTGAAAGAATCATGCCCTAGGAATCCCTTATGTAAGCACACTTGATAGTAGGTGATAGCTAGATGTACCAATGTAAATAGATGTGTGGATGGAAAAATGAACTTCCCCTTCCTATGAAGTGTATGCAGAAAATGCATTCCCTTGTCCCTTGTAATGGATGCCAAATAGATTCCTTGAAGAGCTTTAGGTGCCTTTAGATGAAAGCTTAGGTGCTAAATAGTATGCTTAGAGCTTGGTCCTTTATTTTGGTCACATATCTTTGTATTTATTTGAATGCTAGAAATATGTATCGTGAAGGGTAAAACATGAATTGTGTAGTGTGAGAGGTTTATGTATGTAGTATGCCCTCAACAATCAAGTGTGAAATTTAACACAAGAATGTGTCATAGGTTAATGACGATATAAAATGTATCAAGTTGTGCAATGATGTTTAGAAAGATGAAGTATAAAGCATAAAGTGTAAGAGTAAGTAGATACCTGATGATGTTAGGAGGGGGAGAGAAATAAGAATGATACCCCCAAGTCTATGATGTGTATAAGAATTAAGTAACATTGTCTAGGATATTGTCATTGTCAAGATCATATCTAATTAGACCTGGATCAGAGACTTCGTAAGCAATAGTGTATGGTTGATCATATAAAGATCCATTGTGGTGTAGATTGTACATGCTCGTTGCATATTCTTCATCAGTGAAAGGTGGTTATGGAAAACCATGTGCATACCATCGAGTGAAATTTAGGGTATACCTAAGAAATGAGTCATTGTAAATACAAACATGGTCGAAAGGCATGGGAAATGTGATACTAGTATGATTAGGATCCAAAGTGCCACCAATGTAGTTGAGCTAAGTATGCCTAAGTGTAAGTGGAGAGGAATAAGGAGTACGTGCAACAAATATTGTCAAATGAAATACACGGAGGCCATAAGCAACAGTAACAAAGACACATCCATGATAAAGGTGAGGAGAATGAGGTGGTGGGTGGAGATCATCAAGCGTGAAGCCAAGTCGGGCTAAGCCATCATGTGTGAAAATAATGTTAGAGTAAGTGGGATCACATGGAATGTGAGGCCCATAAGAGCCATGTATGAAAAGAGTTCATGTGAAAGGAGGAGGTGTCGAAATAGAGTGTTCTTAGAGGGAAAAAGTAGATGACATGGTGTCTAATGCACAAATGGATCATTGGAGACAAATCATGTCGGTGGTAGGGGCAAGAAGTTTTATGAGTTGATACTCATCATTCGGGTATGTAGGAGGATTAAGGGAAGATTGACATTGTGATAGAGAAATGGAGTAGGGAGAGTAGTGAGTAGGTCAAATTTGTAATATTTGAATGGGTCGCGATTAACAAGAATGGTATACGCATAGCCATTATGTAGGAATTTAATGCACCGATGAAATGTAGAAGGTACTATCCACATAGTGCGAAGCCATGGCCTACCAAGTAAGCAATTGTATTATAGTTTGGTGTTGATAACAAATAATACCGTAGGAACAATTTTAGGCCCAACTGTGAGAGGTAAGGTGATAGTGCCCATGCACGGGTGTGCAAAATAATCATAGCTACAAATAGAAATGGATGTTGGACTGAGATGAGCTAAGGAAAGGACACGATATTGAATAAATGTGAGATTACTTAGATTGAGCTTAGATCCATTATCAACTATTACTCACCTGATATCTATGTTATAGATGCAATCCTAAATATAAAGAGGAGGATCACTACCATAAACAAAAAGAGAAAAAACTACATCATATGAGAAAGTAAGGTGCTAAGAAAACACATCTACGAATAATTGATATACATGATCCAGAGGAGTATTAGAAAGAATGCAAGTATTAGCTAGAATAGAGTTGATTTTAGCCTTATATTCAAGATTATCTTGCAAAAAGACATAGATGGAAATATCCATGATGAGAGGATCACAAGATAATGAAAGCAGGAGGAAGTGATGACCCATGAGTGTTCGTACTCGCTGTTGGTCGTATGTATGTCACACCTTGTTTGTAGAATATACTTGTAACCTGCAAAGTGATGTTCACTTGTAAAACCATCAAACTACATCGAATCCCAGAAAAAATAAATATGTAATATGAGGAGTTAGAATGACCCCGACGATCACCCAATTGAGTGAAATTTCAACTAAGTGTTGCACTACATCTCAGACTCCATGTAGTTCTTGTGCGTGTGTGAAAGAATCGTGCCCTAGGAAGCCCTTGTGCAAGTGCACTTGATAGAAGGCGATAGCTATATGTACCAATGTAAATAAATGTGTGGATGGAAAAAAAAACTTCCCCTTCCTATGAAGTGTATGCAAAAAATGCAGTCCCTTGTCCCTTATAATGGATGTAAAATACATGCCTTGAATAGCTTTAGGTGCTTTTATATACAAGCTTAGGTGCTAGATAATATGCTTAGAGTTTGGTCCTTTATTTTAGTCACATAGATTTGTATTTATATGATTCCCTTGGTTGAATTTCGTAATTAACAACTGGAAGGCTGAACCCTAAGAAAATAAGATGCCTAAAAGATAAAAGAGACCCAAAAGAAGCAAGTAAGATAGAAAAGGGTCAGGGTCACCTAGAGGGGACGAGGGCGCTTGAGCGTTGGTGTCCAAAGCCATAAAATATAACAAAGGAAAGCTTTGGTTTGGCTGTAGGGTGTAAAAGACCAAAAAGAAGCTAGGAAACAAAAAAAAGAGGCCAAAGGTAGTTGTCAATTACTAGTTTTCTCACTTAGGAATCATATGAATGCAAGTATGCTTATTAGGACCTATAAATGTACCCAAGTGCATGATTTTTTGCTTACAATGTGTGATGGAATAAAATGAACTTCCCCCTCCTATGTTGTGTATGTAGCCCTTGTCCCTTATGTGAGTGTGATAGATGAATGCCTTTGAAGTGCTCCCGTGTCTTTGAATTCAAGCTTAAGTGATGATAGGTAATGAATAGTGCTTGGCCCTTGATTTTGGAGAAGTAACTAAGTATATATATATGATTCCCTTGTTTGAATTTCATAATTGACAACTGAAAGGCTAACCCAAAGTTCCAAAAGATGACGAAGAAGTAAAAGAGACCCAAAAGGGGAAGAAAATAGTAAAGAAGGCCAGGAGCTCTCAGGAGGGACATGAGCATCTGGGTGCTTATGTCCTAACTGGGCGCTAGTGTCTGATGCCATAAAAGATAAATAAGTTCAATTCTGGAAGGGCTGTAAGATGTGTAAGTCCAGAAAGAAGGCAAGAGATTAAACAAATGACCCAAAATACATTATCAATCACTAGTTTTCTTGCTTAGGAATCATGTATATATTAGTATGCTTTAGGACCTAGAAATGTACCCAAGTGCATAGATTTTGGGTATACAAGTTATAGAAATTCACCAAGTAATATCTATGGTTATTTTTTAGGGGTGGGCATAAAATTTACCCTACTTTGATCATGTTTGGGATGATTGTGATCTTTCTAAAACATCGAGTATGAATCTTTGAGTTGGAAATGAGGGAAGATAAAACCCTTGACCTAGTTGAGTGCTTCAAAACGGTAGTAGTGGCTACCCTAATGGATGTGCATGAACTTTATAAATATTTAAGGAGTCGTGGGTGCCTTTTTTGTTAGTATTTACAAGGAGAGCTCATGAGAGTGCTCGGTTAGTGAATGAGGTGATATAAAATTGTTTATATAGGGATTTGAAGGTAATTTATCATGTAAAGGCCAACACATAAAGTGAAATGACCCAACAAGATAATGCATTTCAAAATATAGTTGGAATATGTGTCAATTCAAGACTACACTGGTTGGCCAGGACCATATTTCACATCTTAACCTTGATGTATGTGTTTGGGTAGGGAAAGGGTGAATTAATACTAAAAGTTACATCATAATGCCCATAGGTTAAGGTATTACTCTATATATTTATATTTAGAAAGTGTTGACACATCAATGTGCATGAATAAACAAGTTGGGAGAGAGATATCAAGATGTACTAAGTGGGGATAGAATGTGGGTGTTTGTCTTAGTAAAGAAGCACAATCATAACCAATAATGTCAAAATGATAAGTTTCTAAAATTGAGTGTTTGCAATAATATAAACACATAAATAAATGAACACCATAGTAATTAGTTAGTCTCGTATAGAAAGCTTTAACTTTATTATTATATGTTGGATCCATTACATCGGCCGACATCTTTTATCTTTATTATATGTTAGACCAATCAAACACATGTAATTAAACTAATGCCATGGTAATTAACTAGTCCCATACTAATAATTAATAAACACATAAATACACTACTTCCATAAAAATTAACTAGTCATGTACCAATATTAAGTGTCTTTGGAATAAATGAAATATTTGAACATATTTATTTTCTAAAGATGTTTTTCAACTATTGTTTAATATGTTTTTTCAAGGAAGAATGTCATGGATTAACAAAAGTTGGCCCCTATAAATTTGTGTTTGTTAAATTCAAAATTCAATTTTCCAATCAAAAATTTATGAAGCAATAAATTAAATTTGTGTTAATCAATTTTATTTTTTAAACAATCGATAAAAACCATAATGATAATTGATACTTTCTCTATTAAATAATCATGCCAATAGACATTTTATAATAGTAGTGGGAGGAATCTAATGGTGTGACCATATCATTATTTCAATAGGGATTTTACGATGATTGTGATGGGAGGGATCTTATGGTGTGACCGTGTCAACTTTTATCATCGACATTAACTTTGATGTCCATTTGACTGTCATTTTAAAGTTTTTTGTTTTGTTAACTATGAAAACTGAATCCAAAAATAGTAATAACTTGCTACAATGGTAGCAAAGGGTTGAATAAAATAGTATTACCATTTAAACTTTTATTTACTACATTAAATTTGACCATCACTTACTTTTTTTAACATTAAGAAGTCAATCAAAAATAATTTTATCTCGACCACACGGTAGAGTTTGGTGCTCCTTTTTTAAATACCAACAAGTGTAGAATATGAAGAGAATGTAATAAAATTATTAATGAATATGTGTAAAATCCACGATAAGAGCCTATTTACATTTTCCAAATAGATCTATTTAATATATTTGTACTAGTAATATTTTATATTAGAAAAATTAAATCCCGTAGTATTTTCTTTGCATCCTTGAATGAAAATTGGTAGTATAACATCTATTGAATGTAATTAAATATAATAATACTAAACATTAAAAAACATTCTTCTATAAAAATAATTTACATTAAAAAATCATATTCCTTATGACATACTTTACACTTTCATAGTAATTGCTAACATAACATCCATTGAATGCAATGAAACATATTCAATTTCAACTACAATATATTTGGTAGGAATAAGCCACTACGCGGCTCTTATTAATCTTAGTTTTAAACTAATAAACATATTCACTAACAATGTTATTTGGTCCTTATTTAATTTGAGCTAATTGTGCAAATATAAATGTCACACCAATATTAATTTTAAAATGTGCTAATAAATCGTAAACTAAGGTTGTAAAATGATGAATACATTCCCATAATAAAGATTAAAAATGGCATACTCAATAACTTATCATCATGGAAAGATCCTAAACAAGACGTATTAGATTCTCCAATGTGATGAGAAGGATCTCATTTTCTATTACATAATTTAAACTATGGAGTATTAACTCCTATATAAAATATACAAAACATATGTAAAATACTTCATACGTCAAAGGGTTTGAAATAACTTCATTGGAAGTCACCTTACAATTTAGATTTTGAGAATCATTTATTTTATTTTTTTAATTTAATTTTGCAAGATAATGCTTTTTGCATAATGGTCATGTTGAGGTTTAGAATAGAAATAGAAGTACATATAGCATAAATTGGAATTGAAGTAATTTATGAAATAAAAGTCTCTGGAGAAAACTATTAACCATTAAAAAAATGTTCAAGAGGAATAGGAAAATATTATTAATGGAAGAATTTACAAGTTCACACAAGAAGGAATAAAAGTATATTGAGAGACTTCATTTTTTGTGAGAAGCAATAATAACATATCGAGGAATACAATGAGAAGCAAAATTAACTTGGAAAATAAGAAGAATTTGATTAACAAGTTGAAGAATAAAAGTACTAGAAAAGCAATGATATATTGAGAAATATGAAGAATTTAAGGAGACTAGTTCTATAAGCATTTGGTAGCATAAAAGAAGTACGAGAAGAAAGAGAAACTTGGGTAATGGAGGAATTTAGAGAAATGATTTTATGAGAAGGTACAATTTAACATGTCAATTATTTCAATGCATTCAGGTATCACATTATGATTTTGGTAACATATTTTCTAATTTTTACAAGGTTCTCAATTCTCTTGGTGCTTATAATTCAAATCAATCATGTATGTCACATCACATAATCATTTAGGGTTCAATTTTTTTAGAAATAAAATCATTGGAGGCTAGTAGGAAGCATGTTAGGATTATTAGATCTAATAACACACAAGACAATTAACTCTTCAAAAATTTATACTATTTAATCAAGTCTAAATAAATATAAATTAATAAAATAAATTTAATGAATTAGTTTTAAAATTAGAGAAAGAAGTGAAATGCAATGTTTAGACATGTATCTTTATGTGATTTAGTGACAGTTTTCAAGACTTTATAATGAAAACAAGAAAAGTTTATCTTTATGCATGTTTGCACAATACGTAAAAAGTATTTTCTGTTATCTCATCGTTAGTTTTGATGGAAAAAGTAACAACACATTATATTGTTACCCATATAGGAAACAACATGATGTGTTGTTACCTATTTTCATCAAACTACTGTTAGCAATGTTTTAAAAATAACATGTGCTATATTGGTTCAAACATGAGTGCACAACATAATGGTGGGGCATGGGAATTGGGGTGTGGAGGTTGCAGGTTCAAAGGATGGGTGCAAAGTTGATCGAGATGGTCAATATTTTGCACATGTCATGCGTTGATTGTGACCCTGCATGATGGATAAGCACCACGATGAAAACATGCATCAAATTCGAGAACAAAGCTAAATTTTTTTGGGAGAAACATAACAATTTTATCAAGAACGTTTTGTAGTACTCTCTTTGCAATGTTTGGAACATCTAAACATTTTGGAAAAAACTACTGACACACCAAAAGTTTATTGACGAATACATTTGTTTGGTTTATTTATCTCCAAAAATCTTGTTCAAATGTTTGTGCTTTCATTTTGATCACTTGTTTAACAATAAACTTCATCTTGATCTATTCATGCAGTGACATTTAGAGAACCAACCAAGCACAACGAAATATTTTTTGGCCTAGTGTTGATAAAAATAGTTGAATTATCTTGATATTTGTCATTTCCTCAAATGACAACACTACAGTAAAGAACACACTAATACTTGTAAAATTTCATTAGCTAGGAAAGCTAATGTTATTCAGTTTACGATCTCTGTTCTTGTTAGTGATTGCTCTAACATGAATAAATACTTTATTGATTGCTCGATCTTCTCTAGGATATTTGTAATTGTTCAATAAATTCATGTGAACAATAAAACATATGACAATACTAGTGTATTTATAGACAATTAAAATTCGAATTAAACCTCTTTATAACACGTAAAAAAACAAAATAACAATTAAAAAATAGAAAATGAAATTAAAAAACAACTATAAAATGATTAAAATGAGTCACTAAAAAACTTCGATAATATGAAATACTCTAAAAATGACTAGAACAAACACTCCCATCGAAACAATAAAATACATGACAATACTATAGGCAGCTGAAATTTGAAATATAACAAAATAATAATTTAAAAAATGAAACCAAAAAACAAATACACAATGATTAAAATGAGTCTCTAAAAAAGCCTTCTAGGATATTCCAAAACAAAACTAAAATAGGAAAAAAAAAGGAGTGAATAAACAACCTATTAAAATTAAACAATTTAGCAACAATAAATGCTGCATACACCACCATACCCTTCTACCACAATCCTTAGAACATAAAATCCAACATCTTTTTAAAAAACAATTAAATTGCTACATAGACGATTCATATAATCCCTAGGCAAAATGGACACATCTCACACAATATTTAAAAAAGACATTAAAAAACAATTAAGTTCCCAAACAAATGATTAGGATCCACACCCCAACCCAATTTGTACAAATACTATTAAATGAGGTCTCCAAACATTAAAATAATACCCAAAACGAAAAATTAATCCCCAAAAAACAATATATTTATTTTTAACGAAATATTAACCATGGTTAGTTACCACCCACACCTAACTTGCCGAACAGAAAAATAACAGTAGAACGAGGATGATAAATTTGACGTTCAAGACTGACTGTCATTTAGACCGTTCAAAAGCTATGCCGGAAGATTTTTCTCGGTACGCTCAGATTTTTCCCGGTCATCCGATACGATCTTGAGAATTTAATTTTTGTTGCGACTGTCTTATTTAGGGTGAAAAAAAACTTAATTACGGTCATGTGGCTGTCCAATTTACTGTATGAAAACAAACAAACGGCAGGGTGTTCGGGACTCCCCATTTGATAGGAATAGAATTTATATAAAGAACGTAATTAATACGAGAATATATTGTCCATTTTCCCTCTTTATAAATGATCACCCCCATACCCATCTCATCAATGCATACATTCCTGCCTGGGAGGATTTGGGTTTTACAGCAGTAGCTACTGCAATTCAATCCAAAAGTCCCCATTTCCTGTGTTTTTTTCTTTGAAGTTGTTGTTTCTATTTCTCTGTTCTGTGCATTGCAATTCGAGCTTCTTGACCTGCTTCTACAAGCCGAAAAACAAGTTAAGCCATGGATTCTTCTCAGCCTCTGTCTTCATGGTGGTTGATGGCCTTGCCTGTTGTTACACACAACCAGGCTCCCCTGCCTCTGGCATCTTCTGATATTGCAGTTTTTAGTACATGGGTGCTCTGTTTTACAGTCCTAGTGATTGCAGTATTAGGCCTTATAGTCTCATGGGCATACCCTGGCGGCTCTGCTTGGGGCGGATGCCTGTTCATGAGGCAGAGGAAGCCTATTCCTGGTCCTCGAGGAATGCCCATATTGGGCAGTCTTCCTGTTATGGGAGGTCTGGCTCATAGGTCCCTGGCTAGTTTAGCTCAGTGCTGTAAGGCCAAGCGGCTTATGGCCTTCAGCCTTGGGTCTAATAGAGTGGTCATATCAAGCCAACCTGAATTGGCCAAGGAAATACTCAACAGTTCAGCGTTTGCAGACAGACCCATTAAGGAATCTGCTTACCAGCTCATGTTTGACAGAGCCATTGGGTTTGCTCCTTACAGTGATTATTGGAGAAATCTTAGGAAAATTGCAGCTACACACTTGTTTGCTCCTAGAAGAATCTCAGCCTTTGAGTCTCACAGACAGACCTTGACCAACTCCATGCTGCAATCCATTGAGTCATCCGGTGACCTCAATTCTGTTAGAATAAGGGAGATTTTACAGAGGAGTTCTCTGAACAACATCATGGGGTCTGTTTTTGGGAGGTGTTATGGGTTTGAGTGTGGGGATTCTGAGGCGGAGGAACTGGCCTCCATGGTTAAGGAAGGATATGAGCTCTTGGGTACCTTCAATTGGGCTGACCACCTTCCCCTGTTGGGATTTTTGGACTTCCAGAATATAAGGAGGAGGTGTTCTGATTTGGTTCCTAGAGTGTATGCATTTGTACAGAACATCATTGAAGAGCACAGGGCTAATCCTGCTGTTGGTGATGATAGAGCTGATTCGGACTTCGTTGATGTGCTGCTGTCCCTCAAGGGGAATGACATGCTCACTGATACTGATATGGTGGCGGTACTTTGGGTAAGTGATGGCTTTCCTCATTTGGGTATTTGTTTATCTGCTTTAACATGACAGCTGCTCACATTGAAACGAAGACACAGATATTCAGTTTTTTTTTCTGCCCTGTGTAAGTATCATCGTATTTATTAAAATCTGTCGTAGAGTTCCATAGCCATGGTTTGTGATTTATGTTCATATACATGTAACAAAATATATTATGCTTTTATGACAATAGGTAGGCGGTTCAACAGTTTTTAGCTGCGGTTCTTTTCGCTGCCAAGTATTTTTTTGACTTGTTTATAAGACGAAGTGTTGAGGTTTATGTGTTTGTCGGTTGAAGTGATGGTTGGTAGGTACAGGCATGGCAAAACTTGTGTGATTGGTTAAGTGTTTCTGTTGTACATATGCAAATGGTTGGCTCCCATCCCTTGCAAATGGGGCTTGGCTTTTCAGGTTTTGGGTTTTTGTATTAGGTGCTGATTAGTATGATTGTTCTACAGTTGCATATATATACAACTTTTATTTTTTGTGATTTGTTTGGAGTCTTCCTTTGAATTGTTAATTGCATTCAGCGGTTGGGGTGCCCTGCATGATTGTTTTTGTAGTTTATTTTATAATATACTGACCAAACATCTAGGACTCTGAGTCCTGTTCAACTTTTAAAGTTGCTTGTATCGTCACCTGTATTCTGCGGTGTGTATTGTATGGTTTTCCTTGCCCCTTACTTTAGTTGTCACACGCTTGGAGATTTGTTTTAATAGTTCTAGTGGCAATTATCAATTTCCTTATGATTGGTTCTGCGGCACTTAAAAAAAACTATATTGACTTATATGTGTGGTTTTGCGGTCCCGGTTCCAGATTTGTTTTAGTAGAGTTTTATATTTATCAGTTTCTTCTATGGTTGGTTTCTTCTAAGTAGTTGGTCACTGTGCAGTAGTTAATGTCTAATTCTTCATTTAGACTTTTTGATTTTTTTCCCTCCATATTTCGACAGTTAGCACAGAATCATTTTCTGTGATGTATTTACTGTATATATATGATAGTTAGCAAAACAGTTAATAGGCAGAGTCTCTTGACTGATTTGTTGAAGTTTCACCTATGGTTCATTTGGGTGGGTTGCATAGCAAATGGGTGCTGTTAATTTCCATTGACAGTTTGGTTGCTTATTTCATACCAGTTCTGTTAACTGTATTTACATGATAGTTTGCAAAACAGTTTATATGCAGGGTCTCCCGATTGATTTGCTGGAGTTTCACCTATGGTTCATTTGGGCGGGTAGCAAAGTAAATGGGCGCTGTTCATTTCTATCGACTGTTTGGTTGCTTATTTCATACTAGTTCTGCTTACCAAGTTAACAAGTCCTGATGGTTAAGATTTGTGGCTTTTGATATTTCGTTTCAATATTTGTTGTAATTGATGGTTTGAAATTTGTCTGGCAGTGGATACGTCTATATTCTCTGATAAAGAGTTTTGGATGCTATATGACTATGCATTTTTATGTTGGTGATTTTGTATTACAGGATTTATCTGGTAGCAGTTTCATGGGTTTGCAACTGTTGTTGCGTTATGGCTCTATGTTAAACTTATATGGGTGCTTTTGTATTGCAGGAGATGATCTTCAGGGGCACTGATACAGTGGCCATTCTTATGGAATGGATTCTTGCAAGGTTGATTCTCCATCCGGACATTCAAGCCAAGGTCCATCATGAGTTGGACTCTGTAGTTGGGAATTCCAGGCAAGTGTCAGAATCTGACATTGCCAAGCTGCCTTACCTACAAGCAGTTGTGAAGGAAGTTCTGAGGATTCACCCACCTGGTCCATTACTCTCCTGGGCAAGGCTTGCAATCCATGATGTCCATGTGGGTGGCCACCATATTCCTGCAGGAACTACTGCAATGGTGAACATGTGGTCAATTACCCATGACGAAGATATATGGACAGACCCCCTGAGCTTTAATCCAGATAGATTCCTACCGTCAGCTGGAGGGGAGGAAATAAATATCATGGGTAGTGATTTAAGGCTGGCACCCTTTGGATCAGGCAGGAGGGTTTGTCCAGGAAAGGCCTTGGGCTTGCAGACTGTACACACTTGGGTGGCTAGAATGCTACACCATTTTCAATGGCTAGCTTCAGAAGACCACCCAGTTGATCTCTCAGAGCTTCTGAGGCTGTCATGTGAGATGAAAGCCCCATTGTATGCCAAGCCCATTAGGAGGAACACTGTGCCCTTTCAATAAAGTCAAAAAGTTGCCAAAAGACAAAATGTTCATCAAGGTTCCTTGTTCTCTGCTTTTGTAAAAAGGAAATGTGTCCCAACCATTGTAAATTCCTGTGAATTTTTGCTTGATCTTGATACTGTCCAAGTATCTTTTTGACTATCTTTTTTGATGATGTGGGACAAGGGTCTGAAAATTAAAATATTACAACGGAAGTTATACTTAATAGAGTTTCTGGGAACTGCACTGGAATTTGGAAGTATTATATATGTATTTTACTGACAAAGCGCCACAATGCAGGCGATTGTCCTATACATACAGTTGCTGTTGTACTTTTTCCCCTTCGTAATGTAAGTACATTGATTAGCGAGAGAAAAAAAATCTAAAACTGTGCCCTTTTGGGTAGCGTGTTGTTAAGAGGAATAAGTACATGTTTAACGGAGTAAAAAATTTAGAGAATGTCGGTTTCTACATATAATTTGTCGTCTGCAGGGTTTGGAGGCCATCAGAAAAGTGCGTTTATTTAACTTGGTTGTGATGGTGTGATATTTGTCCTATATAACAAACATATTAGCATATTCTTATTAAAAAAAATGAAGGACTAAATGTACTTTAACGCCTAATAATGGATTTGAACTTTTGCTATATTTACTAGGAACAGAAGGCCTAAAGCACTTCTGGATTTTTACTTTTGTTGTTGTGGCCCATATCAATCTTAATTAAAGATTTACTGGTTTAACAATTGGAATTGTAGTGGGTTCTTTTTCTATATGTAAGTGCATGCATCTCTGCCAAGAATTACAGTAGATCTGGCCACACAAATGTGGCTTCGGTGGCACAGGCCTAAGAACTCAAATCATGCCTATTGAAATATTAGCAAATTATTACAGAGGGCTTTTCCTTTTTTGTTTTGCTAGGTAAATTTCCTTTGTGGGATGTCCACTGTCCACTAGTGTAGGTCACACCCAAAATTAGATGTGATAGTTTTACCAGATTCAATGTATGTACAAATTTTTCTTGTATGGCGCCTTTCAGGTCTTGCACTTGGCCTTGTCTGTTGGGGTATGGGTACCCAGAATCGGATGTAGCAGAGTACTTGATTCTACATTTACCATTTGCTCGAATTTTGCTTGGGCTGTGTTAATTGGGGTTTGCACCTTGCCTTGTCTGTATGACACACCTAGAATTGGATGTGGTAGATTACCTGATTGAACATTCAACATTGGTAAAAATTTGAATTGGATGTGGTAGATTACCGTGGGTGTTCCACGCTTGCACCCCACCTTTTTGTTGGGATACACTGCTCCGAGAAGGGATGTGGTGGGTAGTTTACTCGATTCAACATGTACATCTGTACTTTTTAAACTTGTACCATGTACCCCGGAAATTTGATCACTGATTTCCCACGATGAAAGCTCCCAATGCTTCCACTTGAGCTTGTTCCTTTTGAAGTTATACAGTGCTCATCTTACCTACTATTTGACATTATGAAGTGCTCATCTTACCTGTCTTCTTCAGTTTAGATAAAGCTCAAGAGAGTCATATCGATAATTTGTGGAGGTTTAGAAAACTTGTAACCTATCCTGGGTAGGAAATTATCAAGTTAAATGGAACTGCATTATCGAAATCAAACACCACTTATGAGTCATGGCAAAGGAAGTTTTAATGAATACAAATTTTGAGAGCTCCCGCTTGGAGTCTTCTATGTTGTCCACATTGCAATGTCTACAACTTTGCAATTTCAGATGTTGGTAAAACCCCTCAACCCAACTCAGCAAGATCAGTGGTAAGAAGGGAATGTGGTAGGCTGCATTACAGGACAAAATGCGAAGACATAAGGAACATAAGCCTACTGGTGCCATCTGAATTGAGTGGCTAAAATGTGCCAAAATGGCTGCAGGCCGAACCCATTAAACTTTTTAGGACATGAGAGTAGACTGAACCGAGTTTACAAAGACAAGGCAACTGGTAATGATGTCCTATCAAGCCAAAATAGCTACAGATCCAACTTCCAGTTTACGACCTTAAACTAAAACACAGAATAGACCATCCCCAATTGTTGTGCATATTATTTCAACCCACGGCACATCATTAGAGAAATGTGAGTTATTGTCAAATGGTGTTAAGCTGGACTCAGTATAGCATCTTGATCTAGTCTCCTAATACAATTTGCTCCCCTTTCCCCAAGGACAAGTTTAAATTCTATGAAGTGCAGGGTATGTACTACCAGTATGATGGTAGGGTTTCACCCCATACGAGGGCAATGTTTTAGTGCTTCCTTGCCTATGCATGGTAGGTGCATATGGAGTACGGGGCAGTCTCATATTTGCATACATTGCCACATCGTGGCCCTTTAAAGGGCTTTTCCTTTCCCAGTTGCTTATAAGGATGCTGTTCAAGTTTTTAACTTTGCAAATTCCAGATGCAACCTTTTGATGAACGCTTCACCTAATCTTGGTGTGAAAGCTTGGTTATCAACTAGGTTTGCAGCTTCGTTGCCCTCCTAGTGCACCTGCCAAGGTTAGTACAATTTGAAAATCTGCATCACTCATCTTTTCCAGTAGCTTCTTGCTTGAATGCCAAGTGCTCTGTTGCAACTCTGTTTTCAATCTGTTGAACAGTGAGCATTTTTCTATAAATTGTTTTTCAGGATTTCTACATTGAAACTGTGCCCAAATCTGTGGAAATCTAGCTGCTGATCTTTTGGTTGGCAACAAGGAAACCCTCGTCTGATGTCAGTTCAGGGAGTGGGATATCACTTATTTTTTACTAAACATGCCAATCTCGAACCATCTTGGGATCTCTGCAGATGCATGCCGACTTTCAAACATTTTATATCAAGAGAGTGTTAAGATCAACAGAATTTATTGAGGGCATAGAGTAGTGTATAGAGAAGTAAAATTAGCAACTTTGTAACCTTTGTTTGGACTGTGATCTCCAACAATATTTCCCTTGTGGGCGCCTTGAAGCCTATAGCCACAAGTAGTAGACCACCATTTTGCAATTTTCTGAGGGCATAAAGTAGTGTAAAGAGAAGTAAAATTAGCAACTTTGTATACTTGGTTTGGACTGTTTTATCTCCAACAATATTTCCCTTGTGGGGTCCTTGAAGCCTATCAGCCACAACTAGTACACCACCATTTTGCACAAATTGATCGAGGCACCGATCTTTGTTTATGTTTTCAATCACTTGCACGAGAATTGTGGGGCATGAATCTAAGCTAGTTCCTTATTTCTTACAATACTTCTACCTGCATAAGATAAACAAGATGATCCTCCAATCCTATTGAGCCACAACTAGTACACCACCATTTTGCACAAATTGATCAAGGCACCGATCTTTGTTTGTGTTTTCAATCACTTGCACGAGAATTGTGGGGCATGAATCTAAGCTAGTTCCTTATTTCTTACAATACTTCTGCCTGCATAAGATAAACAAGATGCTCCTCCAATCCTATTGAGCTTTTTTGGTATCCATCTTTGCTAGTGAATATTAGCTATCTTGTCTAGCCCTACCACATTCCCTAGATTAAAATATCGAGTATCACCCATCATCTGACCCTAATGAATGCTGCCTCTTAACAGGAACACTATAGCAATAATTCCCCCCTCGTCTTCCCTTTTTCTTAGGACCAGCAACAGCCATTCTGCATTTTTATTTGATCTCAAATTCAAGTTGATGAGATGAACCATACTAAATTTGAGGAGACTGTCTGCCCGACTGCTTTGTTGCTGCAATTCAGGCTGTGTTCTGTTCAGCAGTTGATCCACTTCATTCAATGTTCATTGTTGTGATCACGGTCAGTCAGCCGGCAGGCTAAGGGTCACAACTCTTCACAATGAAAAGGATCATTCATCATGGACTGCAATCAGAGTTAACATCTTTATAAAATTAGGGGGAAAAAACATGCCAACTCTTCAGCAGTTGCATGAGCCCAATGAACCATCTCTAGGGGCCGTAGGACAACCAAGACATGAAAGGAAATCTAGGGGGTTGTTGGCTTCCCGGCAACCATGCTGAAAGTAGATGGTATGGAATGTGGGGTTGAGATGAAAAATATCATCAAGAACGTCAGTCTTCAACTGCTGGTGTCTTTAGCCTTTATAGCGCGAATGTTGAGAAGGGAATCACTGTCAACTTCTAAAATGCTAAGGTCCTTTTAAAGAGCCAAGTTTAGCCCATTCATCAGGTCAATAGCTTCAGCTTCTTTGTTTGATGCATGAGGTGGGTGAGGGGCAAAGTTATACAAGTTTTCCATCATAATTGCTTTACATACCTCCCATGCCTGCACATCCATAATTTTGCTTGGAAGCCCTGTCAAAATTAAATTCTGCCTGCACATCACAATGGAAGTCCATTTAGCTTGTGCTCTTACAGACCAAAAGCCTCGAGCCCCATTAGCAGGGGATGTCTGTTAGTTAGGCTATAATTGTTTGTTGAAAGTTTTGCAAATTTAAAAATAGTGGGAATGTAGACCATGCTGCTAAGATTGTGGCCTTGTATGCCATCTATTAAGACTAAAATGGGAGTCTAATTAGATTGTGCTCTTACAGAGCAATAACCACAAGCTTCATTAGCAGGGGATGTCTGCAAGAGTTATAATTGTTGGTAGATTTTTTTTGCACATTTTGTCAGTCACACTTTAATCATAGCACAATAATTTTATAAAAAATATTGGGAATGAAGATCAATCGGGTGAGATGGTGGCAATGTAGGTCTTCTAAAGTTTATGGAAGAACATTAAGATCTCATATATTCATTTGATGTTTCATATGCTGGTACTGAAAGAATTCTTTCTTATGCTGATAGGATTTTTTAGAATGCTCTACATGTAGTAAAGACCTTTGTCTTGAAATTTACAAAGCAGTAAGATTTGAGGATACACACTCTCTTCTTTGGGGAGCATGATTTCTGTTACTATTATGCAGAATCTTTGTGCTGTTGGCAATTTCATTAGTGCGTTTAATAAGTTTGAGGCAATGATTCTCCAACTAGATGTAATGTTACTGGGATACTACCATCCTGACTGCCAATTTTTGAATACCCCCATTTCTGTTTGAATCCATCTTGATGTCAAGTAACTCCATTACAATCTTTAGAAATACTATCAATTTTCTATACAAAGACAGACATCCAACCATGGTTGCCAGATCTTTTGATCTTTGGTAACTGCGACTATTTTCCATTTATCTTGAATCTCCTAAAAAGGAAGATAACTATGTCAAGTAACTCCATTACAATCTTTAGAAATACTATTAATTTTCGATTCAAAGACAGACATCCAACCACGGTTGCCAGATCTTTTGATCTTTGGTAACTGCGAATATTTTCCATTTATCTTGAATCTCCTAAAAAGGAAGACAGCTTAACAGTCTGTGGACATGGAACAAAATACATACTTATTGAGACTAGTTCTGATGCAAGTTTTTTAGAGGAGTTTGTTGGGACACAGAACACTGTGATGATATAGTTTACACTTCTCTGAGAGGTTCTCTCAGGAGCGCCTCACACATCTCATTTTGAAGCCGAGGAGGTCATTGATGAACCCTCTGATGATGTTTTTGACCTCTCTCTCAAAGATTCTCTTAGTGGTGCCTCCCACACCCCTCGTATGGAAACCCCATGTATCTTAGAATCCCTCATAATTGTAGATGATGTTGATCATGCATTGATGAATTTGGCCCTTGGGTATTGATTCCATTACATTTCAACATGTATCACAACATTGGACAACATCTAGGGAGGAAGGGTTCTCCTTGACGAGGGACAATACTCTAGAGTTGCGCAAACAACAAAGAAAAAATTCCATGTGATTGTAAATGAATCTACACAACCAAGTATACTTACGAGGGGAAGGTAAAACTTCTCTTGAAAAGAAGGTATTGACTATAATGAAATGTTTTCTCCTTTTGATTGCACAAATGCTTTTGATCTTATTAGTTCCCATGCTACTGCTAATAATTTATCTGTTCACCAAACGGATGTCAAAAGTGCTTTTCTTAATGAGGAGTTTAAATAGGAAATTTATATAGAACAACATCCTAGTTTTTTCACTCCTAGGGTTATAAGGTGCCATTTTAGTGAGCTACAAACCTTAAATAATCTCCTTATGCTTAGAATCAGAGAATTGATGAACATTAAAGATGTTTTTCCTTATAATTCATTTTCCCCATGCTCCATTTTAAGCATGTGCTACAAAAATATTAACGACGCTGGGAAAGCTTTTAAAAGATCACTTGAAATGAGTGATACAGTTATTTTAAATCATTTTTTTGGGACTTAGATTTTCACTCGTCTATCCTTTGCACCTTTGATAAGGTTATCTTTCCCTTTTGTTGACAACATGCCAACAATTAATCATTAGAAGCTTATCACTACCCTATGTTGAGAGCACCTCGAAATTTGTTGCGAGCCTTATCCACCTGACCCATACCAATCCACACATTGCTTATCAATGGTTGTGCCTCTATAAATGTAGTCTTTCCATTTCTCATTAAAGGGCTTCTCTAGTCGGAAGTATATAAAGAAGCAACTAGTCTAGTTCTAGGCATCTCTTGGGGAAAGAACTGAAAAGTACGTTTGAAAGATTTAGTTCAGCAACAAGCTAAATAATGTGGGATAAAGCTATTTGAGATGGTAAATTTCTCAGCCTTAGAGGTCGGCCTCGGTAATGGAGAACCTAGGTAAAGCACATTGTCTTGGGCACGAAGTCACATCCTAAGCATAGGGCTTTCCACAATTTCAGAGGGGAATATGGTTTCCATCACTCACTAAGATTCACTAAGATTGACTTATATAGAATTGGAAGGCAGAAGCTACTTATATGAAATTTTAGGCTAGTAGTGACTACAAGGAGCACAACTGCCCCCAACAACCAGGGAAATGCATTCCTAATTTGTGGTGAGAAATATCTGGGTGAAGCATCTTAACCGCCTTGACGGTTCTTAGTCAACATCACTCTTTAAGCTTGTCTTATATAGGAGTAGAAAAATGCTACTTATATGCACTGTTAATTTCGTATGGCCTAAATAGAGTGTCACAGCTTCACATGTCAATCTCTCAACCAATAAGCAGATAAATATATCCTAATTTGTGGAGATAAATGTTTAGAGAAGCTTATGAATTGCATTGATAGATCCTTGATTGCGTTTGAGAGATGAAACAGGCTTTAGGCTCATACCACGACACCTAATCTTTGTTCTTTAGTGGAAAAACATTCTTAATGGTCGCACTGCTTTTATGGTAGAAACTATAATGAGCAAGGAACTACAAAAATTCTCCACTATCTAATATAGATGGGGTTCTACAACTTTCCAAATATTCCAAATAATTTTCTCTATAATAATAATAAAAAAGGAGCGAAGTCCAAACCATTCCAACCTTTTATCATATTAGGGAATGAAAGGCACACCAGAATCCCTAAGAAGGGTTTTCTAGGCCTCATATCCTTTCAAGGTTTAAACAATCCACTTAGCAGATAAGGCAAAACCTTCTCTTTGAATTTTAATAAACTCATTCCTCCTCTATCTCAAGGGAGACGAGGTGTGCCAAAAAAAAAAGGGAACCTTTTGCAGCAACCAGGGTTGATCGAAAGGAAGTCCCAAAGAAATTTGGTAAAGCTTCTTGCAATTGATCATTGAGGGCACTTGGAATGAGGAATAATAAACGAGTATTACAGGCTACAACTATGACCTTGTGCAATTTTAGAAATGTTTCTAGCAACAATGATATGGGTCAATTTCCAACATTTTCTCTTAATGAACCAAAGGCTAAACCCTCTCTTTGAATATAAATAAACTCACGCCTCCTCTATCTCAAGGGAGATGAGGTATGCTAGAAAACAGTGGAATCTTTTGTAGCAACTAGGGTCAGTCCCAAGAAAGTACCAAATAAGTTTGGTAAGCTTCTTGCAAGAGATCAATGAGAGCACCCAATATGAGGAACAATAAACAAGTGTTACAGCTATGACCTTGATGCAATTTAGAGATGTTTTTGCCAATAAAGAGTTGCGCTGATTTCTAACAATCTCTCTTAATAAGACAAAATGTACTTACATGTCGAAGACGTGAAATGTTAGGATATATGTTGCACCAATCTGTCAAAACTTGTGTTGAGCTACCCTTCCAAATGTTTCCAGCAGACCCTACAAAATTGATCAAACAAACCTTGAATATTTGTTCTTAGGTTAAGCTGGACTTAACCCATAGATTTTTATAAGGCTACCTCACAGATTCTTATAGGAATGCTCCTTGAATGTTATGATTGTAGTCCAACTGGAGGGTTGGCAAGAAAAAGACATGAAATAAATGAACAAAATAAACAAAAGACATGATGGAGTTTTACTGTCTAACTCTACTCATTGACAGTGCAGGTCTAAGAGTTGTGTATAACTATGTGATTATCAACAACATATAATCAGACAATCATTTACCATATTGATTGTTTCAGCTGTCTCTCTTTTGGGAGTAGTTGTTGACGTGGCAAGTGATGTTATGCTGAGATTGTTTTTATAATATGCTATATGTTTATTTTGATATCTATGCACTATATTTCACATGAAATAAGGAAATTATTTTGTATGCTTATTCATTTTTTCCTGTTTTAAACCAGTACAATTGAAAAAACACTCTTGACAATAAAATGCTACTATGCTTGGTATGAATGTACTCTATTTCCTTTAGCACCAAGGTGGCAGGTGTGCTTATTGTTGTTCATTTGAGATTGCAATTTGGAAGCTTCCATCCCTTGCATTGAACTATTTACCTTGGCTTATGAAGCTATATGTGATGTTAATATATAAAGATTTCTTTATTGAAATAAAATCTGCTGAAGCATAATCAACAGAAGTTATAGGGCATTTTGTACTTGTGCCAACCATTTTGCTAGATGCTTGCTTAGGAATATGATTAAAGAATAGCTCATGCCTATGTGCTTAAGGGATGTGGGTAAATTTTCAAGGAGCACTCTGTGCTAAATGGAAACCAATCTTCATTCTAATAAACAAATACATTATAAAGAAGTGTTCTTTTATTATCCAATTGCATTGATTTATACCATATCAATATTGTTACAAACTTGATATTTTAAAATTTCTAATAAATAACTTTTAGATAGTACTATGATAACTATTGGGTATTGTGTGATCAATAGTCATGTCAACTATTGGACCATGTTCATCTATTAGCCCCTCCCCTACAATTATATAAATAGGTGTATTAATATTTGATACAATTATTTTTGACACATGTTTCTTGTTGTTATTTATTCATGATATGACATATTTATTACAACACAAAGTGTGAATAACATTATTTTTGGAGTTATTTACATGTTAGAAATCATTTTTTTGTGTGTTTTTGGTTGTGTTTCTTCAAGGAAATTATGTCATATAATGTGATACAAAAGTGACACAAATGTGATACAATTAAATATTTTTAATTGCGTTGTATTAGTACCACCTTTATATCGCCCCTGTATCTCTTTTACACCACCCTTAAACGATGCTAAAACTACATCAACATCAATATTAAACATTATATATTATGATATTAGTTATATTGACATACACTAAATTTTTTAAAATATCTAAATATTATTATTAATAAAAAGATGTTTCAATTCATAATGTAATTGCAATAAGATATAACGATGTAATTTTGAGGGAGTACTAAAAAGCCCCTTTCAAATTAGAAAACAAATAGATATTAAATGGAATGCCTTGCCCCATCACCCCTGGTCGACACGTGTGTGAACTTACCTTGATGAGTTGATTTCTCATTATCAAACCCTTTTCCTACTTGAGAGAGGTAGTATAAGTCGTAAGATACAAGCACTACTCCAAGCCTCTAGGGATGTCTTTGGTGTCACACTTTGTTATGAGGTCATCTTTAGGTTATCGACGTGTCCGTGAATGCCTTGCTAAGCACTGATTGGTGTAGATTATATTTATGGGATAAAAATCACAAGTTAGTTGACCCGAGTTGTTTTCAATGGAGGTTCGACTACAAGTTGATTTGTGTTTTTAAAAGCACTTGACGTTTTCAAATAGGAGTGGGCCTATTTTTCCATTGCACATGAATTGTTTAATTTTAAACTCTCCCTAGAGAGAGGTACCAATGTGTATGTTAGTAAGTTTTCGATGTGAGTTTATGTCCCAGTCGGATATGACTTGTCTATGTCAAACCAGTTTAGACCTTTGATTGAGTGCACCTTTGTTAAGTCAAAGGATAAGTGCTTTGTTGGGAACCTTGTTTTTAGTAGAACAAAGTAAATACGTAAGAAGGAAAAAGGGGTTATGTGGATAAAATAAAAATGAGAGAGAGAGAGAAGAGAGTTTTAAGATTTAAAATAATAAAAATAAAACACAAATAAATAAATAAATAAAAGGGAAGGGAATGCAGTCAGTATAGAGTGTATGTAGGCACATGGGCATTGGAAATCCTGTAGAGAGGGAAGGGGGTAGTTTGTCAAACATGTAGATATTATTGTTGATGCTAATTAAAACATGACACGTCAACCTGGCTACTTTCCTCCTAGCCATGTAAAGAAATTTGAGCTCTTGGGATGCATTTGGAAGCTTTTTAAAATGTAATTTTCAGGCATGAAGTCAAACTCCACAAGCTTGGCACACATTGTCCTAGATATGCTAAAATATGATCTTGAGATTAAATTTTGGACGTCCCCAAAGCACATTGAAATTGAATTTTGTTGGTTTGTTATTGTAGTTAGTTGAGGCATCCATGGAAACTTTCTAATCTTGTAGTGCCCTAGCCTATAATGCTTAGGAAGTGAAGTTGTGGCTTCTTTCTTGTAGAAATAGATGGTTTGCGCATTCTTCACAAAAACAGTTAGTGTGTTGTGTTTATCACGAGAAAATTGTGAGATTATCTAAGTTAAATCTCTTCATTCTCAGGAGAGGCGGAGCAAGTCGTAAGCACCATTGCCAAACATTGAGATGAATTTGGCATTTGACCGCATTGTGGGCCAGTTGTCGGTTATCATCTGAACTTGCAAGTGCCCATATATAACCCTTTCTTAAATCATGCATACTTTTCTTTCTTTTCACACAACTCTGTTCTCACTTAATTTCTTTATCTCTAACCTCAACTAATGTACCAAGACTGTCATTATGAATGCTCTTTTTAAATCAAAGAACCTATTTTGCTTATCTAAGGTATTTACACATTCCTTCACCTCTCAAATCCGTGAAATACAGGAATGAGCAGTAAGGGATCTTAGGCGGATATTGGTGAAGATTAGTGTCGTGCGGAAACTTTGGAATCACTGAGGAGACAAGTCCCTTTCTAGTTAAAGTCAAGTGAAGTGCCGCAGAATTTGCTTATTCGCCGTAAAATGAAGAAATCTCCTAAGTTCAAAAGTTAACGAACATTATTTTAGTGTTCCATGGGTTCACCAAATTTTAGTGTTGTGCGGGTTTTTTCAAATCATTGGAATATTGTAAAATACTTGCTGAACATTAAAAATCGTTGATCAAGGAGTTGGACCCTTGTGGGTGGTGCAATCGTTTCCACTCTTTAAGGAACGCGAGAGGAAAAGTTGTGAAGATCCGTGGAAGTAAGAAAATCTCAAAAGGCTACGGTGATTCAATATGTAAAACACAGTGAAAATCGTAGGAGGTAAGGAAGCCACGCAGAACTTAGAACCAGGAGCCAACCTCCTCAACCACCCAAATTTAATAAGGATGGAACTATCTAAAGCAATCTGATGGCGTGTGATGGAATCAAGGATCGTGTTGGAGTTGTTGGACAAGATTGGGGGCGTCCATACCTGTACTACAAGAAAGATTTAAAGGAAAATCATGACACCCGCAATTATTCAATGAAAATTTTCAGAAGCGTCAGTTCCACCTCGCCGGTCCTTTCTCTCTCTCCTCTTTCTATGCTCTATCAAATTGTATAAATGTAAGTGCTATTACACATTACAATGGTTCCTTCATGCAAATTGTAAGATTTTCCTGAAGATTCCATGCTTTTAGACCTCTGCAAATATATTCTATTTGAAGTTGTCGAACCTCTGTTTCTCTAAATGCAAGTGATACCGTTTAAATAAGTACGACTGTGGTTTTCCTTCACACCTTGTGTAATGAATGTGAACCCTTGACCCTCTCATTTTTATTTAAACCTGTGTATTCCTTCTTTATAGATCACTGAGTTTATATTGGCTTTTTACATAATAGTTTCAACCGTGTCAACAAAACCTAGGTTTGAACCCATGTTTGAGTTTGGTGTATCACCTTCTTTAGTTTGCGACCTCTTTTATCTTCCCTCTCAACCCTAGATCCTATAAAAGAATATTCTAGCTTTATTTTAGTTACATTCTTAGATCATAGGTTAGTTGCAGCGTGCTAGAACATGAGGAAACCGACCTTCTCCGGAGGTTGATCTCACTTTGCATAGTCCCACACTCTCGAGATCATCCTATGTTACCCAAAGTTATGGATATTCACCAAAGGATATCCACAGGGTGCAACTTTTGGCATTAAAATTTTTAGCACACCCGGTGGGACAATATTTACTTATTCTTTCATTAAGTTCTAGTGTGTAGCTTAGTGACTTCAACCTTTTGAGGTGATTTTCAAACACATATGGCGACTCCATCTACTCACAGTTCAAATCCAACAGTCGAGTGTTTGTTTTTATGAGAAGGATACATATAAGATCTAGTACAACAAGAGAAGAACCCTTCGACTAACAACTATCAAAAATAAGAAGGAAAAGGGGTAGTTCAGTTAGAATACATCCGTCACCTCCCAACCGAGTCCTATCTACCCCTCCTACTGGTAAGTCCTTACCATCTTTAAGAGTTTTGAGACCCATCATATTCATGGCTCATCAAAGAAATCAATATTTTTTCATGTGCAATGGGGGAAGTCCTCTACTTCTTTCCCACTACGATGACATTCCAATGACGACCCTGAAGAGTGTTCATTTTTTCACCAGAGAGAATACTACAATTCATGTTGAGCATATTTGTCACACCCCCAGATTTAATGTATTTTCCGTCGCAATGATTGATGGATAATGAATTAATTAAATTATAACTGTTAATTACACACACACACACACACACACACACACACACACACACACACAAGCATACATATATAATTGTTATGTTTGAAAATATTGTTGTTAATGACTACCTTTTAGCTTGTATTACAACATGATGTTGATCTGTTTGGACTCCACCACTGTTTGCATTGTTTAAGGATGTTTTGCAATGGTTAAGGTCATTTTCATTGTTTAAGATAACTTAAAATGTTATGGTAAAGGCATATGAATAGTTGGATGGGCCCCCCATTTCATGCTTTGAAAATTGGTCTTAGACCATATATCAATTAAAATTTAATGTTTATAGAAGATGGGTTTTGGACTACTTATCAAATAATGTTGAAGTTTGGTTGATGTTTGGCTATGGTAATGGACAATGGTCTTAGATCATTTGGCAAGATAATTGTTTAACGCCTATTGTTGGAACATGGTCACAAACCACAAGGCAATTGATATTTTTTAAAGTTTTGAATAGTCTTGGACCATTTGAATTGCATAAAAAGTAAATCAAAGAGGTTTTGGGTTCAATGAGCCGCTACGTGGAATTGGTTGTTCTTAATGGCAATTAATTTGCATGGTTCCTTCGGAACCAATAGCTTATTGAGGAATGCAAAACATGAAACTTCTCCATCCATTCACATTTTTGGAATTACAGTTGGGTTATTGTTTGAGCTCTGCATGAGGGTTTTTGGGAGATAATTATGGAAGTTGTTTTTGATCATACACATGCAATGATGAAGCTATTTTTAATAACGTGCATGTATATTGAAGATTTTTTTGAAAAGTATTATAGGATTTTTGGGAAGCATTCAAGTTGCAGATTGCAAGGAAGTTTGGAAAAGAGAACAAGAACAAACTAGAAATGAGTTTTCTCTCATGTTCTTATTGCTTTTATTATGAGTATTGGAATACGTATGGGTTTTCATTTTTGTTTTTAAATGTGGATTTGTTCTTCATTTTTATTATAAAAAATTTGAAATGAAAACGAGAAGAAAAGTTGGGAATGAAATGGGTTATGTTGTGGAAGTAAAATTTGTTGTCTGCATTTTTTCTGGGCGTTTTGGGTTTGTATATTTTTATTTGAATCTAGACATGATTAATGGTTGGTTTTGGGTTCTTGTTTACTGAAGATGCGTGCGTGTTTCAAAACTGAGTATAAGTTGGAAGACTAAGAATGCATTTTGGTTTTTCAATCGATTTACAAATAAGGAATTAGTGGGTATACTGTTGAATTTTTTTCACTGGGTTGAATAAAAATATGGAATGCCTATTTTAAGCTATTATGGCGCTTTAAAGATTTTTTGTTAAATGATATTCGAGGAAATAAGTCCTTGAATTATTATTGCTAAAAATATGGCACTTACCGTTGTATTTATCATAAAAATTGGGAAAAAAAAACACGGGAAAGTTGTACAACGATTTGGGTATTGCTTAAACAAATATTATCTAGATTTGCAATGGGTTTGAGAAATGAGTTTATATATATATATATATATATATATTGTTTGGATTGTTTTTTAGTTTGTTCGAACTCACCATTTGATTGGGTTAAAAATTGTTTTAAAATGTAAAAGATCTCTAGGAGCTAAGCTGTTTTATTTGATTGAAATTAATCTTTTCTTGGGAAAGGAAAGAACTATTTCTTCTTGAGTTCTTAAAAAGTGCTAGACAAATATTTTTGTGAGTTTTGCGCTCTTACGAGCTTGTTGTTTTATCTATGTGACATTTCCTAGAAACATGAACGAATCTAATACATTGTCTCTTTCTCTTTCCTTGATTGTTTATGGGTATTTAAACTTTATGGTTTGATGAGTGATACAATTTTAAGTCCTTTTGAGCAAACTACTATTTTCTCTTAGCATAAATACTCTACCGGATTGGATGTGGGTTATTATGAATGATGTTGCAGTCATTATCCCATTTAGTTAACAATGGGAAGGATTGTAGGAGAGTATATTAGTTGAAGCATAACTAGAAGCTATGGATATAACTAAGCTTCTTAAAGTGACTGTTGGAAGGTAGTGATAATCACTAGAAAGGGATGATGTTAGAATATTAAAGTATATGATATTAAATCCATTGATGATATTAAATGCTAGCAATGTTTATTTACTTCTAAGTATGATTTTTTTGTAGACACCAAAATTTGGTTCGCTAGCCCCCCATCTTGCGTTCACTCCCCTCTTCGTCGTCATTGTGCACACTTGGACCTATGTCACTATCCAAAATCCCATTTCCCTCCTAAATCGGATTCATTTACCCTAATTTCTATTTTCATATATTAATCCGATCATTATTTCATTTCCCCTAATTACTCTTATCATACTTAAGCATGCCTATTATCTTAATCACATCCATAAAACATCCCATTTATCCTTTCTAGAACCATTACCTACCCTCATTTAATGTTTTCAACCTTCCAACCACTCTTTATCATTCCTATGTAACTCCAAATCGCCAAATCAATCCCTAATCCTAATCAAAACTTAATAGCGTCTCTTGTCTTGAGTTGTGCATCATCCACATCAGCCAAATCAACAACTCTTTGTAGTAGATGTTGACCCTATCGGAGCGTTGACGAACCTATAAATACATAACTACCCCCTCCTCAAAGAGGATGAAACTTTGGAGTTTCAAATTCTAATGATATTTTACAGATATATTTTCTTCTTATGAGATGCCATCAACATCTGGTAGCCATCTTGGAACCCTTATCAACCATCTTGGAAGATTTGAAACTTGGAGTTTGCTTAGAGACCTAGCTTGTTTACTCTTTTTTCATCAGATTTATAGTCCCACTCGTTGTTTTGAGCTCTCCCATCACATCACCTACCCTTGTTTCTGTCTCATAGTCTATTTGTCACCCATCAACCCTCATCAAACCCTAATTCAACCTTAGTCACTGTTGATCTGGCCTGGTTGTAGTTGACCCAATCTATATCAATTGTTTTTCCTATATCATATCCCTTCTACTGCCAATTTATTAGTCTTTACAACTTCTATATCTATCCATCTATCTGTTCTTCTTTCCTAACACCCCAGGATCTCACTTTCCTATTCCTAGTCACCTTCAATTTTTTTCTGGTCGTCGTCGACATGATCTGCATCAACTACATTTTGATCTATCTGCCTGCAATCTACGTATTTTCTATTTCATTTTCTCTATACCATATCAAGGACATCTTCAACATCCAAGAATACATTTTAGATCTACTTCTTTCACATCTTTTGATCTTTTTTGTCTCATTTTTTGACTATCCCAGGTTGCCTTCGACCCTATATGGTTTGCATCCTTTTATCTCAATCTGCATTATCTAATCTTTTTTATCTATTCATGAACATATATTTGATTTTATTTATTTTATGCATGCTATCTATCCAATATTTTTAATCAATTCGGTAAACACGTGGGCTAACATCCTTCCTAGGAAGTTGACCACTTCTTGGGATTGACTTTGTTAGGCTGATTGATGCATAGCTAATAATCAAATCAATTAAGCAACAACAATAATTAGGCCAAATTTCCAAAACAGGGCTCTTCTAGTCAAGAACTTGATCTTCATATGCTATAATGTATCTAAAAAGACTCAAATCTCGACCTTAATTAACAATTTATTATTGGATTTGCTCTATCCCTGACTCATGGTTTCATTCAATACAAATTCCATCTTTCTTTGTGTTAGTAATGATATGAATCCACAATATGGTCTATTTTGACATTATTGTCCACAAATATTCTCAAGCCAAATATACGAGATGGTGCATGACTATGATAAACTAGAGCTGCCCATGATCAACTCTTCTCAGTTTCTAATACTCTTCCCCAAGTTTGAGATGTGGGGTAATCCTTGTCCTGAAATTTCCCTTCTAAACTCCTTTTCACCTATGTCCAAGGGTTACAAACATAATTTCCTTGATCCAAGGAGTTCTTTATCTATTCCATGCACTAGCTAGTTTGTAATTCACCCCTTATAGATCATAGAGTTACCTTATCAAGTCCATCTTATTGATCAACATTCGAGTCTTGGTAACTAGGTCCCTGTTAGCACTCTGTCAGAGTTTATTCTTCTTGCAAATAATTTCAAAACCAAATTTCATGGGTTTCTACCATCCATTTCCCTTGTTCAATTGTGATAGAAGTCTTAAGGCTTGATAGTTAATAAAAAGTGTGTTTCTCTTGTAATGGCTCTGCCTTTCTTTATTTTCCATGAATGTAACAGTAAACTGGTATATTATTCTCTTCCCTCAATGAGTGATTACACTTTTCTCTTTTGAAATCCCCTTGGAAACTCAAATAAAAAGTTATCCTAAAAATTTGAGGAATTTATATCAGTTAAAACATGTTTTGTATCAATCCTCTCCTTCGATGCCCTAGAACTAGGGTTTTAACAGACCGTGTTAACTCGAGAGGTGTTTTTGAAAGGTTTTGGCTCAATTTTTGATATTTTCTCAAATCTTAAATCTTTGGAAGGATTGAAACACCTTATAGAAACTCCCCAAACACTTAATATTTCTTGAACAACTTCCACAAGTGATTCATATCATGTTTTGACAGTGATCAAGTCTTTCAAACTATTGTGTTCACTCTGAGGCAAATATGTAGGTGTAATTCTTGATATTACTCAACATTAATGAATATAAATGATGATTTTAAATAAGATTACAATGCATAACTTACCCCAAAATTGATTCTTCACCCTTTCTTGAAGAATCAATCTCTTTCTTGCTTATAAATTTGCACATGCACATCACAAAGTTCTCTGTCTGGTTACAATTTGCACAAGTAAATAACTTCCTTCAACCTTTTAGAACATCATTGAGATGAAATGAAAATTTTAACTTCACTAAAACCCTCTCATTAAGATTCATCTACTAATACACAAGAATCCCCCTCACAATTCTTACAACTTTCCCTTCATGACCCCCTCTCTATCTCTGCATCATGGTATCTTACTCCTCTAGGGTTTCAATGGAAATCATATACAAATAATACTTCTCACAGATTCCAAGGTTAGAATAAAGTATGTTCCTTTGACATATGCTCCTTCTACTCACATGCAACCTTTTTTAAGTTCAAACCTTTCATCAACAATTATCATCTAGAAAGATTTTCACAATTTCATTCATAGTTGCAGATTCTCAAATTTGAACAAACATTTACAATACATGAATCAATGAATCTAATATAATTGAAACATAGAATACCTCTTACAGCAAGGATCACCATCCATGCACACACATTTCAAGATTTACAACATCAACACATAATCAAAATATTCATAGTTTGCTAGCAAAACAAGTTATCTTTTCAAAACTCCTTCAACTCTTAAAACTACTCATTTGAATAGAATGAGTCTCAATTGATTACATTGAGGTTTTTATATGTTCAAAAGTACCTCTAACTGAATCTTAACCTCTCAACCTCTCTGGTCACATTATGGATTCTTGTAAACCATTAAAGACACTCAACTAGGACTCCAAGTACTTTGTTTCTAACACACAAACTATTCTTTATAGACCTTTAGAGGTCAATTTACATGTAAGATAATCATGGATAACCTAAAGAGATAATCAAACTCCAAGACAAAGCCAAAATGGATTCACAATTCAAATTTGCATATTTTGGAGGGAATTGCAAAGTTTGAAATTGTGAAGGACTAGTTACACCCTATCACACCTAAATGACTACAAATGACCTAAATAAACCATCCAAGCCAAAATTGAGTGACTATAGTCCAAAATTGCGTATTGCTGTCCATAAGTGAAAGTTGGGATTAGGTGCTCTTGTATCATAATCCTAGGGGAAGAAAAATATTTCCCATAACTTTTGTTTGCAAACTTGTTATCTTCTTTTTCCTTTTTTTACTAGTTGATGATGAGCTTCTAGAGGTGGGCCTTGATTCCATACTATGTTTCACACATTTGTGTCATTTACTTCATGCTTCTCATATGCTTGCTAATCATATTCTAGAAATAAAGGATGGTTATAAGACTAGGATTGTTATTCTCCATGGGTCTTACGACGCCCTTTACCCCGTATCTCGTCCCGCAACCTAACCCTACCTCACCACCTAAAACCTTACACACCTAATGATTTATTAATTACCTTATAATTAATAAATCCACATCTTCAAACCCGCCACCTCATCTCGCCACCTCACCATGACCTAGCCCTAACCCTAAACCAACCTAATTAAGACCTATGACTTGGTCCAGACCCACACCCATGACTCATCACCCCTCACCCGCACCAAAACGAGCCTAATAATGACTTGACCAAGCCCACAACTGATCCCTCGGGAGAAAAGGAGGGAAAGATGGTTGTTTTACTAAAAATAGCCACTTTGACCTAACCGACATCGGTTCCTACTCGACCGCCGTCGGTTACGTAACCGCCATCGGTTCCCTGTTAATGACCTCCCCCAACCAAAAAGAAAGGATCCGGAATTCATTTGCAAGACAGAGACAAGTGAAGAAAAGAGAAGAGTTTGCAGAGAAGAGCATCGAGCCGAAGACTGCAACTGAGCAACTGGATCGCTGTCACCCTCATTCAAGCATTGGAAAAGACTGAGGATAGCTTCATCAGCTCACTTTCCAATACCGGATCATCCCAACTAAGCCTTACTGTCACCACCACATTCCTTGGACCTGTATCTTCATCAGGAACCAGTAAGTATTATCTTGTAGTTCTTTGTTATCATTTTGCTTTAATTCATATCAAATGGGGAACTGACCACCTTCGAAAGGAAGTCTAATATTTCCTGGGCCTAAGGCAGTTCCCTCACTTGTTGTCTAACTAAAATCTAGTGGTCTTGCATTCTTATTTACAGGTAGTCCTTCCCAGACAAAAAGGAGTTCTTCACAATCGATTTGATCTCTCTACGGGACGCACATACCTTCCCAACACTCAACAGATATTCCTCCTAGCCCTAACCCTTATCTGTTTCTCAAGAGAATGAAAGGATAGAACAACTCTATTCCGGAATGAGACTTTTCTGTGTGAAACATTTTGGCACGCCCAGTGGGACCCTTCTCGGGTTTCTTTCTTTCTTGCTTGCTTTCATATAGGGAGCATACTTGTTGTTTCTTTCTTCTAAATATTCACAAAATATTTTGTCATTTTGGTAAAAGAATTTGTCTTTCTTTGGAATCTTTGAACTAGTGAAAGTCATCTTCTTTGCTTCATCGAATATCATTTTCGATTTGGGTTTAAAACACGTGCATCACATTCTTGCTTGTTGTTTTTAATTCTAGTGAACGTAGATTAAGTAACAGGTCATACACGTGGGGGTGATATCCACGGTATTGACGAGAAATTAATCTTACTCTCACTGCACAACACATACCAAATCACATCATAATCAATACAACAGCTCAAACCTCCCCCCTTTCCGCGGTATTCCTCCACCCGATTGAGGTAGCCTTATGAGCCAAAACAAACTTGACATCTCCCTTAGGTCTCTTGTTTAGGATTGACATCATCTGGCGTCTAAGGCATAAGCCCAAAGTGATTAAAACTAATCCTAGGGTTAGTCTATTGATTTGCTTGTGCATCTTGCTTGTTTTTAGTTCTGTTTCTCTGTCATACACTGTTTCAGTGATCACTTCAAGACAGTTTGGTAGGTATATTAAGCATTGTTATCCCCAAACCAGCAGCTTCTTACATCCTCTCTTTGCTTTCACAGTGACCGACACCGGTCCCATACTACCGACATCGGTTAACTGACCGACGCCGGTTACATTTTGACCGACATCGGTTATCTGACCGATATCGGTTACTGTGTTTAACAGTTCTTGACACACCAGCAACCTATCAATTCCAACATTTTGTTGTTGTTTTCATTCCAGATTGATTAAATCCCTGTTGTGTCCTCTTTTCCATGGTTGTTATCACCCAGAAACAAGCAGCAGCCATGGTTTCACATGCATGTTCCGTGCCTTTTCCTGAGTCACCCCCTTCGCATCCTATGGGGAATCCTACGGATACCAGCAATTTTCCCAAGATCCCTGTAGGAGATAAGGAATTTGCCAAATTTTTGGATGCTAATCCTAGCGCCGTACAATATTATTTGTCTCATACCCCTGACCGTGCACCCGACGGTCAGCTCCTCGTTGGTATGCCTATTAGTATCACCGCTCACTTAGCCCCTTCCCCACCTAATAACTCCACCTCACCATCTTCATCCTTAGCCCCGTCTCCCAGCTCAGTAGCTTCGGTGGTTCATACTGCACCGATTGGTTTTCCTCTGGTTAATCTGGGACCCCACATATCACTACCGTCCACTGCCCCTACCTCATCTCTCTCATAGGTTGCCTCTTTCATCACTTGCTCTCTGCCACCTATACACACGAGCTTTCCCTCACAAGTTCCGCCCACCTTTTCATTTCCACAAATTCATCCGGTGGCCTCAACCTCTTATATAGGACACCCTTATTCGGCTACCCCAACACATTCATCACCATTATCTTATCAACATTCAATCCCACCATTGTCTAGTAGCGGCTCTTGGACCAATCCTCCTCTGTTTACAATGACAGCACCATCATCTAACCCAACCAATGATTTAATCAAACAGATGATGGACAAGATGCAAAATCTTGAGGCTTCTGTTTCAGGAAGTCGTAACACCCTGACATACAAGCAAGTTTGTCGGGAGCCTATTCACCCTTCTGTCCCCCTTCATACATATCCTCCTCAATGGGAATTACCGAAATTTACTCGCTTTAATAGTAAGGAGGACCCTCAACAACACTTGCGATCGTTCAGACATGCCTGCTATCTGATTGCTCATGACGATGCCTTACTACTCCGTACCTTTCCCATGTCCTTATCAGGACCTGCCTTGGAGTGGTACAGTGCTTTAACCCAGCATTCAATCTTCTCCTTTAACCAGTTAGCCCAATCTTTCTTGGATCACTTCTCCATCAATATTGCCAAGAAAGTATCCATTACCGACCTCTATGCCATCCGACAATTTGAAGACGAGTCTATCGCAGATTTCGTTGGATGATGGCGGGGCCTCATCAACCAACTTACTTACGCCTTACCTCAGGCCGAGCTCATCGAACTATTTACGCGGGCCTGTGCTAAACACATTTCTCCCACCCTCCAAATTCAAACTTTCCACACATTTGATGAGGCCTTTACTATGGCTCGGAAACTAGAGATTCGAGCCTTAGAGGAAGAGAAATTGAGGTTACGCAACAAAAGCTCAAATTTCTGGACCCAAGACTCTACCACCAAACCCAACACCACCAATTCTCACACATCGGCTGCTTCGAAATCAAAGGGGGCTGTACATGCTGTGACAGTCAAATATCAAGCACTGTCTAATACCCAGCCGAAAGCCACCTATAAGTATAAAGCCGAGCCCATCAACTATACTCCCTTGGGAGAAACTTATGGTGTGATCTTAGACAAATTGCTTAAAGCAGGAGCTATCACCTTGCCTCCTATTAAACCTCACTCTGGGTTTGATTCCACCCGCGCTATTCCTTCTTGGTATAAAGAAAATGACTTCTGTAACTTCCATCGCGTGAAGGGACACAGTCACGAAAACTGCAAGATGTTGAAAAACATAGTGCAGGAAATGGTTGATGCAGGGGATATAACTCTCGATAATCCTAATGCCCCCGCTAATCGAAATTTAAAAATTTTCAACAAACCATTTCCTAACCATGCATCTAACAGTAACACAAATCAAGACACCTCAGCCGAGGAGAAGAGTGTTCATGAAATCCATGCAGTTTTCAACTCCCAACCAAAAGCTTCTATCGAGGAAATTCTGAATCAGGCCTCTTCACTAACGCAGGGATCCGCACCCCCTACACCACCATCAAGACAAGACGATAACCTTGCCATTCCTTTACCCATAAAGGAATTAACCGCCCAGAGTTCTCTTCTCACGAATGAGTCTTCTTACACCACATCCCTGCAAGACTGTGAGCGGATGTTATC
Source organism: Taxus chinensis (assembly GCA_019776745.2). Taxonomy (NCBI): domain Eukaryota; kingdom Viridiplantae; phylum Streptophyta; class Pinopsida; order Cupressales; family Taxaceae; genus Taxus; species Taxus chinensis. The sequence goes on along the minus strand of CM034156.1, from coordinate 70,568,309 downwards.
TAACTTATCTATTTCCCAAACATTTCCTTCCGCCACTCTTACTGTAAAAGAAGAAGGCTCGCCACTGTTTCTGTCATCCTTAGAAGAGAAACCTCTCAAACCGACATCACCAAACTCCTTAATCATGACGGATCCCCTCAAACATGCCTTCCTACCTATTAGTTCTTCATCACCTAAATCTTTTCAGCGACCGGTTGACCTCTTAACACCCATTGATATAGCGCCTCATTTACCCCCTGTATCACACCCACAGTGGACCGGAATCACAACCCACCTCTCTTCCATACAAAATTTCTTCTTCACACGTGAAGATTGTCATCCCTCAGAAGATAGACGAGTCCTATGGGAGCGTTTGAGTACACCATGCTCTACTCAAATGCAGATGACCGATCCAGACACCTCTACCATATACCCGAGGTGTTTACAAAAGCTCAAAATGCCTATGTCCTCATCTTCACCCCCCTCATCTCTACCGAATACCTCATCCACCTCTATTAACCTAACCAAACCTTCCCCTACGCTTGGGACTTCACCAATACCCAGCCTAACACACCCACCTAAATGGTTAGATTTATCCAAAAATAAAGCCGTCCATCCACCTAGGAGACAGACCCAATCTCCTCAAGTCCAATCTATGCCTCTGTCACAACTAAAACCCTCACCATCACACCTACCTTCTATATTGGGACCTCACCCCTCCACCTTGCCTCAATACATCATACCTCCTGCATTTTCTTTAAAACGACCTGCACCTTCTGCACCCATACAGAGATCCACGGGTGTATCAACACCGTCACCCCAAGTATCCTGTCCACCTACCAACCCTAAACAAACTCCATCATCAAAGGATTTGTTTGCTGTCACTCCTCTTTCCCCGTGGTTGTTTCCTGCCACCACGTCATCTGTGGCCTCATCATCTAACCAGCTAAACATGACTTCTGCGCCGAAGAAGCCACGTTTAGTTAAATCCAATTATCAAAACCCCTTGTCTAAACCACCACCCGTACGAACCAACCATACCCAACCATTACCAAAACCCACCCAATCAATAGCCTCATCTTCCTCTGACTTTGACCCGCTCAAAGGATCTTACGCCAAGATCCTTGATATGTTGGTGGAGAATGTGACCATTTCCCTACCCCCACTCAGACCCTATGATCCATCTAAACCTCGACCTATAGGTTATGATGAGTCTAAAATCTGTGCTTACCACCGCACACCAGGACATGATGTGGAGGGATGCAAAGCTTTGAAATCCATCCTTCGTCAGTCACCTATCTCGGATAGAAAGGTTAAGAAAGACAACTTACGAAGGGAGAAACCTTTAGCTTCAATCCCCTCTCCTATACCACCTGTCCCCGCCTCACCAAGATCTATCATTATTGCAACCCCACCTCTCGAAGACAATGACTTATCCCTGCCATCTTCCTCCTCTCGTGTTCACGAGATCAACATGATTAGTATTGCTACTCGAGGGTAGAAAAACAATGGGAAAGCTAAAGAAAGCACACCTGCGGCCTCTCTTTCTCCGTCTGCCATCCCGATCGCACCACCACCTAAAGTGGTTATTCATGGACCTGCCTACCCCATCTCTGATGGAGTTTCCCATCGTACCATGATCAAACAGCTTCACCAATCACCTGTAAAAATGACACTGTATGATCTCATTCAAACCTCTGAATCTCATCGACAAGCTCTCATTGAAATCCTTCAAGGGATAGAGGTCCTACCTAACGAAACCTTGCCCGTTGCCTCCATCTTAACACCCAACCACGTTGCTTCTCTCACCAAACAATCTACCACTTCTGTCCCTGTACAGCAAGCCGCTGCTGTCAGTTTCTCTGAAGACGAAATTGTCGTCTTTGGTGCAGAAGATCCTGACCCCGCTCTTTTCATCTCGGCTTACGTCTGGGACATCCGAGTACGTCGTGTTATGATTGACGGGGGTGCTAGCCTAAACATCATCTCTTCCAAAGCCTTCCAACAAATGAATATCCCTTCTAGCTGCATGTGTGCCAACCCCACCATGTTGCGTTCATTCAATGATGCTATTACTTCTACTTTAGGCACCGTGATCCTTAACATTCATGTAGGGCCACGTACCTTACCCGAACTCTTCTATGTCCTTGAGGGAGAATTCCAATACAACATGTTGTTAGGCCGCCCTTGGATCCGGGCTATGGGATGCGTTCCCTCCACCTTACATAGATGCATAAAATTTGAGTATGAGGGGAAGTCATACACCGTAAAAGCTGACGCTCCCCCCTTCAAAACCTGCAATATGTTATATCACCCTAATGATGTACTTGTACCAGTCAAGGCACCCATTCATCCAACCCAACCATCTACTTCACCCACACCTCAACCATCCACCTTAGCCACACCTACACCTTCAACCAATGAAACCACCGCCGCAAATACCACTTCCTTCCCCACGGACAACATCCCAACCTCAGATCCCTTGGTAGATGTTTTTCAACGCCTTACGCTGGGGGAGTATCACCTATATAACGTTAGCACTTTCCATACCCCACAGGAGTATGGACAGTTACATGCGCATCCTACCTACGACCGTCGTGTGGGGGAGGTGATCTCCTACGGACCACCTAATTGCCACACCAACCTAATGTATGGGGGTGTCGACGCATCCTCCGTTACCCCTGAACCTCCCCTTGGTGTGGTTCCCTTCCAATCTGATTTTCAATATCTAACAAATCGTCATTTCACCCTCACCTTCTTGACTCGCTGTGCTTGGAAAGGTTTTGGTTTCGGTCTTTATGAACAAGGCCGACATACAATCATTCCCGTGACTACACGTAAACACAAAGATCGTAGTGGTCTTGGATTTTCTGAAACACTTAGACCAAAGAAACCTCATGTCAGTTGTATCTGGGAAGACAATGACATTACCTCTTCTGAACCATCATCACCTATTTTTCCATCTTCACCCACAGAGTCGATAGACCCGGAATCTATCCCTCCTAACTTTTTTTTTCGTAAATGCTATCTTCCTGGGTCCTCTCACTTATCAACGCGATAATGAAGACCCATCTTCTCTTCCCCTTCTGTATCCAGACATGATCGAAGAAGACTCACCTTCAATTAATGTTGTTGAGTGCCAGGATGACGACTCCATCCTCACTTACCTTGGCGCGGATGACTCTTATATTCAACGTGCCTTACCATCTGAAACTCAAACCATGTTGAATGAGTCGACTATAGAAATCAACATCCACACAGAGGATGATCCTCACATTGTGAAGATCAGACAATCTCTTAACGCATCAGAACAAACTGCCTTCACTACCTTCCTCCGTGCCCGCAACCAAGCTTTCGCTTGGTCCTACGCTGACATGCCAGGAATCGATCCTGACATTGCTGTCCATAACATTACTCTGAAACCCGACTCCAAACCAGTTAAACAGAAACTGAGAAAAATGCATCCACGCATTGCCCTCTTGGTCAAAGAAGAGCTTCAACGACTCCTTTCTGTTTCCTTCATCTTACCTATTGACTATCCTTAATGGATTTCTAACATCGTACCTGTCACTAAAGCGACGGGGGGACTTCGGATATGTACGGATTTCCGGGACCTTAACCTCGCTTGCCCAAAGGATGACTTCCCCCTACCTAGTATTGATCAACTTGTTGATCTCACTGCAGGCCATGAGATGCTTTCTCTCATGGATGGCTTCTCGGGATACAATCAAATTTTGGTAGCCCCGGCCGATCAACATAAAACCACCTTCATTACTCCTTGGGGAACCTTCTGCTATCGTGTCATGCCGTTTGGCCTTAAGAATGCTGGTGCGACCTATCAGCGGGCTATGACTTACATTTTTCATGACATTATGCACACTATCCTTGAGGATTATGTCGATGATCTTCTTGGAAAATCTAAACATCGCAGTGAACATCTCGATGTTTTAACCATTATTTTCGATCACCTGTTACAATACTGTGTTCGTCTTCAACCAAAGAAATGTGTCTTTGGTGTCCTTTCAGGAAAACTCCTTGGTTTTATCATCTCTTTGCATGGCATTGAGGTTGATCCGGCAAAATTCAAATCTATCCTAGAAATTCCCCCACCCACTAACCTCAAACAATTGCGTAGTTTGCAGGGAAAACTCCAATCTATCCAGCGTTTCATCTCACAACTCTCAGATCGATGTCAACCTTTCCATCATCTCCTTAAAAAGGACATTGTCTTTCAATGGAGCGAAGAGTGCCACCAAGCCTTTGAGGCTCTTAAAGCCTATCTCTTGCAGCCACCCGTGCTTGTCCCACCTCAGGATGATCGCCCTTTCTACCTTTACCTTTCTGCCACCGACCATGCTGTAGGAGCCATGCTCGCACATCATGACTCCGAGCATCGAGAACAAGCCATTTATTACATAAGCCGTACTTTTGTGGATTACGAGACTAGGTATACACATGTAGAAAAGTTGTGCCTAGCCCTATCATTCGTGGCCACCAAACTCCGACATTACCTCCTGAATCACAAAACTTTTGTCATCACCAACGCTGACCCCATCCATTATATGTATGCCAAACCTCATCTAAACCAACGCATCGCCCGATGGCTTATGCTCCTCGCCGACCTCGACCTTGAGTTTGTACACCAGAAATCAGTCAAAGGACAAACTATCGCAGACCAACTCGCGGAAGCCCCTTTACCTGGGGAACAATTTACCAATTTTACTTTCCCTGACGAACTCATCACAACTCTTTCACTCAGTGAGGTGTCATATCCAATGACCCTCTTCTTCGATGGATCCAAATGCCAGTGCGGTGGAGGGGCAGGCGTTGTTCTCATTCCTCTTGATGCTGAACCTATGCCTCTTTCATTCCGGCTCGATTTCCCCTGCACTAATAATACAGCGGAATACGAGGCCCTTGTTTTGGGTCTCCAGGTTGCGTTACACTTAGGTGTAAAGTCTATTAACATTTTCGGTGACTCTCAATTGGTAGTCAATCAAGTTACGGGCATCTACCAATGTAAAAATGAGGAACTTCAAAAGTACAAACATTACGTGGATTCACTTTTGACCTTATTTACTCATTATTCTATCCAAACCATTCCCCGCTCAACTAATAAATTTGCGGATACTATGGCTTGCTTGGCCTCGCAAATTCCTACCTCACCAACTGACTCTGACATATTTGTCTTGGTCCAACAACTCTTTGCCCCATCTTACTCAGTCCCGGATGTTTGTATGGTAAATAATGTATCTGCTAATTCACAGGATACCTGGTATCACCAATTTCACGACTACCTTACAACCTCTGTTCTCCCACCTGACCTTACTAGTAACGGTAAACGCACTTTTCTTAAAAGTGTTTCTCGTTATGTCATCATGGGGGGACTCCTCTATAAACGTGGCTTTGATGGCATCCTCCTTCAATGTCTAACCAACGCGGAGGTCACCTATACCATCCAACAAGTCCATGATGGAATTTGTGGTGGACATTTTAGTGGCCTTGCCATGGCCAAACGGATCCTTCGCCTAGGCTATTATTGGCCTACTCTTAATAACGACTGCTACGAATATGTTAAGCGTTGTGTTATGTGTCAACAACATGCCAACCTTCAACATACTCCTAGCCACCCGCTACAGGTCGCACGAGATCTTTGGCCTTTCTCACAATGGGGTTTAGACCTTATTGGTGAGATTCACCCACCTTCTTCGCAACGTCACCGTTGGATAATCACAGCAACCGAATATTACACTAAATGGGTGGAGGCCATTCCACTCATTTCAACCAAAAAATAAAAAATCGTAGAGTTCATCAACCATCACATTATCTGTCGTTTTGGTGTTCCTCATCGCCTGATAACAGATAATGGAAAATATTTCAAAAATAAGTTGTTACAAGACCTTTGTGACAACTTTGGTATCAAACTTAGCTTCTCATCACCTTACTATCCACAAGCAAATGGTCAAGCCGAATCTTCTAACAAAACCCTAACCAAAATTCTCATGAAAGTCGTTAACGATTCTGGAAACAATTGGCCTGATCACATCCCCTTTGCCCTTTGGGCTTATCGTACCAGCATTCGTACCTCCACTAATGCCACACCATTCTCTTTGGTATATGGTACCGAGGCTGTCTTGCCTCTCGAAATACAAATCCCCTCCCTAAGAATATCTCTCCAGGATATTCTCACCAATGATGATTTCCGCCAAGAGCGGTTAGCCCAATTAGAGCTTCTTGACGAGCGTCATCTTACAGCTCTTGACCACCTTCAAATCTATCAAAAGCGCATCAAGCGTGCTTATGATAAGTGAATTCATGAGCGTACCTTTCAGATTGGTGATCTTGTCCTCAAAGAGAATCAACATGTGACCAAACTAGAAAAGAGCAAACGTGGAAAATTTGCTCCTAATTGGATTGGGCCTTACATTATCACTCACACTTACGGATCAGGCACTTACTCGTTTAGCTTCACTTAATGGTAAACCTGAGCCTGAACCCCTTAATGCCTTGCATCTCCGACCATTCTACTGTTGAATTTAGTGTTACATCACTTCTTATCTACCTTGCGCTCGTCCCTTGAGCTCATTTACCACCTCATACACCTTTGTTTTTTGTCATGCATCTCAAAGTAGAATCCAACCCACGTAGTTTGATCATCACCTCCTCGTAAAGACGCCTTCTCCTTTTTAGTTTTGTCCATGACTTAAAAGTATCAAAATAACAAGTTCTCAATTATACAATTCTGGGATATTCTTGAGTCAAACTTCCTGCAAAACTAGATGCTTCATGTCAAACAGACATCTAGACCTCTAAGCTATAAACTAGACTGTTCCCTCGAAGGACAGCTATGTGCAAAGCCACATCTGCTATTATAAACTAGACTGTTCCCTCGAAGGACAGCTATGTGCAAAGCCGCATCTGCTACTATAAATAGACTGCTCCCTTGAAGGACAGCTATACAAAGTCAGCCTCTATCAGAAGCTTCTCGCATTGATCAGCTTCGTGAAGACCTCAAGAACAACAAAATGCATATCCCATATAGACTTCCCACACCGATCAGTCTATATCCTGAAAAATAAAAGCAATATTCAAAAGTACTTTTGAGTCATGGACTTGTCTATTTTGGTTTGGTTCTCTTCCGTCAGAATAATCACCTTATAACAAGTTCTCTGCGCCCCAGCCATACCATCCACCTCACCTCACCATTCTTCACAATAACAAAACTCAAGGGACGTGCGTATATCCGATATATTGTGATTATACAACTCTTTTCACCTATCGACTTCTCGCCTATGCAAGGTACCTAGAGATTCAAGCTCATCCTATGATAATACGTGATTTGTTTAGCTCTTTCCAACTATGGGACATTTTTGCCTCTTTTACCCGAATCTGGGATTATATGTTGACCTTAATCAGGACATCATTCCCTTATGCTTGGGTAAGCTAACCCTCACTTCACCTATACATTACCAACTCCAACAACCTTACCCTACCAACATCAAAAATTTTACCAACCAACAAATTACCTAAACACAACCAAATTGCCTAAATTCATCTCTCCCTGGTCCTAAGGGAGAACTACATCGGTCTGAGGCCCCTCCTTGCTTTGTGCAATGGGCTATGTAGGTAGCACTTAGGAGACATGGGGTCTCCCAAGGTTAGCTCGACCATCCCCTACCATAACCTATCATGTGTTGTGTTTTTGTTAAAATATAAATGATTTCATATATTTATATTGATAACACTCACCTTTGTCCTTTATCAATTCAAAACATTCAAAACACAAACATTTCTTATTATTATCATAAACTCAAAATCACCATACATATTCAGTTTTATTTAGATGTTAAACAAATACATCTTCTCTATCATCGACGCGCAGGTCGGCATCCTTATTTATTCTTCTACCCCTATAAAATTCACTTAGACCCCCACGCCTCATCCCGAACCAGGTAGTGATGGTGATCGTCGACGCCGCTCACCTGGCCTCTCCATCCTCAAAGGTGCCACTACTATTGGTTCCTCCCACTGATCCGCCAATCTCTCCTGTAACATATGAATACGCCCTCTCGCGTGGAGGAATCTCACCTCTAGTCTCTCCACTCGTGACTGCGAAACCGCTAACAATCCCGTTGTCTCATTCACCTGCGTTTGAAGCTGGTGAACTAAACCCTGCAGGTGATCTCTCTCCACTGTAATCACAGCTATGTCAGGATGATCGGCCCTCTCACGTGTACCTCGCAGCTCTGCTACCCACCATAATCTATAAGCCTCTGTCACTCCTGCATCCATTACCCTGTGATCGGCTGCTGTCTCTTCTGGTCCTTCTGGAGGTGTCGGCCGGGGAGGTGAGAATGTTGCCTCGGCGTCGATCCTCATGTATGGTCTATAAGCCATGGGTATATCCTGAACAAATCCAAATTGTCACCGCACGTGATCTAGAGGAATCCTCTCATACTTACCTGGCCTGTGTCCCGCGATCCACCTCAATCACTCTACACCCCTCAAATCCTCAGCTATGTTCTCCATCACCATATAGTTCCCGTAAGGCCTCCAACGGATATCCGCAATCGTCACCATCTCCCACATCTACCTATAATACTCGACGTCATCTGTCACGGCCTCGGATCTCACCTCTTGCTCTGTCTGGACCCATCGTCTGAATCCCAACCTCTGCACTCCTGTCTCTCTTCCCTGGATTGGTCGGCCTATTGGTTACACACACACAATGTGCTCATAGGCCCAACAATGTAATAAGTATGCACAATCCAGTGTAGTCCTGTGATTTCACCTGCAGGCCCATAAACCCCTGTATAGCTCCGCCAGATATGCGGGTGCCCATGCGAAAGTCACGCTCCTTTCTATCATTTCCCAAATAATACACATCAATGATTTTGGAAATCTTCCCCCATCCACCCTCGGTAATGCATAATACCCCACCGCTATCATTAATACCACTGCCAACCTTGTTGCCTCAGGGTGTGCTGCAAACATTATACCATAAGTGAATGTCAAACCTCGCTGTGTCAAATCTCGTGCAGCTAGACCAAATACTGTTGTTATCACTCCCCGCACCGCGTTAGGCCCTGCCTGATACACTGGTCTTCCTATAATTGGGAGTCTCAAAATTCGGAACACATCTTCTAACGTCACTGTCATCTCCCCTGTTGGCAGATAGAAGGTATTCTTTTCTGGATTCCATCTCTCAATCAACGCCTGCAACATAGCATGATTGCGTGTGATTCGTGAATAATAGCGGATTCCACTTAACCCCACATGGTTTATCAATGCCCACTCAGCTGGTGTTACATCCGCTCGGACCCGTGACAACAAAGCTGGCACCCTATCATTCATCCTCAACCCTGCCTCTGCCTGCATACATCAAATCAACAAACAACAAATCAATAAATAAAATCCCCAGGTGTTTTTTATCACATTCTGGAATTTTACACAGTAACCGATATCGGTTATAGATAACCGATACCGGTTACCTAACCGATACCGGTTATCTCTAAATGATATCGGTCACTGTCAATTCTATACACCCTGCTTAAAAACACCACCTACGATAATTATTCACTCGTTTACCCCTCTCTGTACCTACAAACATACCCGAAACCCCTGATTACCTACCCCATAACACTCACCCCATCCCAAACCCTTGCCTATCACCTTTTCTTTTTCATCTCTACCCACTTACCTTCTCTCATCCTATTCATAAACATGCAAGAATTGAATTCCAACCAAAACTTATACCTCTTGGGATGCAGCAGCTTGAGGTGGAACCTGTCTTCCCTCTCTTCTCTGCCCGCTGGATGCTTCTCCTTGTTCAGCCATGTTCACCACCCTCTTCAATATAACTTGCCTTTCTACCTTCTTAATCTAAGCCCACGATTACTTTACCTGTCTCTTTCCTCCTTATCACTCAATTCTCCCATGCAATTACCTGTATAAGCCGTCAACAGCGTCGCATTCTCGTATTTAACTTGTTGCATGACTCTAAAAATAAGAACTTAAGTTGCCTCCCAAGCTTTTCTATTTTTAGAAAAGCTCGTTTTAGCATAACCGATATCGGTTACCTAACCGGTATCGGTCGAATGACTACCGACATCGGTTACCTAACCGATATCGGTCACCTCTCTCCCTTTGGTTATCCTAGGCCATTTCTTTGTTTTTTACAAATTTTTGGTGGCACCCGCCTCTTTTCCTTGCATAACGACATAGTTATCAATATCTATCATCAGAATACCATCAACACATATGCAAAACTTCATCAACATCATCTATATATACATCAAATTTCAATACCATCGACAAAACACATGAAACATTCTAATACATGCATCAAATCAAAAATTTTACACACCATGTGGAGCAAACTCATCTATATATCATCATCAAATCAATGTCAAAATATACAAATTGCCCTGCATGGGGCCTCTGTGATCTAAAAATACAAAGTCGGCACGCAGGCCGTTGTCTCTGTCAAAATCTCGACTCGGCTCGCAGGCCGGTCTCTCATGTCAAAAATATACTCGGCTCGCAGGCCGGTATCAACTATACAAAATGTACTCGGCTCGCAGGCCGGTATATACAACAAAAATGAATAAATAAATCCTATGTGGGCACGCAGGCCTCTATATACACACTCGGTTCACAGACCGGTGTCTCTATCAACAAATCCTCTATATACCCATCTCTGCTCCTGGGGTGACTCAGCTCTCTCCCCCTCCCTCGGCTCATCTCTCAGCTGGCCCCTGTGCCGGATCTCACCTCCTACCCGTCACTGACCCACCGGCTGTGGCTGCGGCCCCCTGTGACCTGTGACTCTGGGATGTCTCCGCCCTGTGAGCCACATATGGCTGATAGTCGGCACCGGTACCATCTAGCACGTCCTGATAATATCGGGCCTCCGCTCTCACCTCCATATATCGGGCCCGTGCCACCATGGCTGGTGGGGCTGGTCCCCCCGGCTCCTAATAGAAGTGGCCCCTAACCTGCCTGTACACCCTGTGCCTGAGGCAGTGCCTGTACCTGTGCCTGTGCCTGAGGCCTGTGCCTGTGCCTATGCCTGCTTGTGGCTATGCCTGTGCCTGTACATGTGCCTGTGTGCCCTGTGACCTGTGCCTGTACCTGTGCTTGGGCTAACTGCCCCTGTAGCACCCCAATCTGTGCCTGTGCAGCAGCAAGCTGCCCCTGTAATAACTACACCTGGCCCAAGAGACGATCCCTCTCCGCTATAACAGCTGCCAAATCTGGCTGTGCGGGCTGTGCTCTCATGGCTGCTCTCTGCCCTGCCCACCAAACCAAAAATGAACCTGTCACACTGGCATCGTCCACCGTATCATCCGCCGGTCTCTCTGCGACCCAGACTGGGTCCAATGGCTGTGGAGGAGGCAGTGGTGCCTCTACATCCTCCCTCTGATACTGTGGGAAGGGAGGTGGCTCGTCCTGTCGTAGACCCAACTGTCGGCGTACCCTCTCTAGGGGAATCCGCTCATGCTCCCCGGGTCTCCGTCCAGCTATCCAGAAGATATACTGGATCCATCGTAGCTGCGCTCGGGCTCCTCCTCGGGGCTGATGGCCTCTGTATGGCCTCCATATAATATCGAGTGCGGTCAGGCCCTCTAACATATGCCGGTAGTATGCCACATCTCACCCTGCAATCACCGCTCGTGGCTGGCCCACGACCCCCAACCACCTCTGGAACCCATACCTATATACTACCTGCGGCCCTGGCTGCTGGGGTAGCCCTACAGGTCGTAAACACACAATGTGCTCGTAGGCCCAGCAATGTAGCAAGAATGTCGAGCATATCCTGAATCGCCTCATACGGCGATAGCCCCAGAGCTCTCTGTATAGCTGCACCAAATACACCGGTGCCCATGCATAGCAGGTGTGCTCCTCCACCATCTCATGCAATACTCCCATCAGTGCCCGTGGGAAGCGACCTCCCTCTGAGTCTGGGAGGGCGAAGCAGGTGATACCAATCATCATCAGCACGGCAAGCCGTGTCTCCTGTCGGTGTGCGCGATACATATCACCATAGCAGATGCTCGCGCTATGATATGTAATCAATGGGGCTGCATCCCTGAATACCTGCAGGATGTTGTCCATCGCTGTCTCTGCATCCACCTGGAACACCGCCTCGCCTATGATCGGCAGTCTCAGGATGCGATACACATCCTCTAGTGTGACCGTCATCTCTCCAGTAGGGAGATGGAAGACATTGGTTTCCGGATCCCATCTCTCGATGAGGGCAACCATCAAGCTGTGGTCCCTATCCACAGCCCTATATCTCTGGACTCCACCGAGTCCAACCTCCCACATGACTGCCCACTGTGCTGCAGTCACATGTGGCCGCATCCGCCCCAGTAGAGGCGGCATCCGATCCCGCATCGTCAGCTGCTGGCGTGCCTGCAAAAACAACACACTCCATCAGGCCTACCCTTTACAAAACAACTACCTTAACCCTCTATACTCACTCCCCCACCCAATAACCCCAATATCACTAGCCCCACCCAACAAACACCTACAATATCCCCTTTACCTATTCCACAACCTACCAACTACCCCACTCATACTCCACCCGCTTTATTCTCATCCTCTAACTATATCCCAGCCCATTTAACCCCTCCCAATTCATCCACAACCCATAACCTATCCTACCCACACCGGCCCCCGACCACCCGATTACCCCCCACCCCACTCACCTTTCCTAGCCACTCTACCTTCTCCCCCTTCACCCCAAAACTCTATCCTACCCGCCTACAACAAATCAATATACCTACTTTCACAACATTACCTCCTACCCATAGTGACCGGTACCGGTCACACATGACCGCCGTCGGTCGACACATGACCGACGCCGGTCTCGGAACCAACTAGTCTTTAGTTGTGACCACTGCCAGTCGCTTAGTGACCGACATCGGTCACTGTCGGATTTCGGGGCCGGATCGAAAACGGCCCCCAAATCCCCTTTTTTTTAATTTTTTACCTATCTACCCAGCCCAATTGCCTACAAACTTACCCACCCTACCGTGTTGACTTACCTAACATATCTACCCACTCCATTTTACGATTTACCTTCATTTATTCATTATTTTATCACATTTTAGATTCCTACCCCAAAACCCACATCCTAGCTAAATTCATCAACTTCACACAAATAGGGATTTAGAACCTACCGGTACGACTACACGTCATCGCGGTGGGATAGGTGGTGGTGGTCCAGCTCCTCCCGCACCTCCTGCTCCTCCAGGCTGTGCCATAGCTCCAAATCTCCTCAGCAGGGTCCTCCACCAATCAAACTCTACCTCCTGATCGCTGGGGCCTACCAATCACTCACTCCTCCACTCAACTAGTGCCAACTCAGCCCACAAACTCAACAAAATCAATTCAAAACTCAGACAAGCAAAAGGTTGGTACTCAAATTGACAATGTGAAAATGACATGCCGTATTTTTCTTTTTATAGGTTTTGACCTATAACCGATATCGGTTAGAGCGCGCCCTAAAACACCGATATCGGTCTTCTGACCGATACCGGTCATAACTAACCGATATCGGTTACAAGCCTAGTTTTTCCTAATTCCTGCCCTTATCCACCAAATTCCATTTCTCATCACATCACCTACCCCCGGCTTTGCTAAATAGCCTTATTTTGAATTCATGGGCCCAACCCAAGGCCGTAACCACTCAATTGGCCGACCCAAGGCCGCAACCAATCACTTGGCCAACCCAAGGCCACAACAAACCAATCGGCCCGACCCAAGGCCGCAACAAACCAATCAGCCCAACCCAAGGCCGCAACCAATCCAATCGGCCCGACCCAAGGCCGCAACCAATCACTTGGCCCGACCCAAGGCCACAACAAACCAATCGGCCCGACCCAAGGCCGCAACAACCAATCACTCGGCCCGACCCAAGGCCGCAACAAACCAATCGGCCCGACCCAAGGCCGCAACAAATCAATCAGCCCGACCCAAGGCCACAACTAATCACTTGGCCCGACCCAAGGCCGCAACAAACCAATCGGCCCGACCCAAGGCCGCAACAAACCAACTGGCCCGACCCAAGGCCGCACCCAATCACTTGGCCCGACCCAAGGCCGCAACCAACCAATCGGCCCGACCTACGGCCGCACCAATTAAGTACCTCGACCGAAGCCCACAAATTACGATTCTATCCACCCATAATGTAGCTGTTTGTTCAATCGCGCTCACCTGTTCGTGTTTTAGCCCGACTAGGATACTTGACTTGTTCAGCCGACCAGCCTTGCCTAGACCAAGACCGTGACATTTATTTCAACCAAACCAACCATTTGGTACTGCCGAACATGCCTAAATGTTCCGGTACCTTACCCGTTATATCCCCTGGAGCTACTTCCTATGCCTTGGATACCAGGATTATATCAACCTTGTTTGGATAAACTATCGACCTTTGCCTATGAATTGCTTGTTTGCTCTTCAACTCGTGTACCCTGGTCGCACTACTGCATTTCAACGTGCGTCGGCTTCTTTGAACTTACCCCACCATCTTACCATCATCTCATCATAATTCACCCTTTATCAACCCTATCCCTGATTTCACGTCGCCTCAATCTATGATAGATTTGAGGGGGATTACCTATACCCTTAACTGGGGCAACCACTTTTTATTTTTGTCAGTGCAGCTTTAAAATACAAGCTACACGACAACAAGGGGAAAATGTAGACACCAAATTTGGGTCTTACGACGCCCTTTACCCCGTATCTCATCCCGCAACCTAACCCTACCTCACCACCTAAAACCTTACACACCTAATGATTTATTAATTACCTTATAATTAATAAATCCACATCTTCAAACCCACCACCTCATCTCGCCACCTCACCATGACCTAGCCCTAACCCTAAACCAACCTAATTAAGACCTATGACTTGGTCCAGACCCACACCCATGACTCATTACCCCTCACCCGCACCAAAACGAGCCTAATAATGACTTGACCAAGCCCACAACTGATCCCTCGGGAGAAAAGGAGGGAAAGATGGCTATTTTACTAAAAATAGCCACTTTGACCTAACCGACATCGGTTCCTACTCGACCACCGTCAGTTACGTAACCGCCATCGGTTCCCTGTTAATGACCTCCCCCAACCAAAAAGAAAAGATCCAGAATTCATTTGCAAGACAGAGACAAGTGAAGAAAAGATAAAAGTTTGCAGAGAAGAGCATCGAGCCGAAGACTGCAACTGAGCAACTGGATCGCTGTCACCCTCATTCAAGCATTGGAAAAGACTGAGGATAGCTTCATCAGCTCGCTTTCCAATACCGGATCATCCCAACTAAGCCTTACTATCACCACCACATTCCTTGGACCTGTATCTTCATCAGGAACCAATAAGTATTATCTTGTAGTTCTTTGTTATCATTTTGCTTTAATTCATATCAAATGGGGAACTAACCACCTTCGAAAGGAAGTCTAATATTTCCTGGGCCTAAGGCAGTTCCGTCACCTATTGTCTAATTAAGATTTGGTGGTCTTGTATTCTTACTTACAGGTAGTCCTTCCCAGACAAAAAGGAGTTCTTCACAATCGATCTGATCTCTCTACGATACGCGCACACCTTTCCAACATTCAATAGGTATTCCTCCTAGCCCTAACCCTTATCTGTTTCTCAAGAGAATGAAAGGATAGAAGCAACTCTATTCTAGAACGAAATTCTGTGTGAAACACTACCCTTTCAATCCTTTTTGGGTCACTTCTAGCCATTGGTCATCTTTATCTTTTCCTCAGTCGGTTGCGAAATCAAACTTGAGAGCCCTATAAATATAAATCTTATAAAACCATAATGAGGGTCCTAGGTCTTTGCACCCTATCACTACTATCACTCCATCTAGGGTTGCATCTATTGCAACTTGCATCCACATATCACCATACATTCAAGCTAGGAAGTTTGCATCACACACATTCTTAGAGGGATTATATTCATTCTATTATACTATTTACATCTTCTATAGCTATTATAGCTCACTACTTCACAAAGTGTGACTGACACCAGAGCACCTAGGGCACGACATGCACACACTCACTAGAACTACATCCAGGTCTGAAATGTAGTGCAACACTTAGCGATAAGTCCATCATTTGGTGGCTAAGGTCAATTCAACCCATTCTTCTTCTTCATGTGTAGGGCATTATCTATTTCATCCAATAAATTCAGTGTGACAAATAAATAGGGTTTCAGATATCCTTGTGACACTTTCTGAACACAAATTGAGTATTTATACTGTGTCCTAGCGCCCAATCCTGACCGGGGCGCCCCAGTACACTCCCTGACTGCGTGTGTCACTTTAGATAGCCTGGATCTACCCTTCACAGGGTCTCTGAGTGGTCGTCTGCACAGCCAGATTCTAGTTTCAGGTCTGTGACAACCTGTGATAGTCTGCCATGTTATCAACTAAGTCATTTCCCTTTTCCCTCTTGCACATTAGGATTTCTATTTCACTTAGGATAGTTTATTTACATTTATTACATATTACTTTACTTTATTTGAAATGTTATACAACGTTTTAGTCCTATTTAGATTAACTAGGATTAGTATATTCCCCTATAGCCCTAATTTTTGTTAATCATTTTGGTGAACTTGACTTCCATTTGGACCATGCCCATTACTCGTAAATTTGGTCACTTTAGCCCTCTCCAATACTATGAGCAAGCATTCCTCTCTTAGCTAAACCTCTGGATCCTGGCTAATATACATACTTCTAGCAATTTGAAAACCCCTTAGATAACTCTACCCATACCCCTTCATGAAATTGAAACTGTAGTTAGATAAAAATTGTATGCCAAATATACTAATGTTTATAGAGACCAATTGATGCTATCACAGACATTTTCCTCGCTGATATGTGACAAGACCCACTCATCTTCCTTATGTTTTACACCATTACTCACTGCTAAGTGAGTAGCGTGAAGCATCCATCTCATTTCCTCATGTCCTATGGTATCGAAACCACCCGTTTATATTCCCACACTTCCTATAACAACCACTACCCCTCCTACTCACCAGAGTTCCTCTAATGGTCTGTTTGGTTCCACCTCTAGTACTCCTGACCTTGCATCATTATATAAGGATCTTCAGAACCAAATCCACCAGTTACAAGTTGCTACCTCTGAAGGACCTTATCGTTTTACTCCACCTCCTTGTTGCATTCTCCAATTACAATCCATCTCTCCTTATGCTTTTCAACCTATTTTTTCTCTCCTAATCTTCCCATTTTCAAAGGCCATGGTGATCCCCAAGAACATCTTCGTGTTTTCCATGTGGCCTGCCTTGACTACACTGATGACCATACTATCCTTGCTAAGTTGTTTCCACATAGTCTATAGGACTATGTGATGCGTTGGTTTTACCACCTACCCATTCATTTGGTGGTCTCCTTCACTTAACTAGATGATGCCTTTCTTACCCATTTTTCTATTAATATCAGTTCTACAATTTCTTATGCCCAACTAGCACATCTCAAAAAAAGCACCTAGTGAACCTTTATCCAGCTATGTTATGCATTACAAACACAACCTAGATAAGATGACTAATCCTCTCACCAATTTAGAACTCTAGGATATATTTATCCATAGCCTATTACCTCCACTCTAATATAGTGTGCTCTTTGAAACATTTCTCTCATTCGATCAACTTTTGTCTAAAAGTTTTTGGCCCGCACGTTTCCTCCGTGCTCAAGATCTACCACGATACACCTCCTTCATCTACTCGCACGACAACTAAAAATATTTTTGAGTCCCCACTCATAAATCTAATGACTCACAACGTGTTATAATATAGTCTCCATCACTAGGGAATTATGTTAACCATGTTGACATCCTTTTATTAAACTTAGTACTTTGGTGAGCATTTTGTTACCCCAACTTGTTAATAATATCCTTATTACTTTGGTATTCACCTTTAAAAATTTACCCCTCCCACTTAATAGGATGGCTTTAATGATCCATTCTTATTGTGATTATCATTAGGTCATGTTCAGGCATTCTTACGCATCATTGTTTTTGGAGATCTAATCATCTTATCCAAGACTTACTCAATGCTCTCTCATCTCGAACTTCCAGTTCACCATCCTCTATGCCTACTAATGATAACCAAAAACTCCAAATATTTAACAATCCTTTACCCAAACACAATACGTAAGCAACTTGATTCATCTTCAAACTATGTTTTTCATTCATCATCTGAGGTAATCTCTCAAGTTGCTTATTGCTCACACTACCATGCCCACACCAATCATCCCTTCTCCAATTTTGACTACCATGTTATGTTTATCTCGGATCACTTGCATATACACCCATCTATTGGTTCCACCACTGTCACCAACACTACAGTAGATCCATATTCTTCCATTAACTCATGTTACCTTATCTTTTTTATGCTCTATTAGGTACCCTCCTTCTACAAATCTGACTACCCGTTAAAGAGGCCCTATGGAGTTGTTAAGATACATATCATTAGTTGTCCTCTCACCCTTCCCATCCCTTCTCTTGTAGACGCAAACCATTCTAGGATATGATTTACTTCTTGGCAATTAATTGGATGCCTTGCAAATCTCAAGCTATTGTATCCATCAACCACTTGTGCCTTAAGTTAATCTATGATTAGTGGTTTATCTCCATTAATGGAATTCCTCCATTGTATCTTCAGGGACCATCACATTATACATTTACTATTCTTGTCCTCACATCCCTCACCCAGCTCTGTCTGACACCACTCACATCAGGATTATCCTCTTCCTCCCCGACCATCTCAACTGACCCCCTCACCCAGTCCATTTTATTGTCCTAGCACACTAATAGGCCTATTCCTAGGACTAATGCTATCTCCCATTGACGATCGCCCTACCTCATTTACCACGACATGTTTACTTATACATCACATCCTACCTCGCTCCCATCACCTATGCATAATTTACCACACCTCGCATATTTGTCTTATGTACACCCATCACATGCATATCACTTTTTCCCCCATGCACCATGTTTTTCTCACATACCACCGATTTCTTGGCCATCATCCAAGGTGTCATCATAACCTCAAGCATCAATCAATGGACACGTGTCCCTTAACCTTATTATTTAACCCCTAATTTCTGACACACTCTGGGGGGCATAGCTCATTATACATACCGACCCCCCTCCTTTTCTCTCTTCTAGCATACTTGTAGCATCTTACAACTATCTTTCATTCTATCTCCCATATTTTAGCACCCTTACTACCCAATGATGCACTCTTATGCTTCGGTTCACACTAGACTATTGAGGGATTACCATTACACTGAACCACACACCCACATACCCACATCATCATTTCTATACATAACCCACATCCTGCATCATCATATACATACCTCATCTACTACTCATTTCTACATCATCTCTCTCATACACGCTACACTAGTCATCATCATATATGAGTTTAGTTTTATATTTCACTCATACATTATATCTTTACGCTAGGTCACATTATCCATGGGTCTAGCTTTACCTATCACCACTGCATATTCTATCTACACCTATCATCACACTTTCTACATTCTACCACATATCTACACATCCTATTCACCATTTGGTCACCTACACTACATTTTTATGCACTACATTCACTACCCTATGACACACTCTAGTTCCTTGGTCCATACTTGACTTCCGAGGGTTTACCAATCAAATGGACCTTACCTATATGCAACATGTCATCATACCACATTCATCATACTAGTGCCAATGCTCTAGGCTATATCGTCACCCACACCCATCATCACATAGTGGTATACACCATAGGTTAAATCACCACTCCTTTCACCACTTCTACATCATTATATTACATTCTATCACTTCTATCATATCATTCTACTACATTTCTCATTTCCAAACTTATTCTAGTACTCTATCATACCTCTTAATCATATAGTGGTATACACCTTAGGTTAAATCACCACTCCCTTCATTGCATTCCTCATTATCATCTTACATATTATCATCACATAATGTATATCCTATTCTAAGTCATTACATTACATCATCATCTATACTACTCATCCTTTAGTGGTATACATTTAGGCTAAATCACCACCTATCCTACTCATCACTTAGTGGTATACACTTTAGGCTAAATCACCACCTTACTATCGTTCATCACTTAGTGGTATACGCTTTAGGCTAAATCACCACCTCATTCTTACTTCATCACTTAGTGGTCTACTCTTTAGTGATAAATCACCACCTGTCTATTATCCACCACATCACTAATATGGCAAACACTTCATACACCCTCATCATTACCATCTCTTAGTGACATATGATATAGGCTAGATCACCACCTTCTACTTCCATCATGTAGTGATATACACTTAGGGATAAATCATCACTCATCCATTCTACACATATCATGGTATATGCTTAGGCTATAGGGTCCACACTTATCACTCCTAGGTCTCCTCACCATACACTTCTTCCATAGTGATATACGCTTAGGGATAAATAATCACTCGTATATTCAACAAAGTTGTGGTATACGCTTTCGCTATAGGGTCCAACGCACATCACTCCCCATATCGCATTGCATCACCATCACCTACACACTCATTGCAATGCACCAGACACAACCAACACTACTCGACCACGCACTCTCGTTTATGATTCATTCTAGAATTTTGAGGGGGGAAAGAAAATGAACCTCACTTCATACACTTCCATACACTTAGGGGGCATGTTGCTCCTATCATTCCATATTGCATTCCATTCCATCCATCCACAACATACTGCATTGTCTTGGGGGCATTTACTTTTACTTACTAGTGTTTTGCATGACCACTTTACTACACATGTTAGATTGCTTTATTATATGTCATTATCATGCAGACATGCACGTTCACCTTTTTGTTTAGTGTGATCACAAAAAGAGGAATTTACATGCATGACATGTATGCTCAACTTCTACCCTTCCTATACCGGTCACTAGGGGCATCCACATTCGACTCATAGAGGGGCTATTGTTTCATTTTGGACTTAGAATCTTATACTACTTGTTCATACACATTTTGACATATTGGGTATCACTCTAACATGCTAAAAGGTGTCCATGTGTAACACTTGTTTTTCAGTATTCCATGTTTCCATGACTACTTTATTTCTACTTGTCTGCTTTGTTTTCTATTATATGTAGGATTTTCCATTTGATTGTGTGTACACTTGTCTATTGTTTATGGCCATGCTGGCCTTGCGTGTCTTGCGACATCGTGAGTGATACCCCTTGTTTGTAACCCTATCTGTGTAGTCTTCTTCTTGTTTCTTGCATGTTTACACTACTGTGCTTGGTAGTTTTTCTTACACTTTTTGTTTTTTACACTGATTACATATACATGTGCTTCCATGGAGTAACACTTGTTTGGCTAGCCATCCCATTTTTTGCATGCCTTGGTATCTACCAAGTTCTTTCTGCTTTCCCCCCTACAGGGTTGAGTTGTTTACAAGGTAAAAATGTGGTTGGTCCTCCTTTATGGGCCACATTCTCCTTATCAAGGTCATCGCATGCACCCCCAAAGAGGGGAGGCATGATTATGGGTTTTCTACTAACACAGTGTATTTACACCGAGTTCAGACACAACGAGTGAGTTCATACTAGTTTACCGAAATCCATACACAACGGCCATAATAGGACATGGTGTCCTTCAGAAATTCTATGGAGTGATTACAGGCTCAAGGGTTACAGTGGGTGGCCTCTATACACTTGTCCATCTAGTGGCGTAGGATCACCCAAAAAACCAGCACAGTACAAAGATCTCTTCAGTAAAATTCAACTAGAAGCGGTTAGAGTTAGAGGACACAGAGTATTTCCTCCCTACACTTCTTTCAGCTAGGGTGGCATGAGATCACCTAAAAAACTTGTGACAGTACAAGATATCCTTCTACACCCTTCTTCTCGACATGGATCAGGTGCACATGTTCCATTTACACTTTTCTAGTGTATTTTACATTTGTGTACTTTACATTTGCGTATTTTACACAACATTTTTACATACATACATATTTGACTACTTGAGCATTTTCTCCTTGCAGGTCTGTCGTATGAGAAACAAGTAGTCAAATTGGGGGCAACAATAAAAACAATGACAATGACAATGACAACACACCATTACAGGCATTTTCCTTTACACTGCAACATCTACACACGCATTATCGACCCTAGGTTCACTCTCATCACTTTTTACACATGTTTCACCTTTAGAATCCACACTCCACATGTTTTTCTTTTTTGTCATTCCACACTTCTAGTCCATCGACACGTTTTCTTCTACACTCTGCACGGACATCAGGTACACTTTTCTATCTACTTTATGTTACCGAGTTGTTCTCTCACCAACATAAAGTGGGGGCAAAATGTAGACATAAAATCATGCACTTTAGAAAATATTTAGCCCAGTCTTATACTACTATTTAAAAGGTTCTCAAGTGTACAAAGTACCAATTAATCCCACCTTTTTTCCATCTTTCTTTTATATTTTGTTTCATCTTTCCCACATCTTTCCTATTACCTATCTACCTATTTCACAACTTCCTCAAGATTCTAGCCCTAATTCTAGGATCCCCACCCTATATTGGGGCACCCCGGGGTGCCCTGGTCCCACTTTGGGCACCCCGATCTATGCAAATACCCTTTGGCTTCTTTTTGGGTCACTTCTAGCTGTTGGCCATCTTTATCTTTTCCTCAGTCGGCATTGTCAGGATTAATTGCAAAATTAAACTTGAGAGCCCTATAAATATAAATCTTATAAGACCATAATGAGGGTCCTAGGTCTTTGCATCCTATCACTACTATCACTCCATCTAGGGATGTATCTAATTACATCACTTACATCCAATATAACACCATACATTCAAGATAGGAAGTTTTCATCACACACATTCTTAGAGGAGGAGGGATTCTATTCATTCTATTCTACTATCTACATCTTCTATAGCTATCATAGCTTGCTACTTCACAAAGTGCGATTGACATGAGAGAACCTAGGGCAACGACATGCACACACTCACCAGAACTACATTCAGGTCTGAAATATAGTGCATCAATCAAGTGATAAGTCCACCGGTTTGGCATGGCTGAGGTCAGTTTGATCAATTCTTCTTCGTCATGTGCATAGGGCTTCATCCAGTTCATCCAACAAATTTAGTGCGACAAATAAGGTAGGGTTTTAGGTAGGCTTACGACACTGCCGAACATATTTTCTTAGCATTTATACTAT
The DNA here is from genome assembly GCA_019776745.2 of Taxus chinensis. Taxonomy (NCBI): domain Eukaryota; kingdom Viridiplantae; phylum Streptophyta; class Pinopsida; order Cupressales; family Taxaceae; genus Taxus; species Taxus chinensis. The sequence goes on along the minus strand of CM034156.1, from coordinate 70,545,041 downwards.
TATGAGCACCCAAAAGTCAGAGCAGGGCACCCTAGGGTGTGCTAATACACTCCTAGGAACCTGTGTCACTTCAGAAAGCCCCGATCTACCCTCTGTAGGGTCCCTAAGTGGTTGTCTACACAACTAGTTTCTAGTTCTAAGTTTGCGACAACCGGTGATAGTCTTCCATAATCAACTGAGTCATTTACCCCTTTTCTCTTGCATATTAGAGTTTTCTATTTCATTTAGAATAATTTATATACATTAATTGCATATTCCTTTAATTTATTTGTTGCATTTATACAATGTTTTAATCCTCCTATTTAGATTAACTAGGATTACTATATTCCTCTATTACCCTAATTTTAGTTAATCAATTACTAGACCTATTTTGGCACTTCCTTTAAGAATGTTTCCCTCTTTTTCAAGGATTGAGTTCTTCATATCTATCCTCAAATGATTCATATTTTCATCTACTTCATTAGTATATGCACATTCAAAACTTGAAAAAAAGTTAGAATAAAAAATTGGAGGCTTGAATGCCTCTTCTATCTTTTTCATATTATCTTGCTTCTCAAATCCATACATGACTTCCTCATTCACCATCTTCACTATAGTTGTCTCCATATCACTCTTTTCTTCACATTTTCCCTTCTCATTCAGTAGTTCATTAGTCACTTGTTATTATTTTTGTTGCTCAAGCACTTCACTATGTGATTCTCTTCTCACTCTTTCACCTTTATCTTGGTTCCCTATATCATAATCTTTAGTTCTTTAGTCATTCCGATATTTAAGAGTTTCACTTTGTACTATAACATTCTTATTGTCACTAGAATAAGAAATAAATCCAAGGCCTCTTCTAAGACCGTGTCTAACTCTTGTTGATTCCCTTCATAAATTTGTTCTATCTCTTTCTGCCACTCTCTCTCTTTCCCTTCATTAATCTCACAAAATATTTCTCTTCAAGATTTCTTATCCTCTCACAAAGTTGAAAATTAGTTTCTTGATTCATACATGTAAAATTAGTTGTCAACTTAGTTGTATAAGTCTTGACAACCCTCCTAATGGTCTCCGTACATGATTATTTTGTTTGCATTAAATATCTCTTTGCTGATAACATCATCACTAACCCTGCTTGTGGTTCTTGTTCTCCTTTGATATGTGTAAGTGTATGGTTGACTCTTGTTGGTGCTATAATAGTGCAGGTATTATTATTTCCATCATGCATAACATTTTTTACATACTGCCACAATTTGTCCAACAACACATGACAAACATCCATTTGGAAAAAATCACACAAAACCTTGTCTTTATACCTCCCAATCTGAAACTCTACTTGACACTATTCCCTAACTAGAATATTGTGTCATTTCTACATCCATGTAGCATTTATTTTTCTTACTCAAACCCTATATGTGGTGGCCCATCACTCAGACATATATGAGCACTCACCCAAAGTGCGCGAAGGTACCAGGTCCCTCTTTTATGCTAGATTTGTCAAGGAGTTAGCATGCATGATTACATATTCTATAATTATATCAACTAGATCCATGAACTCAGATTGGAAACATACATAATAAGTAACATACAAATCTCATAACAACTAAGATCAAGTTCACAATATAATTACCAGTAATAGAAACATCCACAATCAAGATCCAACCATGATGATCCATTTGTATTAAATCAACAAAACATAGTAGCTGAATACACAAATAATTCTATCATAAGCCATGTACACAAATATGCCAACATCCTAACTCTGTTACATACGTCTCTCTAAGCCATACAAATCAATACACACACACACATACATACACACATACATACATACATACATACATACGTACATATGTACATATATAGATACATACATAGATACATACATACATAGGTAGGTAGTGGGGACTTTCCCTTCAATACCCACGCACCTCTAAAAATAGTATGCATGCTAATAATAGCCACACACTGCTACAAAAGAAGCTAGGAAGCATGCAAGATTCACCTAATAATAGATCATATATTAATACATTAAATCTACATCCTATTATTATCTCAACACTTTCATGACACTTCATCTTCCTCTTGCTCCAAAAATAGTCATTTCTTTTTCCACAAGCCTTCTTTTCCTTATCCAATGCATTCTCATCACTTCATCCTATTCTTAGCCTATAACATGAAAAAAGGATAAGTCCTGAACTCTAACTTCCTTAGCATGCCGTTTTGATGCTAAAATTCCATGCGTACCTATGTGGCCCCATCCTACTAGAACCACTTCTATGTGCCTCTAACACTTACGAAATATTTTATCCAGCTAACATTACCCCACACTAACTTCATTGCCACCCTCGGTAATGGGAAATTCCTTCCTTGTCCCTCCAAGAATAAATAATAATGATTAAAACAATGACTGTACAAAGTGAATGAAGGTATACCAAAATAATCTGGGTGCTTTACTCCTTTGAAGGAATAAGTAACAGAGGGTATTCATTCTTAATATCTACCTCTAATTCATTCCAATCACTTAACACCTTATTTGTCTTCTCAGGGATGTTTACAAGATCTCCATCCATCTCATCCAAGGTCATATTGTCACCCTCATTCTATAACACCCTAAGAATTTTTTCTAAACTAGAAACTAACCCATACATCACATCCATCAGCCAGGCTATAGGTTTCCAAATTTCCTTTATCTTGTCTTTGTGTGGGTCTTGGGTTGCTGTGAGTGCATCACATTTCTCTACTAACAATGTCAGCCTCTCCTCCTGCCCAAAAGTCTCATTATTCCTTGCAGCAAGGAATTTTTCTCCTCCACCAAAGTCCTTATTTGAATAATTAGCTCTAGGTCTGCACGTAAGTTCAACATCAAGTCTACTTTTTTCATTTCATCCTTTAATTTCTGTAGAAAATAGTCATACCTAACTATCTAGTGCACTATTGTTTCCTCAGTCCTTTCCTTTTGTACAACAACATCCTCCTTAACTTCTTTACACTCCTATGATTGTTTCTCAATCAGCAAGTGAACAAAATATTGCAAGAAGTGTATGGATGAATGATAGGTTTGCTTGGTCTACTCATCTATGTATCGATGTGCTTTAATGGATTTTTTCCACAATTCCACCACAAAATATATAATCTCCTCTTGTTTCTCCCTAGTCTTCCTCTTTCCTTTAGTTAGCTGCTCTACCTGTTCCTTTAGGTTCTTATTTTCTTCCAACAACACCCTAAGAGTGGCTGATTTATTTATATTCCTCCGTGCCACTTCATCTGCCATCTTCATTAAGGCATTACTTTCCTATTCATCAGTAAACTCCATAGGCTTAATTATCTAGTACAAAACTAGAGTCTTCTTCTTTATTTTCCTCTTGGCACATGCATCTTATTTTACATAAAACTTAGGCTCATCAATATGAGTCTACATGCTCCAAGAGAGCTGCTTTCTTGTGCACAAGTTGGCCGCTTCAGGGTCCATAAGTTCCCATCCATAAAGATCTTCAAGTTTAAATGTGCTTTGAATCCTAGCGCAGATGATATTTGTGGGATCATTAATATATCTGGCTATGGTAGTTTTATACATCTCCTCCTTATCTCTCCTTAACCACTATCCCTTATAGGAACGTGCACTCCAACATCAAATATTGACCTCTCCTTTATATGTGTAGTAGTATTCTCACTGGATGGTTCACCCTTATCCTATTCCTGTTCTGCATCTGGAGCACCACCCATTACTTCACACTCTTGAAATACCTATGTATCATGCTACATTTCCTCCTCTTGAGGCCCCTCTGCATCCCCAATTATAACGGGAGTCTTCTCAAAGATGTGTGTGCTATCATCTAATTTTTCTCCCTCACTATCCTTAGTGGGAATATACTTGTTCTATTTCTGCCTCTCTTTTACAGGCTTGGTGGGATAAGTTCTAGAATTCTCAAGTTGTAAGGGTCTTGCACTCCCACTTGCACCTTGGGGATTTTTTCTTCTTAGTACCTTATAAACTATTGATCTTCCATGCCCCCAATATCTGTCCTAATTTCTTTAGGGGTTGTCTTCTCTCCCACTTCCTCTGTCTGTGCGGGAGGAGTTGCCTTGCACGTCCTCTTCACTCCAGATGTAGGCTACCTATGTGAACCATGATCTAAGATGCCACTATCTTACTTCAACTCTTCTTCTTCTTCTGATACCACCGTCTCTTCATCACATCCATCAGCTAGGCTATAAGTTTCCAAATTTCCTTTATCTTGTCTTTGTGTGGGTCTCGGGTTGCTGTGAGTGCATAACATTTCTCTGCTAACAATGTTAACCTCTCCTTGTGCCCAAAAGTATCATTGTTCCTTACAACAAGGAATTTTTTCTCCTCCACCAAAGTCCTTATTTGAATAATTAGCTCTAGGTCCGCACGTAAGTTCAATGTCGAGTCTACTTTTTTCATTTCATCCTTTAATGTCTGTAGAAAAGACTCATACCTAACTATCTAGTGCAATATTGTTGCCTTAGTCCTTTCCTTTTATACAACAACATCCTCCTTAACTTCTTTGCGCTCCTATGATTGTTTCTCAATCAGCGAGGGTCCTGCACTCCCACTTGCACCTTGGGGATTTGTTATTCTCAGTACCCTTATAAACTATTGATCTTTAATGCCCCCAATATATGTCATAATTTCTTCAGGGCTTTTCTTCTCTCCCACTTCCTCTATCTATGTGAGAGGAATTACCTTGGAGTCCTCTTCACTCCATCTGTAGGCTACCTGTGTGAACCATGATCCAAGATGCCACTGTCTTCCTTCAACTCTTTTTATTCTTCTGATACCACCGACTCTTCATCTTGTAGTGTACTCATCATGTGATTCCCCTTGGGCAGTTCATGAAGTTTGATTTTATTTTTAATGTATTTCCCATTTTATAACTTAGGATTAAGGTAGAGGTATACCTTAGCCGTGCCAAGTTTCCCAATCGCCAAGCTCATTGAGTTTATACTTATATCATATGAGATCAAATTTTCTATGTATGTAGTCATACATGGGTACACATATGTCTTCCGATGTGTATGATAATCACAGTTTACCTTATCTACATCAAAGACCAACATGCGTGCATTTGAAAATCCATACACCGATTCCTAGAAGTAACGCACAGTGAAAGCATAGGGAAGTTTTCACCAAGGGCTCCAAGTCCCATCCTTCATTCTGAATCTTCCAATATAGAAGTGTTAAAATCCTATAAATTGTGCTAGTTTATTGAATACTGAAGTAAGGTCATTGGGTATTTTCCATTCATGCTCAAAATCCTCACTTATAAGGAACACTTATGGCTCCCTCATATGTATATTTAGCAAACCTGTTTGTAAGTGAATTTTTCTCTTCAGGGAACTATCAAATGTTCCTCTTTGACCCATCAAGAACCCCAATTTCCATAAATATAAGAGATAATAGAATAACACAAAAACTAATATTATCCCCATGGTGTGATTCCTCAATAATGGTCTCAACAATTAAAGAAGAAAAATTCTACATGACTCCCTTTATCATTTTCTTGGTGATATAGAGCCATATTTTGTTTACCTAGATCCAATACTCCTGGTTTTTTGATTTGGTGAGAAGGTACGTAGCTTCCTGTATCACAGGGAACATTTCTAGCTTGACTATGTCTATCACACACCCTCCTTTAGTATATGCCAATGCAATAGAAATTACTTCTACGACCTCATTATCCTTGAGATCGTTGCCTATATTCAAGCCCAAACTCCTCAACCTTGTTAAATTCCCAATCAAGGGTGCACCAAGTTGTACTCACCGCCCTACAAAATAGAAGAAAACCTTGTGTACATGGGACATCAATAATTTATATAACTTCTCAAGTTTTCCAAAGTATGACAACTCATACAACTGCATGACTCCAACATTTACCACTAACTTCTGACCTGCATCATCATATACACCCATGTCATTCTCTGTCCTCAAATTTGTCTGTATAACTAAGTGCTTGTCCAAATCATCCATGTTATCCTTGGTTCGATGAGTATAGTCACTCACTTTATTGCGTCTGATATAAGATTCCCAATCTAATCCCATTATAAATCCTTTTGGGTACTGCATTTATGAAAATATACTCTCAGGGGTGTCCTCCATCTCTACCTCTACTTCCTTTTGCTTTCTGCCCCTTGTGGTTGCTCCAGGTACTCACTTTGGTGCCATTATGATAATAATAATTTAATTTTGCAATAAATTTGAGCTTTGCAAACTAAGATTTGCATGCCCTAGCTTTTCCTCAAACCCTAACTTGTAAATTTTCTTCCCACATGCCTTATCTTTGTTTAAACACCTCCTTTGATGCAGCCATAAGCAATGTTGTGCACACATATCTCTAATTCGATCTCAAAAAAATATCCTTCACGTATGTTCACCTAGAACTCGCTTGTTAGCTCTATTTTTAACTCACTCTTAAAATCACTCGAATACTTTCACAGCGCAAGGTAAAAATGATATTTCAAGCCCACCTTTTATAGATTTTTAAAATTTTCCTTGTATTTATTACTCTTCACCAACCACCGTACTCAGAATTGAATGGTGTTTCTTTCCTTCTTTCCACAATAAGTTTTTCGTTCCCCATTCATAACCTTCTGGCACACCCACTACTTCTCGACCACATAATTCCTTTCACAATTTTCCCTGCACTAAAGTACCTATCTACTACGCCTCATACCAAGCAGTTGCCCATGATTCTTCCTACCTCGTATTACACTGTGCGTCTATCCATCTATGTGTGGTCTTTAACTTGAGAAATTCTTCTCTTGATCTGCACCTTTACTTCAAGCACCTACACCATATTTCTTCTATGCATACCCATCTTCCAGAGGACATTAAATATCTTTCCAAGTGGGTTCATTTATCATGTATTTTATCCACCCCACATTGAAAGTATGCGTGGTCCTCTTTGCGTATGAAATCAATTAAATAATAATCAATGATAGGTGTGCAAGTGCACTTATTACAAGCACAACACTAAAATAAATTGAAAAATGATATCAATAATGAAAGGAAACACATATAAAGGAAATGCATTAAAGGGAAACCTAATCTAAAATGATAAAACTACCTTATTATAAACACCAAGAAGACTTATTTATAGTAGGGATTCATCCTACTCCCATTGAAGTAATTGGGCAAGAAATTGCCATCTAACGCTTGTAACTGGTAAGTGCCTAATTCCAATATATTTGTTACCACAAATGGTCCCAACCAATGAGTTTTCAACTTCCTAGGGTGGCACAAAAACTTTGAATCATATAATAAGACCATCTTGCCCACCTCAAATTCCTTATTTTTGATTTTTTGATCATGCCATACTTCCTGTCTTGCTTTCTATATATTTTTAACTCCAATGGGAAATGGAACGATTGTCATCCAACTGCATAAAATTACATACGTGCTCTTAAATTACTTGTTCATCATCTAGGCCTCCTATACCCGTAATATGAAGATATGGAAACATAAACTCAATAAGCAAGACAACGTCTGTGCCAAACACCAACTGAAAGGGTGTGGCCTTATTCAATCTCTTGTATGTAGTTATGTATGCCCAAAGTACAACAAATATTTTTTCATCCCAGTCATTTCTTCCAACATGAAAAATCTTAGTCAGAGTGTGCCCCAATATCTTGTTGAAATCCTCAGCAGCCTCATTGGCCTGTGGGTGATAGGGTGTTGTTTTGTAGGCGCTGCTTCAGCCCACCTTGTCATATAATCTGTGCAAGTTATTATATTGTGCACACCATTCCTATGCGTGGTTGGGGAAATAGGACCCACAAAGTCAATTGCCCATTTTAAAATGGTTCAGAACTCGCAATAGGTCTTAGAGGCCTCTCATCTCTTGCTCCTGGTTTCCCAAGGTGCTAGCAATGATCACACATTTTGACATATTATTTGACATCCTTATATAGAGTCTCCCACCATAATCTAGCTATTAAAATTTTGTGCATAGTGGCATCTTCAATATAATGTACATGTGTAATCCACCATAAGCTTCCTCCATGATCCCCTCACACTCATGTTACAAAACACACAAAAAAAAAGTCATCTTGACCAAGTTTATACATGTATCCACCCATCAATTGATAGGGAATTCTGTGTATTGTGAGTTGTTTCTTTTCCAATGTCTTCATACCCTCAGATGCCTAGCCAGTGCACAAGAATATTGTAATGTCCTCTAGCTTAGTTCACATGTGATTCAATTTTAAGAGTTGTGCATCCATTATTGTGTCCTCAATGATCTACACGTCCTCACTTGAATTGATCCATGACAAGTGGTCAGGTCTTGAGTTTCTTTTTCCTGGTTTTACCACAATTGTAAACTACAATTATTGAAATAGTAGGATCCACCTACATATGCACCCTTGTAACACATGCTTGTTAACAAAATACTTAAGTGTCATATTATCTATAAAGAATATGAAGGGTGTAGCTAATAAATATTTCCTGAACTTGTGCAATGCGTAAATCATAAATAAAGCCTCGCGCTTAGTAATAGTATAATTATATTCAGTTGGTGTTAACTTTCTGCTCGTAACACAAATGGGGTGGTCCATTATTCCTTCACCTAGTTGTTCCAACACCGCACCAATTGCCATCCTAGAAGCATCCACATGAACATGGAATGGATTTTCCCATGAAGGAAAGCACATATTAGGTGCGGTTGTAAGCTTCTCCTTTCATGTTTCAAAGGCTAACTATTATGCCTCGTACCAATAAAACTTTCCTTTAGCCTTCAACAGTTCCTCAAGGGGCGTGAAGATATTTACATATCCTTGAATAAACTTCTTGTAATACCATGTATGTCCCAAGAAGCTGCACACTTAGGTCTGATTTTTTAGTTCTTCTAAGCCCAAGATCACAACAACCTTGGCAGGATCTACCAACAATCTATCCTTGTAAATAATGTGCCCTAGAAAAGTACCAAAAGGTGTCACAAAGATACATTTCTTAATATTTAGGGAGATGCTCAATTTCCTACACCTCTCAAACATCATCCTTTTATTTTCACAATGGTCCTTAATGATCTATAAACTTCTACTTTAGAAATTCACAAAATCACAATAATTTAAAGTTCTACTTTCAACTTTGGAAAATGACATATTTTATTGAAGATTAGAGCTTTATTGATGGATTATCTAGTGCTATAGAAATGAAATTGTAGAGAAGAGAAACAAATTCAAACTCCAAACACCATCAATTTTATCCTGGAAACCCCAATGGAGGAAAACTAGTAATGAAGGGAAACACACTATTTCTTCCCACTTTTATTGGTCAATTATAGACAATTATAGATTACAAGAAATAGATAATGGAGAAAACAATGTAAACCTCTCCCTTCATATGCTTTCTTGCTCTATTTCTATACCTTTTTCCTATAATTCCACTCCAGCACTAAAAAAATTGCTCACTTTCTCTCATTAAACTTAAATCTTTTCTCCTTGACCTCTTTAGATCTATGAATGATAAATTATCTTGCCCCTTTCATGAATTTATAGGCATTCTCATGTCCTCTCATTCATTGGAGGATGTGAAAGGGTATGGAAGGGAAGAGATATAACCATCTCTTTGAATTTTGGAACTGTTCGTTCTTGATTTTATTTTTTCCATCAAAAGTGTCAAGACCGCCACCTTGCGCAGGGCGATGGTTATGTTAAAATGCTAAGAAAATCTCCTTTTCTTTATTTTTCGTCACTTTTCCTTCTTGGTGTTGATGGGACTAATGAATTTCTGTGTGTTTTATTTTCTGGATCCCTATGGATCATACCTCCTTTGTTTAGGAGGATTTTGGTCCCACAAAATCTTAGTGGGGGAGTGGTAGAGGAATCAACTCCCTCTCTTACTCCTTCGAGTACCATCGGGTCTACCTTGGTGTCTTCTCTTGTCCAACTTGCTAAGACTCCTGTGGATCTCTAGTTTACTACTCCACTTATACATCCTTCTTTGAGTTTCCTTGAGTAAAATCCTCTTTGGAAGGAAACTTCTATATGTTTCCTTCTTTGTCATGCATAGATGGATTTAGTAGGTGCGATCTCTTGCAACTTGCTATTACATGCATCTACTGAAGGTTTCTTTTCTAGCCTGCTCAAGTATGGAAAAGGTCCCATACTATAGTGGTTTAGTTCTTCTTTCTTTTCTTTATCTCTTGATATGGATCGATCGAATCCTCACCATGTATGCTACTGCTATAATCACCATTGTTCCTTGCATCTCCTCTTCTCCTTGCTGCCCCATGGTCAGGTCCAGTGAATTAGTAGGTAAATATGGTGATTTCATAATGGAATTTTGTATTTCTCCTTGAATGAGTAGTCCATGTGGTGGATTCTTGTGCAAAAACTAACAAGTGCTAACCAAATCATCCATCCTTCAGTTAGAAACATCTATGCTCTCACATCCATTTTGCTTTTCTTCCAGTGAAAGTAAGCAAAATTGATGATTCACCTAAATAAGTCTTTGTGTTTGGCTGAAACTTGCCATAGCCTTCTTTGATTTTCTCTAGTGTGTGTGGATGTTGAAACCAACTCCATCCTTGACCCATCTATACCGGTTATCCCTTCTTCTGAACACAACATCCTTGGCATACAAGTAAGGACTTCCAAAGAAAACATAAAATGCATCAAGTGGAATGATATCAACCTCTAATACATCAATATATTGGGAATTTATCCCAAACTGAAACTTACACTTTCTTGTAACATGTATGGATGTGGATGAGCATAAGTCTCTAGGCCAAGCTATTATACAACCACATCAAAAATCAAATTTGACTGAGAACCAAAATATACTAAAGCGTTTACCCTAGTATTCTTGATTTGGATTCTAATTTGAAAAATATTACTCATCTCTTCTTCTTCTGCTCCCCCATACATGTTAGTGGCCATGCATCCCAACCTCTCGTCTACATCTGAATCATCCTCAATATCCACCTCTCCTTCTGTCTTCAAAATGGCCATGGATTTCTCAAAATGATTGGTTCGTTGCTTTGGGTTTAATTTCGGATGAAAATTCCAACATGTGGTGTTAGTATGCCCATTTATATCACAATTATTACAAAATTTCTTAGGATATTTACAAGTATGAAAAGCAATAGCAGCATGTTTACCTTTCCATTTACCTTTTCTATTTGTATTCCCTTGTTCTTTTTCCTACTAATCTGTTGACCGGTCTCCCTTTGGCTCTGCGTCTCCTTGATTCTTCTCATCATCGATATAGTATGCTTGAACAAAATCGTCGTCAAGATCCTTGGAAATCATGGAGATTACCTTCCTTCAAAGGTGAGTGTGAAGTCCTCCCAAATATTTGGTCACAATGTCATCATCCTCCAAGTCCATATTTAAAAACATGGCTTGTCTCCAAAACTCCATAGTATAGTCCTGCACACTTTGACCACTGCCCTGTCTAAATTACTACCACTTAATCATCATGTCAATTTTACGGCTAGTAGGATAGAAGTTAGCTCGAAACAATTCCTTAAAACCCTCCCAAGTACTGACAATAGGATGTTTCTTCTTCTCACAAGTGGCTAGATGGGTTTTCCACCAAACCAAAGCATGACCTTCCATTTTGAGACATGTAAAGGTAATACTTTGTGCCTCAGTAATGTTATGTACACTAAAATAGACTTCTAATTTTTTTTATCCACTTATCAAGTAATTCTGCATCTACTTGTCCTTCAAAGTTATTAATTTCCACTTTCTTTTCAACTTTAAAAGGTGTATGAGCAGATTTTACCTTCTCGCTTACAATTGATGTCTCTTCTTCATGCTCTTCCCATTCTTTCTCTTCGTGGTTCTTTCCAATACTGATTTTTTTGGCTAGTGCTCAAAACACTAAGTCCATGGAATATTTCTTATCCGAAGCCGTCTTTTGTAGATTTGAAAGCTCTTCTTGTTTTCTATACAATCTATCCATCATGGTCTCTAGCATCTCAACTCTACAGGCCAAGTTCTCTTCCTCCATTTGAGCTCAAATTCTCTGTTTCCACTTCTTCGTAGAAATTTTTGGCTTGGAAGGTAAAAATTCTTCACCTTTAGACCTTGTCACTATCATACAAAACACACAGAAATAGATTCAAATACCACAATCTCCTGGATATTTAATCAACTCTGATACCAAAATGATCCGTAAACTTCTACTTTGGAACTTCTACAAAATCACAATAATTATGCTATTCATACTTCCGACTTTAGAAAGTGACAAATTTTACTTGAAAAAAAATAGAACTTTATTGACTGATTATCTAGTGCTATAGAAAGGAATTTGTAGAGAAGAGAAACAAATTCAAACTCCAAACACCAACAATTTTATCCTAGAAACCCCCAATTGGAGGAAAACCAGTAGGGAAGGGAAAAACACTATTTCTTCTCAATTTTATTGGTCAATTATAGAAAATTACAGATTACAATAAGTATGGAAATGAAGACAACAATGTAAACCTCTCTCTTCCTAATTACTTGCTTGCTTTGTTTCTACAACTTGCTCCTACAATTCCACTCCAACACTGAAGATTTTGCTCACTTGCCCTCTTTAAAATTAGACCTTTACTCATTTATCTCTTTGGATCTCTGAATGATGAATTATCTTTCTCCTTTCATGCATTTATAGGAATTCCCATGTCCTCATGTACACAGGAGGATGTGAAAGGGCATGGAAGGGAAGAGATGCGACTGGGTGTCTTCAAATTTGCATCAACTGTCACGCTTTGATTTTATGTTTGCTATCTGGAAGTGACAGGATCACCACCCTAGTCTGGGTGGCGGTTCTAGAAACCACTGGCATGGCTTCACAGAGTGGTTATAGTTCTTTCCAGAACCTCTGTTGGGTACCGGTTCTATTAAAATGATGACAAAACCTCATTTTCCTCATTTTTATTCACTTTTCCTTCTTGGTGCTGATGGGACTGATGAAATGGTATGTTTTTTTTTTCTGGATCCCTATGGATCACTTAACCAACCCATAAATAGTCCAATCATCTAGAAAAACATGCAAAAATTTATGAATGAAGTCTTGGAATGAGTGTACCATGATGCATGGGTTTTCCACATTGTAGGATTCTTCAATCCATAAGTGAATAATTGTTCGATGAAAAAATTATGCTTTTTTTATTTTTTTGAAGGTGGTCTTGAATATCATGTTTTTCTTGTTTTGTGAATATATGATTTTTTTTATGGTTTTACAAAGTTTTAGAAAAACCATATGCAGCAAATATTAGATCTCGTGACATGTTACTCCTTACACTTGCTTTATTATGGATAAATGGATGATGTTGAAAAAATCAATCACACAAGAAGCATATCAAACAAACCCTTTATGAATCCAGGATAGGGATCCTACACCTAAGAATCTTTCTTAGATGCTGAACTAAGATGTAGAGAATTTTCCTACAATCTGGTCTACAACAAAGGTAAACAATTAGTACAACAAAATTGAGCATTTTATCAATTTCTTCCTTCAATTTAACATATAGATTAGGATTCATCCTATAAGGCCTCTTCCTAATTGGGCGTGCACCTTATTTAAGTTTGATCCATATCTCCCCTATAAAAAGGGTGTACTCCTTTAAATTCATGACACCCCCTTAGAAATAGATCCTGAAATTCATGCAAGAGTTCAATAATCTTTTCCACTTCCTTCTCTGACCAATAATCACCAATGATGGCCTCCTTGGGCTCTGCTTCTGTTCCAATGTTAACTTTCTTTATTTTCATAGGTTCATGATACACATGCACCTTTGCATATATTCTTTCCATTACCTCATGCATACCCTGTGTATAGTTAATAACCAAATTATTATCCTCATCATCATTACCATCTACTATAAATATCATCTTACCCTTCTCTTTTTCTTCCTAGGCACAAAACATTTCTTCTTCTTCACTCTCTTCTAGGTCAAAGTGTGCCTTTGAGTCCAATTCCCTAAACATGTCCAACAAGATCTCCCCAGCCTTCACGCTATCTCCCAAAGGAAGGCTATTTATAATTTGTAGCACTTCATTGATCTGTGGCTTAGTTGAAAAATAATCGAATACATTAATCATACATGAGGTCATCTCCTGTCAGTTTGTTGTCACTCTTGTTAACTCAACATGCACATACCATGTGTGTGCACAACTACTGAGGGTGGTATAGAAATTGTGTACCCAGACTGATGGTGGTAAGGCCTCTTACCCCTTGGTCTATGACTCTCATGCACACTTCTGCATATGTGATGCGCTCGTCACTGAGATCCTTTCCATGGACATTTGAAAATTTTTGAAGGTGACATTAGTGATCATGAAAATCAAGTGCATGATGGAGATGCTAACCACACACCAGTGTAATAAGTGATCTATGTGAGAAAAATGTAACACATCTCGCAATCAAGTCCTATCTAGACTGATATCCAAGCATGATTTCACTTTATAGGTTTGGACCTAGACTTAGATCCATTCGATGGCCTACATGATTTACAAGAATACTGGTTGAAGGAATTGGTTTTCCTCTCTAGTAACATTGAGCAACCTGAATATGAACTTCAAATGGTGATGTATATGATGGGTAAGCACTATCCTTGATTCGTATTTTCTAAAGACTTTATATGGTTCCATTGTTTTTTGAATTGACCCCCTACATATCTGTGCCGCATGCCACCAGTAAGGGATGAAGGTGCTCAATCACTAAAAGAAAAATGTACTTTCAAGTAAGGTTCATCTTCACTCCAAGATCTCTAGTCTCAGTACTACATAGTAATAATGTTACAGGCTTCATCGCTCGAAGATTGCTGAACATATGGAAGGTGTACCTGATTGCATTTTTTTGTATTTATGATTGATTTGCTATTTGCTTTCATTGATATTTTAACCCTTATTGGTAAGGAGCATTTAATGCCCCCAATTACATAGCACTCAAGTGTGACTAAGTAGGACACAGGGGTTCAACAATCTTCTTCTAACGATGCCCCATTATCACAAAGGTCCCCAGGTAAAGAAGTTAGTGCTTTCTGTAATCATGATAGTAGCATCTATTTGAATACTCTAATTGGAGTTTCCATCAGTAAGCTTTCGAGATACAATACATTCGTAAGTAAAAATATTTGAAATGGTAGAAACTCATAACCAATGGATTAGACAGGCAATGTCCAATTGGAAGCAAGATTAACATGTATTGTAGAAGATGAATAATGTGAAGAATATAACTAATGAGCCATCCATTAATAATATTTGACAATCAGATTGAAACAATTAAAATTGTGCGTATTAATGAGGTAACTGTGTAGGCAGCCTTCCCTAATACAGAGAGAAACCTCTGGAAGAATATGTCCTGCTTTTTCTACCATATCTCTTAACCATTCACATATCAAAGTGATTTAATGAGGGGTTTTCTCAACATACGAATTTATATTCTCTCTTTATGTTTTTTTAATGTCCTTATGTGGAATTTGGTAGATGAAGGTTTGCAATGGACTATCCAATAAAAAAAAGCGTGCTTATTCCTTCAATGAAAATTGAATGGTCTCTTATTTACGAGACTTGGATGGATGAACATCCAAGTCAATGGAGCTAATCAAATAGACTTCAATCTGTTGTTCTGAGATCATGAGTACTTAGGTGGAAAATTATCCAAGTCAATGCTTATGATATCAAACGATTCGCTGAGTCCTGAGATATGAGATTTGGCTATGACAAGTGTTCAAATGCAATGGAGTGGCTTGAAGGTATTTTCTATGTACCCATGATTCTCAAGTAGTCCTAATTTACAAGACTTAGGCAGACGATTGTCCAATTCAAAGGCAGGCTGAATCTAAAGATTAAATGCTGTCCACATTTATGAGACTTGGGCAGACAAGGTCCAAGTGTAGACACATATAATGGACACACTTGATACTTATGTTTCTTTCAGCATCCATGAGAAAAACATGCTAGCATTTACATGAGGGCACTAAGCAAGAAAACTAGTCAGTTGAGCCACTATCTTTCACCTATTTTATGTGTCTCTTGGAAATCTATTTGGTCTTCCACATCCACGACATTGACCTTATGTATCCCCCACTTGTAGCCTTTATTCATCTTTTATGGCTTCATTACTACGCAGCTTCACCGACATATGTTCAGTAGCGCCTAGGTGCATCCAGTTGGGGGGCCAAAAGTGGGCACCCTAAGTGGACCCATTTTTCTAAAAAATAAAAAACTCTCAACTTTTTGGAGTCTTTTTGAAATAGTTACACTTAAAATTGGAAGATCTTGTATCATCATGAATCATGGCATGTCGAGCCTTCTAGTTGTCTAAGCTACTGAATTTCAAAGAAGGGAATCATATGAATACAGTAGTTATGTGGGTCAAAATAAAGAACCAAACACTAAGAATTATTATCATCACCTAATATTACATTCAAAAGGCACCTAATAGAGTCACTCCAAGGCATCCATCCAACATCCATTCAAGGGAAATTGGTTGCATACAAAATATAGGATTTTTTGGAAGTTCATTGGTAGAAAGATAGCTAGGAGCATTCTAGTTACATGTGCTACAAAAATTCTAGCTACAGCCCGTTATCAAGTGCAACTTTCACAAGGGTATCCTAGGGCACAAATTTCTACACACACTCATGGAAGAACTACATATAGCTATGACCATGTCACCCTACACTACTTCAAAAACATCAAAAATTAGACTCTCTAGGTGACTATGTATGGGGTTAGTCCCCCAGTTTGTGCTAGTATAATTTTTTTTCAATTTTGATGAGCCAAAAAAAGATACACGATGAAAGATAGACATGTTTAAAATTCAAAAATATCTATAAAAAGGAATAGTTAGAGAATAAATAATATGGAAACCTTATATTAGTTAGAAAATTTGAAAAAGTATATTTTTAGAAAGAAGAAACTTTGCTCTATATCGTGGTATAAATGTTTTTAAACGAATCAATTGTTTGATGTTGATTTATCATAGAGGAAGTGGAGTTTTTTCATTTTCTTGCAAAAACACGTTGTTTGCTATGTTTATACAGGTCCATGCCTCAGGCTTGGGGATCTAAACCGGATCCAAGCCTAGAGGCATGCATTGGAAAAGGGGAAAACGTAAAACCCATACATGTTATAATGCGTATGCATTATTCATAGTATGAACATTATATGTGATTTTGGGATGTTTCTATTTACAAAAATAAATATAAAAAATTAGGGTCACTCTTCACCTTATGGAACTAGTCTCATAGCTCCATGGGCCACGGTTTAAGAGATAGTTTTTATAGTATGATCTTGTCATTACATAGGTAATTTTTAGGATTTAAGCATTCAACCTAAAGCTTTTAGCATTTGAATTCTGAAATAAAAACCCTAAACCCTAAACCTGAGGCCCTCAACCTAAACCCTAAACCATGATCCCTAAAACCTAAAACCCTAAACCTTAAACCCTAAGCCCTAAACCATAAACCTTAAACATTCAGACCTTACCTGTGAGCCCTAAACCATAAACCATGAGCCTTAAACCCTAAACTATGAGCCCTAAACCCTAAACCCTAAAACTTAAACAATGAATCCTAAGCCCTAAACCCTAAGCCCTAAATCCTAAACACTAAACCCTAAACCCTGAAATTTGTGACCTAAAACCTTAACCCTGAGGCCTAAACCCTAAAATTTAAACCCTAAACCATAAAAAAAAAATAATAAACCCTTAACCCTGAACACTAAATCCTGAACCCTAAACTCTAAACCCTAAACCTTAAAACCTAAAACCTAAACCCTAAACCCTAAGCACTGAGTCCTTAAACCTCAACCCTGATACCTAAACCCTACACTATAAACCCTACACCCTAAAACTAAAATAATAAACCCTAAACCCTTAACAATAAATCATGAACCCTAAACCCTAAACCTTAAACCCTTAACCCTAAACCCTAAAACTTGAGCCATGAGCCCTAAATCATAAACACTAAAGGTAGAGCCCTAATATTTAACTCCTACAAATCATATATTTCCAGGAGGTCTCCTGAGTGAGTTCATCTTTTTGAATATCAATATTAGGACCATATTTCCTAGTCTCATGCCTAGAACCATCATTGAGTATACTTGTACAACTACCTTGTTTATGAGAGGTGGGACAAGTAACTAAATGGACATGACATTTACCTTGTGCCTTGCAATGCATATTACACATCTCTTCCAAACCTGTTTCTCCCCACACATACTTGCTCTCTTGAATGTCAATTTCTTCACACTTAAACAAATTTCACATTTCTCATATTTCCATGTATAGTATTATGCAAGCCAGGATGACCCATTAGAAACTAGAAAAAATAAACATCACAACACAAAAATTAATCTAAAAGGAAATGTAAGAGATATAGAGAATATACCAATGTAAAGGTGTAGGATCAAAACCAAATTTCCTGCAATATCCTCTCCTTTAGAGAAAGAGAAATATCTTCTGCTACTAGAATGGATAACAAATTTGATAGAACTTCTTAAAGTGTTCAAAATAAACATAACAACTAGGGAATGTCTAAGAACACAAAGGGGTTATCAATCACCTTGTAAATCTTTCTTGTTTTGTTATGAATGGGAGTGAGTTGGGCTATGACTTAGTGAACTTCCATTCATTGATAATTCCTTCTATGATAAAACCATGGATTCTTTCAAAATAACCTTCAAAAAGATAGGGGTAGTCATCAAGCCTAGTGAAGGGTGTGATGTGACTTCCAAAAAACTTTAAATTCATATAGATTTAGAGGTCATAACATGAATTTACAAATATCTCTATCATTGTAAATTGAAGCCAAGTAACAGTGTCTCCCTATATCCAAGGATCGAGGACTACTAGGGTATATGGCAGGATTGAACATTAAGGAATCATTAAGTGTCTGGATCATAATGTTATTGCATATGCAGAAATATTTTCAAACATTGGGGTAATTCATCTTTAAAAATAGACTCAAACCTCATAAATCCTCTCAAATTGCCAAATTACACAAGTACTGGACATATCAAGCTTTGTTCTTCAAATGAAACCTTCATTCTTGAAAGATTCAAATTGAAATAATTATTCAAAAGAGCATCAAATACATTTATTTGTACCAAATTTTTCTCGGATATCTGACATTTCCCTCCTTCAAAATATCAATAGATGAAAGACATCAAATTTTTATGACTCTCTTTGAATGTTTTGCCTACAAAGCAGATGAACCCTTTTCAGTTCAATACTATCTGTCAATACTAATAAGAATGGGTAAGACACAAAAATTTACAGTGAGTGAAATAGTTCCTATGCAATGGGAAAAATAAGATAGATGTATTGGGTAAAATTTCTTTGTATCAAATTTTTCTTGGATATCTTAAATTTCCCTCTAAAATATCAGTAGATGAAAGGCATCAAATTATGATGAATCACTTTTAATTTTCTACCTATGAAGCAGAAGAACCCTTTTTAGTTGAATATTCTTTTTCTATAATAATAAGAATGGGTAAGACACAAAACATTACAATGAATGAATAGGTGAGCCTAAATCCCAAGCCCTAAACCCTGAGCCTTAAATCTTGAGCCCTACACCATAACCCCTAAAATCTGAGCCTTAAACCCTAAAACTTGTGCCCTAACCACAAACCTTGGCCCTTAAACCTTAAACCCTAATCTGTAAACCCTAAACCATAAACCCTAAACCCTAAACCATAAACCTTGAGACCTAAACCCTAAACCCTGAGCCCTAAACCCTAAACCTTGATCCCTAAACTGTAAACCATGAAATGTAAACCCTCAACCCTCAACTATAAACTATACACACTAAACCCTAAACCCTAAACCCTAAAACCTAAACTATAAACCCTAACCCTTGTTGATAATTACATCATGATTATGTCATTGTACCCAAATATCTCCAAAGAACAAGATAAAATGAGATATTCATGCCACCAAGGTATCCGAGACCATCATGTGTGAGGTATTAAGGCATCACCTATTTCCATGAGATATGTATGAGAAAAGACATGTATGAGAATATTGAATTCGATTCCATGAAAGGATGATTTTAGAGCCAGGAAAGGTGAAGGGATAATCTTTATATGGATTATCCATATTTCAAAGAATGATAAATCATATGAGTTCACTTGATGTAATTCACTTGGTACTATTCATAAAAACTCATTCAACACCTAGTAGTGTGATCAAACCTTAAGGAGGAGGGACATTTGTAATTTACCTCATTTTTTTCATAGGATAATAATCCCATTCAGTGACCAATACTCTATCTACAAAGTGTGGATCTCATTTTAATAAGAAGTAGACAAACATAATAGAGTTAATTCGTGGTCACTAAAGTGAATTATGGACCAAATTTAAAAATTATGTACCAATTAAAGTAATTGTAGGGCCAAAATCCAATCCAAAAGGTAAAAAAACCTAAAAAAAAACTATATGAATTCCTGAAACAATGACCGACTACAATATATATGACCTGAAAGTTCTAGGTCATTTGCTGAAACTCAAAAAAGTGAGTAAGTAATAACTAGATTAGAACTTGAAATAACTATTTTCTATATTATAACTATCAGAGCTATGTGAACAACTTCCATCAGGTGCAATGTGACCCTAACCTTATTATATTTACCAAAATAGATTTGATGTATAAGAAATATTTTAGTAAATATGGATACTTGGTGCACATACCCTCATGCTAAAATTTATATAGCTCAAAACATGCCACACATTTTATGTCCCTGCATTACCTGATCCCAACGTAATTGTCATGAATATTAAAAATTACCCTACACGTTTCACTCATTTTCATGATGTATGTGTCTTACAAATCTTGATCCCCCAAATTGGTTTGCACTTACCGTTCGGTTCATCAAAAAGAATGGGGAAATTCAATGTCAACATAGTGTGCAGGGTGGTTAACCTTTTACTCTTTTGAGATCAGTATAGTGAAAGCTAGGGGAATTGACAATTCTATCAAGCAGGAATATGTGAAAATATACACTATTCTAACTTCAAAGGTTTTGGATCTCATCCCAGTAGAGGTAGTTCCAACTATGAGCAGAAAGGTAAGAGGGAAGGAACGGAGGGAGGTAGATATGAAGGGAGAAGAAATGAATTCCAAAGACAGAAAGGTTGGAGGGTTTATGCTTTGGGCTGGTAGTAGACAGAGCCAAGCTTACTTACATAAACAAACAAAGTAATGCTGATGAACATATGATGATAATAGAAACATGAATCCAACAGAATAGAAACATAGATCTAACTTAAGACAGATCTGATGCAGATAACACATATATTGAGCACAAAGTCGTAACATATATATTAATATCTCTTATGTTAAAAGAAGGCACAAAGTCTTTCTCTCCTCACTTATTTTTCATACAAAAAATGTCCACCTGGAATACAACAAGTATTCCAGTATTTATAGAAGGAGAAGGAGAAAGAAGACAAAAAGAAACCAACCACTATTTACAAAAATACCTAAAAAGTCAAAAGTTGACTTTGGGCAAGTTGGTGGATGGAAACATCCCATGGTGCAACATGGATGATGTCATCATAAATGCCAACATACTTTTTAAATATTTTTACAAAAATATCGAAGAGTACACAAGAAGAGAAACTATTCATCATCATCTCTTTGCTTGAATGGAGTGTCTTGCTTCTGATCAGAAGAGGCGATGTGATACTGAGCTCGGTACTCCATAAACTTGCTGATCATTTTCTGAAGTTGATTATGATCAGGACCCTTCAAGTGGTCTCTGATGAATTTGCAAGTTTCTTTTTTAGTCTTGAGCTTGTCAGGTAGCCCGGTGTACTCGTCGCATGCCTCGATCAAGTATCCAATGAATTCGTGGTAAGATAGAAGGTTATTGATAGACTCTCAGTCAAAATTGATCTCTGGCGCCAAACCTTGGGTTGTGATATCCTTGAAGAGCTAGATTGTATCGTCTGCTTCCCTCAAGGTGAATGCTTCACTAAGCATCTCTGGAGCCATCTTTGTGATTGTCTACTCCATTTGATGTTTCAAATCCAGGGCTTCCTCCTTGATTTTATCTATCCTCTCCAGGATAAATTCCATTTGATCAACCCAGTAATCTAAAGTGTCGAGAGATTTGTTGTGTGCCCGCGAGTGATCAACGACGCCAACCTTTAATAGGTCGTCAGCCGAGCAGTTGACCATTCCTTGAAATGTTTCATGTTGCAATCTGGAATTGTCCAACTCCTCGGATAGGGATCTTACTACTTCCTGTAGCTCCTTATTTGCCTAATCTATACTTTGGTAGAGTCTTGTGAATTTCTTGATTATTTCCTCACTATCTTTGAGGACTCACTCTATCCAGGAGGAAATTTCCGTGCCTTGTTTGCCAATCTTGGTGTATCCATTTATCTTTTCCTGACTAAGAACTTCAGGAGACTCGACGACAGTCATAGGAGGTGCATTGCCCATTCTCTGCAAAGCTTGGAGAAGATGTTTGTTTTGTTCCTTTAGTATCCTATTTTCCTCCTTTGCTTCTTGAAGTTTCTTATAGAGGGCATCTACTGTAGATAAATCCTCTCCTTGCAGGATCTCATATGAGGTTCCCATCGTGACTTGGGTCACTGTAAAGTCTATAGGAGACAGATCTTTATTCTCTTCACTGGGATCAAGATATGTAATCTCCATGACTCTCTCTCTTGAGACACTCTTAGAGAAGTGAGTTATAGCTTTTTGCTTCTTTGGTCCCTTCTTTGGATTAAAAGAGAAGTCCATGGGTGCTATGGGAACCTTTATCTTAAGTTGACCCAGATGGTCAGAGATCCAACTTAGACTTATGAGAGAGGGAGTGGAGGGAATGAAAGAAGAAATGGGAGTGAAAGGGGAAGCAACTAAAGAGGCCACAGGGAAGAACGTTGAGACACTTGGTGGTGGCATCAACAAGGAGTCCAACGCACCACTGCTTGTAGGGCCTGGAGTTACTACATGGGAAGAAAAGGACATGCAGATGGAAGGGATCTGTAATGGGATGGAGGGAACACTAGGAGACAGATATGCAAGAGAGGAGAAGATGGAGGAGGTGGGAGATGGAAGGGAGGAAGGGAGAGAAGAAGAAACATTCATTGGAATAGATGTTTCAACAACAGGGGGAGGTGAAGGAGCGGAAGAAGGAATGGTGGGTACATCAGTAGTTGTAGTTGTGACCACATCCTGAGTGGATGTGTCTGTAGAAAATTCGGTGGTCTCTCCTTCTTTACTTGGAGACACCAGGTTGACCACTTGCTTCTCAGAAGTAGTAGGAGGGCTTTGAGGAGCTTCTTCTTGTTTGCTTGGTCCTTCCTCTTTATCTTTTCCTTTTCCTTTTAGCACCTGGGCCGTTCTTGGAGGTGATCTACTCGAAGGAGAAGCATTGAAATATACCCCGAGGTAGGTGAGACCATTCTGTTGGCACCAATGCTCGGTGCACTACAATGTGGGCTTGACCCTTTTCTAAATGGTCTTTGGTGCCTTGGCTCTATCGAATTATGTGAATGACCAATCATCCTCATCCATGTCAAGGTAAACTTGATCAATTTCTTGATCAGGTTCTTGGAATCCTTTTGGGATGATGGCCATGCCATAGTGTTTGATTTCTTCTAGAGCCAGCTTGGAGTGATCCTTTCACCTGAGATCTATTTCATGTGTCAGGTCAATGTAGATGTACTCAATCTTAGGGACATGAATAGGATTAATTTTTTCCTTTGGGAGGCAACCTCAGCAATCAAAGGTAGGCTTGGCCAGGAAGTCATGCTTTAGATTCAACAATTCAAGCTCGGCATACAACTCCCACACTTTGGCCAGTGTGGTGCAGGTGTATCGGCCCACTGTAAGGGTGAATGGAGTTCCTCCCTTCTTTCTCTTCATACATCTCTCATGGTATGTGATTAGTTTCCTTGACAACTCCTAGAGAATTAACATGGGCCCTGCATACCGTGGTAGCTTTGTCGGTTCACCCTCAAAATTCACCACCTTGAGATATGTGAATGTGGGAAACTGAGTAAACAATGCTCCCCACTACTTTATGATAGTAGTAACACTTGGGCTAGTTCGTCCATGTCTCATATTTTACCTTAATAGGCAGATCACCTCATAGAAAAAGGCGTCATTGATTTTTGAGAACTGGGGGACACTATTCTTGAGCCTTAGCTCTGGGTAGTATTCATATATTTTGACTTGAGGCCATACCCCATTCCGAGATAGGCCTGTGAAATCTCTCACTGATGATGCAACGTATACAACATAGGAATTCATATAGAACTTCCCAGTTGTCATGACCTGTTGAAGTTGCTGGGAGATGGTGTCATTGATGATTTCTCCCCAGCCAAAACGTTATTCAAGAACATTCTTTCTCATGGTCTCCAAGTACCTTAGCATCCATTTATGGAAATGATGGGCATCAGGAAGCCCATACACTATGCTCAAGAAGGTGACTGTATCACTTAGTTCCTCGTTGAAGTCACTGCAGTGGATGGTCTGTGGCCATCGGCTCATTGGATTTTTGTTTTTAAGATATAGCTCATTCATCATTCACATACATTTATCTTCATTTTTGTCCCATGCCTTCTTGTAGTCTTCTAGGCTTATGGCGATGTACTGCATGTGATGAGGAATGCCCAGAGTTATTTCAAAGTGACGAGCAGTTAGGTCGATGACCGTCTTTCCTTCTTTATCCTCGACACATCTTGTGTCCTTGTTATAACATCGAGCCACCAACATGATGAACTTGTTATTAACATCACTTACTGGCAGCCCAGTTACAAAGTGCAATCCATGGTCCACCAGTTTGTTCATCCAGGGACCACTAGTGGCCTGGTTGGTTCTTGCCCAGAAGTATTCCATATCAATGTGCCCGAGTTTAGAGTCTCTAATGTTGAGATCACTCTCTGCGTATGATTCAGGCATCCTGAATTTCTGGTATTTATACTTCCTCTCTTGTTCTGTCAACTTAGCTTTTCCTTTAGATTTGGTTGGATTTTTGCTCGACAAAGACATGTGTGAGCTCGAGGATGGTTGTTGTTGTTCTGCAAGGAGAATCATGGAGGTCCAACAAAGAAGAGCCATGTCAACCATCATGTTATCCATAATAAAAGCTTGCAGAAAGAAGAAAGAGCAATTATGAGGCTTAGGGCACAAGGCGCAAGTTCATAGCATGCTGCAGAGGCTTAAAAATGTTGGGTGCACTTTTGGGGATGTTAACATACAAAAAGGTGCGCTAGTGTTGACAGGAGAAAAGCTGCACCAAAGGGTTATAAAGGTAGGGCACACTTTTGAGGAGTGTTACACGAAAGGTTTTAGCACCAAGGAGAAAGGCACGGGGCATGGGTAAGCAACACAAAACATGCAGTGTTGGTGTTAAGGATCATGCACCTGTGCTTTAGGAAATTTGTTTTGCTAGGCACTGAAAAGGATGATGTTGCATGGATTTTAAGTGTGCCCAAGGCGTAATTTTGGAAGGTGCTACAAAACACTTGAATGCGCCAAAGGAAAACTACTTGGCGTAGATTTAGAGGACACACCATCCAATGTTGATGTTGGTCGGGATATGCCTGCGCATTTAGGAAATTTGTTAAGTGTTTATACTGGGCATAGATTTGGATATGTTGTATGCAGGGACAATGCACCAAGGCGCGACTGTGGGGAGTATAACATGATAGGATAGTGTGCCATAGTTTTAAATGATTTTTGCACTTTCTTTATAACATGATAGGATAGGAAAGTGGTTTTAGGTTTTTCAGAGGCAAGGGGCCTTCCAGATTTGTAGATATGAAAGGGGATGAAAAGAGGTTTTTAGATGGTTATGGAATGGTGGGTTTATTCATTTTAGTTTTAACCTTTTAGATTTATAACACCCTAAAACCTAACAACAACCAAGAAACGAAACCACAAACAACAATAAGAGTGATAAAATCCACTTACCTGGTTTAATGAAGGAAAAAGGATGATGTTGGGGTCCACAAACTCGAAAAGTGGAACGTGGGCATGACATGGATAGCTGACAGGTGTAGAGAAAGACTTTCCACGATTTTCAAATTGTGAAAATGACAGGTGTTAACCGTATATTTATAGGAAATATTACATTTATTACCTAACCAACTTTCTTTGGCGTGGTTTTTAGGATGTTGACATAGGTTTGGATGCACCTTGGCACGACTTATTTAATGTCGATATGATGTCTTTAGCACCTTAAGCGCATATCCTATGGTGGTAACATGAATTTTTTAGTGCCTTCGGGAATTTACTTAGTGCATATGTAGATGTGTTGACATGCCAATTCTCGCGCCTTAGTGCACATTTTAGGCGTAGGTTTGGATATGTTGACATGTTATTCCCTACGCCAAAGGGGCACAACTTCTCAGATGTTGACATGGCATTTCTTGTGCCAAGGATTTTCAAAGGGTCACATGTTTTATGATGTTTAAAAAAGGCCAGTTTAAAAAGGCTGAAAATGGCTAAGTTCTTAAAACTTGATTTTCGGAAGGGAATTTTTAGGCCATTTTGAATGTTAAAAAATGTCATCAGGGGACCACAATGGAATTTTGGTATGGTTATCTACAAAATTTCCCTTGTCAATTTTACAGGATAACAAGTACATAGAGACATTCTTATGGATCATGTGCTAAAAGAGGGGACATCTACTCACATCGTGATCTTGAGGAAATATCTCGCAATTCAACAACATGAAGTGCACTGACTTGCGAGGAGATTTATCCTTGGTATGTCCTTCAACCTCATAGTCTGTACACCAAATCCCACTACGTATCTCATGAGCAGAATTAGACGATATTTTTTCTAATTTCTTAGCCATTATGGCAATATGTGCTTCCAAAAATGGATTGACACTAGTGGTCCACAATCCCAACTACTTTAGTGCACAAAGCCACTTTCAAAGCATCATGTGGATCTACAAAAGTATTATGAGATAACACCCTTTAAAATAGATTCAACAAGTTCTTCCACCTTTTTCTTAGATTGTTTCTTTGAAGTGTTGACGAAACAGATAGGGTAACAGGCATAGGAGGAATACCTATTCAAATGTTAGTTGATGGGTTGTTGTGCACGTATGAATTTTGAATCCATAGCTGATTGTTAGAGCTTCCTTTTGGCTAGGAGGAACTACCTGTAATGAAAACAAGACCACCAGAAGGAATTAAACAATATGAGCAGTGAACTGCCTAGTGTGAGCTAGATCCAGGAAGTATGATACTTCCTAGATGGCTGTCAGTCCACTTTTTAAAACAATTCAATGCTGTAAACAAAGTAAATCCTATTGTTATTTTGAAATGATTTAGGTATCTCACTTAAAAACACAATAAGAAATAGATCTAATCTGACAGGCTAAGCTAAAATAGAATCCAAAGGTCAAATGATTGGTTTTGGGTTTTGCAGGTCTGATAAAGGTCTCGGGTAGGTCATAGGTGGATGAGGGAAAGATAAAATTAGATGGGTAGGTCTCTATTCAAGGTTGTGTGGGAAAACACAGAGACCGGTGTCGGTCAGGGGTGACTAATGGCAGTAGGTATAACCGGTGCCAGTTACTGTGAGATCTGGAGATGTCATAGAATAGGCTAGGGTCTCCTTTGTGATTGCACAAAGGACTTTGGTTGGTCGAGATGAGGTGTTGGGTGACTAGAGTAGGCTTTTGCAAGCTTTTAATGGGTATATGGAGGTGAAAATGTGGAGAAGATTAATAGGGAGCAAGATAAACAATGGATGATAAAATGATGATGAAATGAAATAACCAGGAAAGTATGATGTTGTACTTACTTGTATTTCATTCCTGAAGGTCTGTGTATGAGGTATAGAGGTGTTGATGATGGGTTTGAAGGTTGTAAGTGATCAATGATTGAAGAAAATCTTCTGCATGGGCTGCATGTGCACTCCTCCTTGCTTGGATAGATCAAATCATGGCTGGGATGGCTATGCAGGAGAAGATGCTCAATCTCCTTCCTTGGATGTGAGTTTTCAGTGGAATTGGCTCTATGAAGATGCGTTATCTCTCTGAGATGTGTTCTTTCTCGTCAACTTCCAACCTTGAGAATAAGGTTGTTTTGGGGTTAAACTGAAACCAACGGCGGTTCTGGCTTAACCGGCGATGGTTAGGGGTAACCGACATCAGTCAAGGTGGGATTTCCTAGGTTTACTAAACTTAGGGAGATCCTCCTGATTTTCTTGGATCTCATGTCACTATCCCGCGGATTAGACTGGGAGCCTCTTGTGAGCATGGAAGAATGTGGTTAGAGGGAATGTAGGCATTGATTTTTAGGGTTTGGGTAAGTCTTAGTTAGTTATGGGAACTTGCTAAGAACAGGTCTTAGGTTGAGTTAGCTTGGTGAGGTGTGTAAGTGAACTGTATGTGTAGATATTGTTTAAATAATAAATATAGTGAGGATAATGCATTAATTTAATTTAATTAATTAAATTAATATTAGTGGGGTGAAGGGGGTCATGGCTAGGTAAATGTAATAAATGGTGCTTATATGTTGAGGGACGAAAGGGGAGTGTGACCTAATTTTAGTGTCTACACAAGCCACCAAAAAACCACTGTGCATGGTAGCTAGGATGTATATCATAAGACAACTTAGATAAAAGGGTTTTAAACCATGCATCCTACTCTCAAACACTTTCTGATCAACTTTTCTTAATATCCTTCAACACGATGATACTTTTCTGTTCAAACTCAGGGATATGGAACTCGACCAAAAATGTAGTTTGTAGAGAATTATAATCCACCATAGTTTGCTATGGTTCATATTTCCCATACTAGCTATGCGCACACCCTTTAAGTGTATTAATGAACTGACTCACCTTTCTCCCTGAAGTAGTGATCCCCTTAGTGCGTTATAACAACTAGAACTTATGCCAATGCTCTCTAGGATCTTAAATACTTATGTATTCTGGTAGATGGAGTGACATCTCATAAAACACCTACTAAGGTTGATGAGGACCCTTTTGATCAGACCCAGAGCCAAAACTAGTATTCCCTACACCATCAAAACCTCCTGATCCACTAGATCCTAAGCCCCTAAATCCTCCTGATCCACCACCTATAGCGGGAAACATACTAGTGGAAGTACTACCTTGCATCCCAACCATTGTACTACATTACACCCCCATGATTTGTGAAGTTTTGGTACTTCCAAACGTGGCAATAATATTATGCACACCCACACTTTGTCTAGATGATACACCAAAAAATATACCTCCAACCGGACCTCCAAATAACAAGTATGATGTCTAAACTACCATAGATGATTGTGCTATTTGATGTAGTTATATATTTAAAGTGAAAAGATACCTTCCTAATGCTACTATATTACCTATACTCTTATGTTTATCAATTGTAACTTTATGAACTGGAACACCAAGCACAAGGGTTACATCGTTAGGTGGGATCAGATGCTTGTCTCGGTCATTATGCTTTACTCTAACACACTCTCATAAGAAGGTGAGGGGGGTTCTCTACTATGTTTTCCCAAATGGGGGAGAACCAGAAGCTCTAGCTCCATGTCTCCTATGTGAGCATCAAATCCTTCGTCATCCATCTCTCTCCTCAATGCCATTTACTCCTCAATAGTACGCTTCTTTGAGAATTCCCTCTTTTGCACTTCATTATACTTAAGAAAACTATATTCTCTTTACATCTCTACCACAATGGCAGCCATCTTTCACCACACCTTCTCCTACCCTTGCGCGTGGTGGTGAGTTTAGCTAGCCATGGGAAGGTGCTCTAAATTGAGCACCACCATCAAGATCTTGATTGTTAAAGGCATGATACATAGGTAACATCCCCTGGGATTGTGCAACAACTCAAAATATACAACCCCTGGAAAAGAATACATGGAAATGATGTACTCCAGAGTATAATTGTTCATAATACCAACCCACCAATTATCTACCATATGTGTCCAAGGTTCATCCACCTCAAACAAGGTCTGATACTCTGTCTGTGTCTAGATTCTTGATCTATAATACCAGCTTCTCGTCAATGCATACACCGACATCCACTTGTATAATTCTATAGGGAAGCAATAAAATAAAAAGTCATAAAGCTCATGATAAAGATGCTCCTCAACCCAATTACGCACATTGAAATAAGGTCTATTAGAATATCTCTAAGAAAATTGATCATGTCCATCAATAACCCAATCTTCATTGGTCACAAGAGTCAACCGATAAGCCATCACATCCAACATCCTTGCAACATATTGAAAAGAGGTCCCGAAAACAAAACCAGAATATAGTCTTTATTTTTCTTACTCAAACCCTATATGTGCTGGCCCATCACTCAGATAGATCTAAGTGCTCACTTGAAGCACATGAAAGTACCAGGTCCCTCCTTTACACCAGCTTTGTCAAGGAGTTAACATGCATGATTACAGATTCCATAATTATGTCAACTGTATCCATGAACTTAGATTTAAAACATACATAATAAGTAACATATATATCACATAACAATTAAGATCAAGTTCACCATACAATTACCAGTAATAAAAACATCTCTAATCAAGATCCAACCATGATGATCCATTTGTATGAAATCATCAAAACATATTAGTTGAATACATATATAATTATGTCATAAACCATGTGCACAAATACACCAGTAGCATAACTCTGTTAAATATGTCTCGCTAAGTTGTGAAAATCAATACACACACACATAAACACACAACCACACACAAACACACCCACACCCACACCCACACACCCACACACCACACACCCACACCCGCACCCACACCCACACCCACACCCACACCCACACCCACACCCACACCCACAAAAAAACACATAGAGTGGGGAATTTCCCTTCACTACCCATGCACCTCTCAAAATAGGCTACATAATAATAATAACCATGTGTCGCTAAAAAAGCAACTAGGAAGCATGCAAACTTTTCATAATAAGAGATCATCCATTAATACATTAAATCTACATCCTATTATTAGATCAACACTTGCATGATGCTTCATCTTCTTCTTGATCCAAAAATAGTCATCACTTTGTCCACAAACATTCTTGTCTTTATCTAATGCGTGCTCATAAATTCATCCTACTCTTAGCCTGTAACATGAAAATAGCTAAGTCTCGAAATCTAACTTCATTGGCATGCCATTTTAATGCTAAACTTCTGCGCGCACCTACGCACCCTACTTCTATTCACCTTTAACATCTAGGCAATATTTGATCCAACTAACAATTCATGAGACTTGATATGGATTAGGGTGCATGGTAGTTTTTAATCCAAGTTTCTCTACCATTTCAAAAGACACAAAATTCTTTGTGCTACCACTATTAATGACAACATTGTACCATTTTCCTTTTTCTTTACATACAGTTCTAAACAAGCACCTTCTTTGAGTTATCTGATTCACTATTTTGTTTGGTTTCAAAAGTACCCTTCTGCAAAAAAGTGACTTACATCTATCTTGTACCATCTAATCAGCAGTTCTATTATCTATCTTAATCTCTATATTCATCTCTTTGCATTCATATGCTCTGTGTCTTGCATACTTCTAGCAATTGTAACATTTACCTGTAAATGACACTCTGTTTCTTGTTCCATCTTTCTACATGTAACTCATCTCAACTCTCATCTTCCTATGAATTTATTCCATGATCTTGAACCTTCTCAAAATAACTATTATCATCCTTTCCATATTTTCTTCCCAATTGGACTTCTTCATCTCTGTGACTTGTACCATTTTGTCTTCTTTCTGTAATCATTATCTAAGCAATATATTTCCCTTTCTAAGAATCTAAGTCTTACTCTAATACCAAGTGACGCACAACTAATAATTAAATCAATCAAGAAATAACATTGATTAGGCCAAATTTCCAAAATAGGGCTCTTCTAGTCAAGAACTCGATCTTCATATGTTAGAATTTCTCCTAAAAGACTCAAATCTTGAACAAAATTAACAATTTAGTCTTGGATTCTTTCTATCCTTGACTCATGGTTTCATTCAATACCCATTCCATCTTTCTTTGTGTTAGTAATGATAGGAATACATAATTTGGTCTATTTTGACACAACTGTACATAAAGATTATCAAGCCAAATATACTGGATGGTGCATAACTATGATAAACTAGAGCTGCCTAGGATAAACTCTTCTTAGTTTCTAATACTCTTCCCCAATTTTGAGATGTGGGGTAATCCTTGTCCTGTAATTTTCCTTATAAACACCTTTTCACCTATGTCCAAGGGTTACAAGCATAATTACCCTGATCCAAGGAGCTCTTCAACTATTCTATGCACTAGCTAGTTTGTAATTCACCCCTTCCAACCTTCTAAAGGTCTGTCATCCACAATAAAGAGGATTTTAGATCATATACTTACCTTATCAAGTCTATCTTATTGATCAACAGTTTAGTCTTGGCCAACTAGGTCCATGTTAGCACACTGTCAGAAATTATTCTTCTTGAAAATAATTTCAAAACCAAATTTCATGGTTTTTTACCACCCATTTCCCTTGTTCAATTGTGATGGAAGTCTCAAGGCTTGACAATTAATGAAAAGTGTGTCTCTCTTGTAATGGATTTTCCTTTCTTTATTTTTGACGACAGTAACAATAAACTGGTAGAGAATTCTCTTCCCTCAATGAGTGATTAAAATTTTCTCTTTTGGAATCCTCTTGGAAAATCGAAGACAGAGTTATCCTCAAAATTTGAGGAAATTGTATCGGTTAAAAGATGTTTTATAACAATTATCTCCTTCGATGCTTTAGAACCAGAGTTTTAAGAGATCTTGTTAACTTGAGAGGTGCTTTTGAATTTTTTTGGCACCATTTCTGATCCTTTCTCAAATATTAAAGCTTTAGAAGGATGGAAACACCTTATAGAAACTCCACAAACACTTAATCTTTCTTGAAAAATTTCCACAAGTGATTCATAACACTTTTTGACAGTGATCAAGTATTTTAAACCACCCTGTTTACTCTGAGGAAAATATGTAGGTCTAATTCTTGATACTACTCATCCTTAATGAATAGAAATGATGATTTTAAACAATATTACAATGCATAAATTAATCCAAACTTGATTCTTCATAGATTTCCTAGAGAATAAATCTCTTTCTTGCTCATAAATTTACACATACACATCACATAGTTCTTTGTCTGGTTATAGTTTGCACAAGTAAATAACTTCCTTCAACCTTTTAGAACATTTTTGAGATGAAATGAACTTTTTAACTTCACTAAAACCATCTCATTAAGATTCATATACCATTACACAATACTATCCCTCACAATTCTTACAACTTTTCCTTCATGATCTCCTCTTTGTCTTTACATAAGAGTATCTTACTCCTATACGGTTTCAATGGAAATCATATACAAATAATAATTCTCACAGATTACAAGGTTAGAATAAAGTTTATTCCTTTTATATATGCTCCTTCCATTTGTATGCAAAACCTTTTAAGTTCAAACCTTTTGTCAATAGTCATAATCTAGAAAGGTTTTCACAATTTCATTCAAAGTTGCAAAATCTCAAGTTTGAATAAACATTTACAATACATGAATCAATGAATACAATGTAATTGAAACTTATATTATACCTCTTGTAGTGAGGATCACCATCCATGCACTCACATTTCAAGCTTTACAATATCAACACATAATATAAATATTCATAGTTTTCTCGAAACAAATTAACTTTTTAAAACTCCTTCCACTCTTGAAACTACTGGATTCTCATTCGAATGTAATGAGTCTCAATTGGTTACATTGAGGTTTTTATATGTTCATAAGTCCTAACTAAATCTTAACCTCTCAACCCATTTGGTCACATGATGGGATCACACAAACTAATAAAGAAACTCAACTAGGACTTAAAGTACTCAGTTTCTAACACAAAAACTATGACTTTTAGACCTTTATAGGTCAAATTACATGTAAGATAATCATGGATAACCTAAAGAGATAATCAAACTCCAAGACAAAGCCAAAATGTCTTCACAATTCAAATTTGCATATTTTGGAGGGCATTATAAAGTTTTAAATTACAAAGGACTAGTTATACCCTATCACACCTAAATAACTATAAATGAAATAAATAAACCATCGAAGCCAAAATTAAGTGACTACAATCCAAAACTGCATATTGCTAGCCATATGTGCAAGTAAGGATTAGATGCTCCTATATCAAAAACCACCATATAATCTGTTAATATTTTTCTTATCTAGCTGTCCTTTATGATGTGCCGGTTATCAAATTTGCTGTGGAAAGGAACTTTACGCATGTATCCCATCATTATCATTATCACACATTGGAGGTAGCCTTAAGCCCTCTGTATTTTAGAGTTTTTTTGTTTTCTTGCATACCATTTCATTAAGTTGGAACAAGAGCAGAAAAATCATCAAAGATTCTGGCATGCACGGTGGGACCTACCTACCTCTGTTGGTAAGTTCCTTTTTCTTTTTTCTTCTATTCCGTATCCTATTTTCCTCTTTCCACTAACTCTGTAGGTTGGATTTCCTCACTTGTGCACTTGGGATTTTTCTTGCTTTCTTAACAACACATGTTTATTTGGAAAAAGGAAAATCGTTATCTAGGTATTCCTCTTTTATTATTATTTTATCCTTTCTTGCATCATCCTTCCCTTCTATAGTCACTAAATCACACACTTTGAGTCAGTATTTAGTCTCGGTCTCATACTACTATTCTATGGTTCTTGAGTGAAAAGATTAATAATCAAGCCATGTCTTTGGCCATTTTTTATATTGTTTACTGTCGTATTTTCTATCTTACACATGTACTCACCTAGTCTGTTTTATCATTCTACATTTTTCCTATTTTCAACTGGGTCACCCTAGGTTCCTGTTATCCAAAATGTGCCCCCCTGCTCATTTTGTGGCTAACTCCTCTCATTTTTCCCTCTTGTGCCTCAGTCACAAAATTTTTCTTTTCAGGCACTCAAAACCTTCTGGAAATGGCACCATTGGATAGAGCTCTTTCTCAGCTTTCCAGAAAGGTAAAGTTTTCCTCCTAACTCCATGTATTTTTCAAGTTATGGCTCGGCGGAGTTTTTTGTGGGAAATTTTCCCCTAGAAGGCCCGCAACCAATCAAAACTCGCCACGTGTCTAGGCCAAAAATATCAAAGCGACCCTATTTGGTCCTGTTTTGCCCTAAAACTTCAAATCGCCATATCTTTCGATCCAGAGCTCAGTTTTTCACGTTCTTTATATCAATGGAAAGCTGGTGAAATTATCTACAAGATTACGAGGTTAATTTTGCATTTTTGTGGAGTTTGGAGAGAGAAAATTAAAAAATTCTTCTGGCATGTGGTAATGGCTAGAAATGACGTTTCAACAACCAATTTTAATGTAAAATGGGTCGGATTCTTCTTCAGCATGGCCAAAAATGTCAGGGCATGGGTTTGTAAGGATGCCCATGCTGTTTTAATGCATCTTCATTCAATGGAGAATGGCTTCCACATTTTTTACATGTTTTCTCTCTCCTGGGCTCGACCCATGCATTGTAAAAGCCAGATTTGGCTCATTTTTTGAGGGTTGAACATTTTTTTGGACATCAAGCTTCTTCTTTCACCTTGAACAAGTGATTTTTGCAAGTATCATACCTTTTTCATGATTGTAATAGGATTATATCTCTTTGATGTTTCAAATGCAAGGATTTTGACAGTGAAAATGACAGTGCAGAGTCTGTGATCAATTTTTAGTCCTTTGTTTGTATTGTCTTGTTTCATTTCAGACCTCTAATTGCATCTTATCAGCCTGTGTATGATGTTTCATGTTGCATTTCATGAAATTGTGTCAATTTGCATGAACAAGAAGTGTTCACCACTCCTTTGGTGTATCACCTATTAGTTTAGTTTCAATTTTTGCACTTTCTATCTCTGTCTCCTTGGAATTTAGAGTAGGATTAGGATTCAAACCTCTGCAATTGTGCAAATAACAGATCTGATCAGAGGAGTTTGAGGAACCAACCTCTAATCTAGAGATTCCTCTCTCATTTTATAAGTCCCACACTTGGAGAGAGGTTACAATGTTGTGCAATCACATTGAATGCCTGAAACATCAACTTAGAAACCTGATTTGCATCCAGGGGTGTTGCTGATTTGCAACAACAGTTCCCTGGTCCCATTCGGGGTTCCCTAATACTCTTTATAGTTTACTTGCATCTTTTGTAC
The DNA here is from genome assembly GCA_019776745.2 of Taxus chinensis. Taxonomy (NCBI): domain Eukaryota; kingdom Viridiplantae; phylum Streptophyta; class Pinopsida; order Cupressales; family Taxaceae; genus Taxus; species Taxus chinensis. Next base: position 70,508,918 of record CM034156.1, on the reverse strand, counting down.
ACTTTCTAGCCATTTGAGTTTCCTATATTTTTAGTGGTCGGCATTTTCGAGGTTAATTATGAAATTAGAACAAGAGATCCATATAAATATAAATTTATGTGACCATAATAAGGGAACAAAAACTAAGCACATACTATCACACATCTAGGTTGTATCCATCAAAGGCATCTAAAGCTACATTTGCATATATCTAGCTCCATGACAATGCACACAAGGCTAGTTCATATGCATCACACTTCATAGGAGGGTAGTATATTGTTTCCATGCACACATTTATTACATTTTACATCTAGTTATTGCTTGTTACTTCACAAAGTGCGACTGACATATGAACAACCTAGGACACGATTAACACACACACATACATAGAACTACATTGGGTCTAAGATGTAGTGAAACTCTAAGTTAGTAAGTCCACCAGTGTGGCAACTGAGGAAAATCCAACCCCTTCATATGCATATTTTGTTTTTAGGGGTTTGATGCTTGTCTTGGGGTTTTACAAGTCTCCTCTTCATTTCTTATTTATAATGAAATCATAAATAGTCTAGCGAAATCAACGCGACATGAAGAAAACACAGGAAATCATCCAGTGACACCTCAGAGAAGGATTGTAGATATTTTTCATAGACCGGGGCATCTAGATCTCATACTAGAGAATTTCAGGCACCCTAGTTCATTCTACTGTTCTATATCTATGCTTTCTGGAGCTTCTATGTGGTTGTTGCTACATTCTGTTTATTCTGTCACCATTGCAGTGCAATCTCAAATAGTTTGCAAATCAGCTGAGTTCTTTCCTCAATCTTCTTGTAATTTAGGGTTTTACATTTCTATTTATGTAATGGCTTGGGTAATTTACTTAATTTATTTGGATGTTATTTACTGCTTTGCATAACATTGTATTACACTAGAATAGGAGCATAATTTCATATTTTAGTTAATCATTTTGGTGAACCTGTCATTTGAGCACTCTTGGATCCTCTCTTCTTCTCCACATCATGATCTTAAGGTCATTTTACCATAGAGGTTTCTCTCCATAACTTTTTACAAGATAATCCTGATTGTCAAAATAAATTCATATCTTTTTTGTCTAACACTTATATTCATCCTCACACCTCTCCAAATATCTATATCATAGGTTTACCACTACTTTATCTATCAATGAAGAGCCTATCATGTTTACATTGATGAAATCGCTTCTTAGTCTATCTTAAATATGACTACCCTTTTATATTCAAGTATATATCAATAATAGAGGGGTTAAGCAAGATTTATTTAAAAATGGATCTAGGATTAACATCTCTAATCTCATGTTCCTTATATAACTTGGCCTCTTTGAAGCCTCCTTAACTTCATCATCCCTTTCCATTCATGGCTTCTATAATGTGCCTAAACAAGTCTTAGGAATAAAAACACTTCCCCTTACTCTCAGACCATGCAATTTGTCTGTTACATTTCATGTCATGCCTAGCAATATTAACTATAATATTATCCTTAGACGGCCTTGGATCCATGCCATGAATGCGGTCCCTTCAAACATTCATGCATGTATTAAATTTTTATATCAAAGCATGGTTTATGAAGCACTGGCAGAACCCTCTCCATTTTCTTATTGCAATGCTATTGATCATTCAACTAAATCCTATACTTCAGCCACCTCTCCTCCTATCTTCAAATAATATGGTCCTATGTATCGATATCTATGCCACTATGGTTTCAATGGAAATGGAATAGGAAAACATGCAAAAGGAGTCAAAGAGCATATTTCCATTATGACATAATCCACCAGGATAGGCCTCAGATATCACCCTAATATTGCTTCTCTTGTTCCTTATTCATCTCCTATTGAGGTTTACACTGTTTCACATATTCACCATTATGAAAATCAATTTCCATATGCTCTCAATCCCACAAATTACTTTTGTAAATCTACTACTCGTAACACATTTCCACTTCTGCCACTATGGCATGCTTTCTTTTCCATCCCAAGATGGATTTCCACCACCCATTGTGGGGGAATTACATTTATTCCCCCCACAATCCTAGCATCAATGCACATCTCATACTCACATTTACACACATCCATATTCCAGTATTTACATGGTGATATACACTGCATGCATTGTCATTACCCTATGATGCACTCTTGTGCTTTGGTTCATACTTGACTGTTGAGGGCATACTACACATGGACCTCACACATTGCACATTAGGCACTGCATATCATCACACAACACTATAATCATGGTACACTATATTATAGGCTATCAACATTGTACGTCTTCATACATACCACATTTTGCATGCTATACCTTGTCCTACGCACATCACCCCATAGTTATTATATATTACATGTTTTACATCCCATATAAGTCTTCTTATATTGTGTCTTACATATACTATACTACACATCTTAGGTCATCTACATATGCTACTCATCCTATCACACCTAGTATGAATTTTACATGTTAACTTCTACGCACTACACTCACTACCCGATGACACACTCCAGTCTCACAGTCCATACTAGACTATTAAGGGTATACATTACAAATGGAACACATCACACTCACACACTCATCATTCAATTTTCTCATACGGAATTCCTAGGATTAGTGATACACACCTTAGGATATAGGGTCACTTATCCTAACATCATCTTGTGATAAGCTACACCATCATTTTTTCTTACATTGTTGAGTGGTATATACTTTAGGGTAAATCACCACCTCCTTTCTATTCATCTAGTTTTGGTATATGCTTACGTTGCAGGGTCACACACAATTCATCACTATGTTACATCTCATCACCACAAACTTATCACAATGTGTTACACTCAACACATAGTTCATTCATTTCTCGGTGACGCACTATCATTTTTGGTTCATTCTTAACTATTGAGGGGGCATACTAAATGAAACTCACTTCACACAATTCAATTCAATCAGGGGGCACCTAGATATTATCATAAATATTGCATTATATTCCATCCATCCATAACATACTATATTTTATGGTTGCATTTACTCTTACTTGCACTTGCTTTTACATGTTCAATTTACTCTACATGTTAGATATATCTCTTGTATTTCATTATCATGTTGGCGAGAAAAGTTGTCTTACGGAAAAATTAGTGGGTTTCAAGCCAATGCTATGGGAGTCTAAGTCCCTCTACTTGAACGGTGTAGCTTCCATAGGTGCATGCATGAAAGATGGGTTTCAATGGTGGCCTCTCGACCAGAGATCCAACAAAGGCACTCCATTGACCTTGTGGCAAAGCTAGCAATGTCTTGCTAGAGAAGAAAATTTGTCTTGGAAACAGGAAGGGGAGTGGAAATGGAGGTAGGAGAAAACTAATGTTGTGAGTAGAATATCAGATGCCCACACACATTAATTAGAAAATTTCATTTACATGCATGTATAGTTAGAAGAAAAACAAATCCGTAGGAGAAGCTACAAGACCAAATGAAATTCATTGGTCACAAGGTACCAATCAATCCCTCAATCAAAAAGGTGAAAATTCCTTCTTTTATTATTGAAGCTAAAGTAGATTTTGTATAGAGATTTGAGAATAGAGGAAATTCTAAGGAGAAGGGAGAATAGAAGAAGTATGGCATTTTCTATCTTTTCCAAGTACAAAGCACTCTAGTCTTTTTGAAATTAATCACCCCTTGTAATGGCTTAGAGGAGCCATTATATCTCATGCCAAAATGGTTACAAATTTACAAATATTTTATGACTCTTCAAATTCCTCCATTATGAAGAAAACACTCATGGTGGGTTAAAAATCAGATCTTGCAATGCAAATGTTACATTTGATTTTCCAGTTTGAATATAGACCATTTGATTTTCTCTTATAACTTTGAAATCGGGCCATCCACTTAATAGGAAAATATTGGAGTGGGGATGGGGGAAATCCCTTTGCATTTTGTGATTTTTTAGAGATTTGGTAATTTCGAACAAATTGGCCTGCACCCCCGCTTCAACTTTTTAACGTAGGAAAATTTTCATTGGAAATGGGGACATGGCCCTTTTCTCAACATCTTAACCCTTTTTTGGAAAAAGGCTCAAAAAATCAAATTCCTTCGCCGTTTCACTCTCCCACTTTGACTTTTTCCCTGCGGGCTTCAACTTTGACTTTTTCCCTTTATAGCTTGATCAGGGTTGCGGGTCACTTTTTAACTTTTTGCCTTTTTTACAAAGAGGCTAAAAAACACAAAGTTCTCCACTGTTCTATTCTCCTGCTTTGAATTTTCAACGATAGGTTTCACCTTTGACTTTTTCCCTACGGGCTCAAGATTTGACTTTTTTCCTGATGGCCTGATCGGGGCTGTGGGTCACTTTTTAACTTTTCACCTTTTTTACAAAAAGACTCAAAATCTCAAATCCCCCTGATGGCCCACTTCTCTGCTTTGAAATTACCTTTTGAAATTACGTCAGGCTGACGCGTGTCTCCTTCCACCGGGGTTAGAATTTTCAACGGCCAACTCTGCCTCTCTAATGACTCTAACCACGTGGTGATCTGGCGCTGATTTGGTAATTGGCCCTTTTTTCCCCACCTTCGGAAATGTGCCATTGCGGCACATGGAGGTGTCCACTGAGCCTTCCATACATAGCCGATTTTATCCCGTTTTACCTTCATTTGTACTTGGGACACGTGGAAAGCCTGCGCTTAATTAAAGACTGTCCCTTGAACCCTACCCCTGGAGTTACATCATTTGGATGCGTGGATGCTTGCACTGTATTTTGAAATATGACCAAATCACATCCAATCAGAGAGACCCACATATCACCTGAGGATGCTAAGGTAAAATTTGATGGGGAAGGTCTGCCCATCACTCCCGACTGTGAGGAAAATACACAGAGGAAGAGAAATTCATCATTTTGAGTCAAATTTTTGAATTTCCTTTACAAGCTGGAGGCATGGAGGTAAAACAATGATTTAACAACCCAGGAGATAGAACAAGTGAACAATTTCAATCAAAAAAGGAGGTTGCAAAGAGGATATTATGTGGCACAGACCAGGAAATGGGGAATTTCTAAAAATGAGCAAAACAAAGGTTTAAATAGCTCTAGGGAACGAATTTTGCTAATTTCTTGAATCTATAACTTGGCTTAAACACCAACGAAGGGCATGAGCTCAAAAAATCTTAATTTGGCTATGAAAACACGAAGCAGTTTTTAGGAGACAACAATTGGCTCTAGCTTGGGGACATGTCGTGAACTGGGCATGGCTAGGGCACGACATGAAGATCCAGAATCTCAAGTTTCAAAACATATTATGTTGACCAGTGCCTTATCCTTTATTATAGAGTCATGTATAATTCTGAGAGATAATGGAAGGAGGAGGAAACACACAAGCCAAACCACACACAACAAAAAAACAAAACTAAGCCAAAACCACACAATCGAAAAGGGAAAAACACACCTACGAAATCACCTATGGTACAAAGCGGTGGAAAACATGGATTCACTGATGATAAATTTTCAAGTATTGCCAAATTTGAGGCAATTCCAATGGCGTTCCACCCAAGTATGAGAGGAGAAAAACATTCTCACCACCAGCTTCATGAATTTGGAATGGGCCCAACCACAAGGAATCAAACTTTCCATGGCTTCCCTTTGGTTCTCTTCTCTTGTCCCATAGCAAGACAAAATATCCAACTTTGAAATTCCTTGCTTTGGTCCTCTTGTCAAAAATTTTCTTCACTTTCAACTGATGCTCCTTAATTCTATCCACCACTTGGCATCTGCTTTCTTCTAGCTTCTCCAAGAAGAGGATCCTCTTGTCAATGGAGTCTTTGTATTGACCATCTTCTATTTCTTACAATAACTTGAGAGATGACATCTCAATTGTGAGGGGAATCTCTACCTCAACTCCATACAACAATTGGAAAGGTGACATACCTATTTCCTACTTAGGAGTGATCCTATTGGCCCATAATGCATCATATAACTTCTTGTGCCAGTTCCTTTGATTCTCATCTACTAGGTTATGAATAATGGTCATAATGTTCTTATTGCTTGACTCGGCTTGTCCATTTCCTTGTGGGTAGTAGTTAGAAGAGTGAGATAGGGAGATTCTAAAGCCATAAAAAAAATCTGTGAGTTCCTTGGAAGGAAAATAGGTGGCATTTTCTCTAACAATTTTCTGTGGTATTCCAAAATGAACAATGATATTCTCCTTGATGAAGTTCTAGACTATTTCAGAGCTGGCTTGCTTGGTTGGGACGACTTCCACCCATTTAGTGAAGTAATCAGTTACAGTGAGTACATAAGTATGCCTTGCACTAGAATGAGGATTCAGATCACCAATAAAATCTAGCCCCCACTGTTGAAATGGTTCTTTAATCCCCACAGGCCTGAGTGGCAATGCGGCTAGTTGTGGCTTTCCAAAAATTTGTTGCAATAATTTACATTTAGAAACCCAATCCTGAGTGTCTGTAAAGATGGAGGGCCAATAATATCTCCCTCTGAGAATCTTATGTGTGGTGACCATTGCTGAGAAATGTCCACCACAAGCTTGATCATGATATGCTCTAAGCAACTATTCTTGTTGCTCCTTATCTACACACCTGAGGAAATAACCATCTAGGCCTCTCTTGTAAAATTCATGATTCCAGATCAAAAACTTTCCTACCTTTAGCTTGAGTGTCCTTCTTTGTTTGTAATTAAGATGAGGATGGCATTATCCATAAGTGAGATAGTAAGCAATGTCAACATACCACTCATCAGTAGTGGTGACAAAGAGCGCCTGCAGACTGTCTCCTAAAAAGGTTGAGCAAACACCATCTTTTTCTCCCTTCTGAACCTTGAGAGCTTCATCTACAACAATCATCTTGCAAAAACCATTTCCTCTTACCAGATTAAAGGGTCTAATCTCTAAGTCATACTCTTGGGTCTTTACAATCCAAATTCCTCTCTTAGCCCTAGGATCTTGTTGAGTCAAAATGGACTTGATTGCACTTCCAGGGACCATCACCACTGTATGAGAATTGAGACTGTAGAATCTAAAAATTTTAATAGCTTTGACCACTGCGTAGGCATGTTTCTCCAATTGGCTGTATTTTAGCTCATGATTTTTCAAAGGACAGCTCATGAAAGCAATGGGTGATTCCAAACCTTCATCATTTTTCTAAACAAGGACAACAAAGAGAGTATGTTCTGATGCATATTAATACATGATGAAATCCTTGTTGAAATCTTGAGATACAAGAGTTGGAGCTTTGGCAATGGCTTTCTTGATCTCCTCAAATGCTGTTTTTCCTTCCTTATTCCACTTGAAACTTGCTTGAGGCTTCATCATGGAATCTATATGCTTAGTCAGTTCAGAAAAATAAGGCACAAAACAACAAAGTAAGTTTACCTTTCCAAAGAATGAATGAAATCCACTCTTGCTGGTTGGTAAGGCTAGTTCTTGGATAGCTCTGATCCTCTCAGGATCAATGTGTGCTCCATGTTTGTTCACAATGTGTCCTAATAACTTACCTTCTATGACTCCAAAAAATTAACTTCTTTGGATTTAGAGAAATGCCATGTTTCCTACACCTTGTAAGGACTTGCTCCAAATGACAACTATGATATCTCCTCCTCTTTGAATAAACCATGAGGTCATCAAGGTAAATGACAATGCAATGTTTCAAATCTTTGAAGGCCAAGTCCATTTCTCTCTGAAACGTGGCTCCAACATTTATCAATCCAAAAGGCATTTTGTTGTAGGAAAAAGTGCCCCAAGGTATTGTGAAGGCTATTTTGTTGCAATCCTCTTTTGCCACCTTGATTTGGTTGTACAATGAGAATCCATCAAGCAAAGAGAGAAATTCCGATCCAGTGACTGCTGTAAAATATGATCCATGATTGGAAGAGGGTAGTTGTCCTTGAGAGATGCCTGATTCATATTTTAGAAGTCTACACAAATCCTTATTTCCCCATTCTTCTTCCTTACTAGCACAATGTTAGCCACCCATGTTGAATGGTGGATGGGGAAGATGATTATAGCATTGAGTATCTTTGTCACCTCTTCTTTGATAACATCAGAAATCTTTGGATTGTAGGGAATTTTTTTTTTCTTGAAGGGCTTAGCTCCTTGCTTCAAAGGAATGGAGTGATGCATTCCTTTGGCAGAAAAGATTTGAGTTCATCATAGGAATAGGCTAGGACATCTGAATATTTTTTTGGCAGAGTAACAAACTTTCTCTTCTCTTCTAGTGAGCAACATTTACCAATGTTAACCATCCTTGGATTCTATGAAGTTCCAATGTTTTCTTGATCAAAATAAGATGGACACCAAGAAGACTATTTTTATTTCTCTTGGATGAACCTGTCATGCTTGTCAAAGAGGTCATCCAAATAAACTAGGCCTTTGGGAATTTTGTTTCCTTTCAGTTTGATTACTCCCTCTTCATCAATTCCCTCAATTCCTTCCTTATCTTCTTTGGGGACTGATTCACGGTGTAGGTTTTAAATTCCTTCAAAGAAAAGATTATTGAAGTTATACCTTTGTTCTAGGAATGCTAGGATATGATTGTCATCATTGAAGACCTACCAGTGATTTGCATATTCTGGTACAATGGGTTTGAACACCATCTCAACGGTCACTTTATCCTTACCAAAAGAAGGATGAGGTGTCACTAAGGAAGCTGACACTTCTAGAGAATCAACCTTTTCATTATGTTCCCTAGGGATAGCTTCAATGGAGAATGCATCAAAGGATTCAATGTAATCCCACACTCTATTTCTATAGTGCATGAGTCTAGGCTTTTTCACCTGATATTGCTGACGGAATTGCTTTACCATAACTTCTGCATCACCTTTTCATCTCAGCTTCCTGATTCCCATGTCCTCTACTACATTCATGCCTAAGAGAAATGCTTCATACTATTCAGTATTGTTTGTATTATCAAATTGCAGCTTGTAGGCAAAAGGGTACACCTCATTGGAAGGAGAGTACAATACTACACCAACTCCTGAACCTGTTTTGTAATGACTATCATCAAATTTCATTATCCAAATTTGATATTCATCTTCCTCCATGAGAAGTGGCAAGTTCTCCTCTTTTTCTAATGGAGGAAGTAGTTTCCTAGCCCATAATCTTGAAAGAGAATGTTTGCTTTTGGATCTTCAGACTTTCGTACTAGGAACTTCATTTTTCTGATTGGTAGTAACTTCTTCATTTCTCCTTTCACTGGGATAGTTGTAGATGATCAATCCATTTTTATTTCTCCACTTAGATCTCTACAAAAAATTCTACTCAACAACACACCAAAAGATGCTGGGATGTCTGCCACCAAAATGGTCAGGAGTATCTTCTTGTTAGGGTAATCAGCTCGTGCAACCTGAGCATCCTTAATCCTTCCCACTAATGGAAATTGTGTGGAATCCATTAAGTAGCATGTGCCATTTACCTGGGTCAAATTGAGGCCAGATAATTTACAAATTTTTCTGTCATCACATTATCTGAGGCTCTAGAATCTATAATGCAATTGTTCAGCTGGAAACCTTTGATGAGAAGTGATAGGTAAAAAGGCTCAACTCTATTGGTGGTGGAGGCACTGAGGGCTAGCATGTTTTGAGACGATGGTGTGGATGGTGTGGGAAGTAATCATTTAGAATTAGATATTGGGGATGTAGATTTACTACCTCGGACTACCTTGATGAATCTATCAAATTGGGTAGGATGTGTTTGTAGGTATTCAATTTCAGAAAGCTGGAATTTGGTTTTGCTAGCATGCTCTACAAAATAAAATGAAGTTATGGTAGACGGGGACTTAAATGGGAGACGCGTCATTACTTTTGGTGTTGGTTTCTCCTTTTCAAATGTAACAATTGGCTTGGAAGGAGATGGGGGTGTAGCCTTTGATTGAAATTTAGATGTTCTTGCAGTACCAACTTTTAGAAGAGAATTGCTCTTAATAGCTTTTGAGTTAGGAGAAGAATCAGATAACTTACTTGGCATAACAGTGTGATCCTTGACAACTGATGAATCTGATTTCTCTCTAGCTGATTCCATGGAAGGTGGTAATGGTGATCCCCTGATGATGATCTAGTTTAGTGGAGGCTTTGAAGAGCTATCTTCTTTGTTCTTCCTACTCTTAGTTGCAATTGTTGAGGTTGAAACACCATTCTTGGATTGTGCATGAGTGAAAACAAGACATGAAAAACTTGGAGCTTCTTCATCACCTTCCTCCTCATCATCAACGTATTCAATCAGACCATTTTGCATGCTAACCTCTTCTATTTCAAGATAGTTTTCATAAGCATCCATGCTTTCTTCTTCAATTTACTCAATGTATGTTCCTTCTTCTAATTCCCTAGCATCACAAATGGCATTGAATGGTGGTGCTTCAAGATCAAGCCTACGAAGAGGTGGAGAAATTATTGGTCTATCAGGAGGATTTGGTCTCCTTGGAGCATTCCTCATTGTGATTTATGATAGCTACTTCTTCAAAGCAACTAGGTCATTTGCCATTTTTTGGAACATTGGATTAGTGGTGACTAAATTTGAACTCTGACCTTTGTACTTCCCATTTAGTCCTTTCACTTTTCCAGAAAGAATTAGATCATCATCATTCTCAACTGTAAAGTCTTGAACTTCCCTAAATGTTCTTGGTTGGGCTCTGCTGAGGAAGAAACCAGCTTCTGATGGCAAAGCACATATGAAGAAGCTTTCAAGTTGCTTTCACGGGGCACCACATCTTTTGGGATCCTTCTTGTCAACCTATTATACCTTGCTACAAAATTTCTCATTGATTCAGAGGTATGCTTCTTCATTTGAACCAATTAGACCAGTAGATCCTGACAATCTTCTGTGCTCTTGAACCTATGTTCAAATGCACTTCTTATATCTTCCCAGCATGTGACAGATCTTAGGGGCAACATGTAGAACGATTCAAAATATCTTTCTTGGAGTAAGTCCACAAAGATCCTAACTGAAACATCTTCATATTCAACTCCCAACACTCCAAAATTAGTGATGAATGCTGCAACATGTTCTTTGGAGAGCTGAGAACCATCCCCTTTGAATTTTGGGAAGTTCTTTCTTGAGCCTCTTAGGAGCTCATGGAGTGGTTGAGCAAGAGCCAGTGGACTGGTATTTCTTCCCCATGGTACGTTAGGCTTGCATTACTCATGCTCATTATCACCCATTCTATTTCTGTTTCTATCCTCCAGTCTTGCTAAGGCTACTTCTACTGCTGCTCTTTCTTTTGCTTCAATTTGGAGTCTTTCTATTTCTTCAAGTTGAGCCCTTATCTACTTTTTAGCAACTGCCTCTCTTTCAAGCTCTTCAAATGTGGGATCAATTTGTCCTCCTTGCCTCAGTTACCAAGTGTATCTTCTATCAGCCAGCTTGAAAGTTTATGCTCTTCTCTGGGTGCTGGAATTTGTCTCTAGCTTTCTAATTCGTCAACACGTTCCTCTTCCAGGGCTAGAATCCTTATGGAAATGAAGTATTGATTGAAAATTTGTCTATTATACCAAATAGCTTCTCTTAGATCAGAAGCAATGTCTTCCAGGACGTGAAAGAGTAAATCCGGTCACTCAATAGGAGGATTTCCCAAAATAGCCATGATTTACATCCATGTAGTTTGTGTGATTATTCAATCTCTAGAAAATTTTCTTCTAGAATATTTTTTATATGACCTTTAGGTCATTGTTAGGTGCAGATGCTACAGAATTTTCTCCATGGTGGGTGCCAAAATTGGTGGGTTTCAAACCAACGCTATGGGAATCTAATTCCCTCTACTTAAATGGTTCAACTTCCGTAGGTGCATGCATGAAAGATGGGTTTCAATGGTGGCCTTTCTACCAGAGATCTAGTAAGGGCACTCCACTGACCCTGTGGAAAAGCTAGCAATGTCTCACTAGAGAATAAAATTTTTCTTGGAAAGGGGAAGGGGAGTGGAAATGGTGGTAGGAGAAAACTAATGTTGTGAGTAGAATATCAGATGCCCACACACATTAATTAGAAATTTCACTTACATGCATTTATAGTTAGAAGAAAAAAAAATCCATAGGAGAAGATACAAGAATGAATGAAATTCATTGGTCACAAGGTACCAACCAATCCCTCAATAAAAAAGGTGAAAATTCATTCTTTTATTATTGAAGCTAAAGCAGAGTTTGTACAGAGATTTGAGAATAGAGGAAATTCTAAGGAGAAGGGAAAATAGAAGAAGTATGGCATTTTCTGTCTTTTCCAGGTACAGAGCACTCTGGTCTTTTTAAAATCAATCACCCCCTGTAATGGCTCGGAGGAGCCATTATATCTCTTGCCAAAATGGTTACAACTTTACAAATATTTTATGCCTCTTCAAATTCCTCCATTACGAAGACAATGCTCATGACGGGTTGAAAACCAGATCTTGCAATGCGAACATTAGATTTGATTTTCCAAAACTTGAATACAGACCATTTGATTTTCTCTTATAAATTTGAAATCAGGTTGTCCACGTGGTAGGAAGAGATTGGAGCAGGGATGGGGGAAAGCCTTTTGTATTTTGTGATTTTTTAGAGATTTGGGAATTTGGAACAAATTGGCCCGCACCCCTGCTTCAACTTTTTAACCTAGGCATGTGGCATGTTTTCATTGGAAATGGGGGCGCGGCCCTTTTCTCAACATTTCAACCCTTTTTTAGAAAAAGGCTCAAAAAGTCAAATTCCTCCGCTATTCTGCTCTCCCACTTTGACGTTTTCCCTATGGGCTTTAACTTTGAATTTTTCCCTTTATAGCCTGATCGAGGCTGCGGGTCACTTTTTAACTTTTCACCTTTTTTACAAAGAGAATCAAAAACAAAAAGTTCTCCGTTGTTCCATTCTCCCACTTTTAATTTTCAACGGTGGGTTTCACCTTTGACTTTTTCCTTGCGGGCTCAAGATTTGAATTTTTTCCTGATGGTTTGATTAGGGTTGTAGGTCACTTTTTAACTTTTCACTTTTTTTACAAAAAGGCTGAAAATCTCAAATCCCCCTGATGGCCAGCTTCTCTGCTTTGAAAGTGCCTTCTAAAATTCTACTAGGGTGATGTGTGTCTCCTTCTGCCGAGGTTATATTTTTCAACAGCCAACTCTGCCTCTCCAATGACTCCGACCACGTGGCGATTTGGCACTGATTTGGTAATTGGTCCTTTCTACCACACCTTCAGAAATGTGCCGTTGTGGCACGCAGAGCCGTCCGCTGAGCCTTCCATACTTGGCATATTTTAGCTTGTTTTACCTTCATTTTGTACCTGGGACACGTGGAAAGCCTAAGCTTAATTAAAGACTGTCCCTTGGACTGTGCCCTTGGAGTTGCATCATTTGGACGCATGGCTGCTTCCACTAGATTTTGAAATATGACCGAATCGAATCCAATCAGATAGACCCACGTATCACCCAGGGATGCTGAGGAAAAATTTGACAGGGAAGGTCTACCCGTCACTCCTGATTGTGGGAAAAATACATAGAGGAAGAGAACTTCATTGTTTTGAGTCCAATTTTTGAATTTCCTTTGCAAGCCGGAGGCATGGAGGTAAAAAAATGATTTGATAACCGAGGACATAGAACAAGCAAACATCTTTAATCAAAAAAGGAGGTTGCCAAGAGGATATTACATGCACAAACTGGGAAATGGGAAATTTCTAAAAATGAGAAAAACAAAGGTTTAAATAGCTATAGGGAATGAGTTTTTCTAATTTCTTGAGTCTCTAACTTGGCTTAAACACCAACAAAGCGCATGAGTTCAAAAAATCTGAATTTGGCTATGAAAACGCAGAGCAGTTTTTCAGGAGGCAACATATCATTACCATACACACATGTGCATTCATGTCCTTTTCAAGTTTTGATTACAGACACAAAGCTTCTACACATAGTATCGATGCTTCATACACTACTTACTGGGGGAATCCACACTCGTACTCTAGAACTACTATTTCTTCATTTTGTGCTTAATAATTTCTATTATTATTTTCTACATGCTTTGATATACTTGGTATTTTTTAACATGTTAACGGGTGATTCATGTGGAACAGTTTTTATACAGGGGTATTTTATTCCATACTTGTTTGTTTGTCTGCTATTGTATACTATTGTTTTTATTATTTGTGGGCCTTGTCATTTGTCTTATGTACACACTTGCTTGTTTGTAGCTATGACAACCTTGAGTGTCTTGTGACTCTATGAGAGGTGTCCCATGTTTACAACCCACTTGGCACAGTCTATGATTGTCACTTTGAGTGTTTACATTGTCTACTTACACATTATTTGTTTGTCTTATACTTGTTCTCTACATACATTCTTGTTCTTAATAACACTTATTTTCTAGCCACTTATTTGTGCGTGCTTTGGTATTTACCAACCACTTTACCTTCCCCATGCAGGGTAGAGTTTTAGTATATGCAGTCGATCCTCTTTTGGGGCTGCATCTGCCTATCTACAAAATCACATGCACCCCCAAAGAGGGGGGAATCATTTTGGGTTTTACACATGATATGGGTTCTTTACCGTTCAGTTTATAGTCTACAATTTAGTCTATGGTTCAGTTTACAGTTGTCGTCCATGACACAGTTCTATTTATAGCGAGTGGTTTGAGGCCAGTCTACAAAACCCATACACATCAGATTTTATAGGGTAGATTATCCTTAGCATTCTGGGTAGAAGTTATAGGTAGGAGGATACAATATACTTTCCTCCCTACACTACTTCGGCTAGTGGCTTCGGATCACCCAAAAAATAGATAGTATAGAGATCTCTTCACCAATCTCAGGGAAACAGTTATAGGTTGGAGAATAACATAGCTTTCTCCCTACACTTATTCAACCAAAATGGCATGATATTGCCCAAAAAACTCACACTTCACCAAAAATTATAGGATATCCTTTCTACACCCTTTTGTCTCATCATGGATAAGGTGCACATGTTCCTTTTCTATTGTCATTTTCATACTATTTCTACATTTTTCTTTACATATATACATGCATTTCCACACATATACATGTGTATTTGACTACTTGATTTTCTTCTCTTTTGTAGGTCCATCCATATGAGAAGTAAGTAGTCAACAACAAAAACACATATGATGAGTACACACATGATACTAATCATTCAAGTACAACACACACATTAGCATCCACACACGAGCTTCCACACTAGGTTCAATTTCATCACTTTTTACACTTTTTCATCTTTAGTCTCCATGCTCCATCTTTATTTTTATCACTCCAAACTTTTTCTAGTCCTTCGACGCATTTATACACCACTCTATATAGATTATCAGGTACACATCTCTATCAACTTCATGTTATCGAGATTTTCACTCACTAAAATAAAGAGGGGGAAAATGTAGTCATTAAATCACTCACTTTGAGTCAATATTTAGTCTCAGTATCATAATACTATTCATATGGTTCTTGAGTGAAAAGAGTAATAATTAACCCATGTATTTGGCCATTTTTATATTGCTTGTCGTCGTATTTTTTTAATCTTACACATATACTAGCTCATTCTATTTTATCATTCTGCATATTTCCTATTTCCCAATGGGGCACCCAACCTAGGAATGGGGTGCCTAACCTAGGACTGGGGTACCCCAGGTGCCCTGGTCCCATTTTGGATTCCCTGATCCTCTTTACACTTTACTTGTATCTTTTGGGCACTTTTTAGCCATTTACGTTTCCTATATTTTTAGTGGTCAAAATTTTTGGGGTTAATTACAGAATTAGAACAAGAGAACCATATAAATATAAATTTATGTGACCATAATGAGGGACCAATTACTAAACACACAGTATCACACATCTAGGCTGCATCAATCAAAGACATCTAAAGCTACATTTACATCCTATCTAGCTCCATCACAAGGCACACAAGGCTGGTTCATCTTCATCACACTTCATAAGAGGTGAGTCTATTGTTTTCATGCACCTATTTATTACATTCTACATCTAGTTATTGCTCTCTACTTCAAAAAGTGAAACTAACACAACACCAACGTCAAGAACAATTTACACACACACACAAACACACACCTAGAACTATATTGGGTTTGAGATGTAGTGTAGCGCTTAGTTATTAAGTCAACCATTGTGGTAGTTGAGGACAGTTTGAACCCTTTATATGAATCTTTATTTTTTAGGGGTTTGATGTTTATCTTGGGGTTTCACAAGTTTCAGCTTCATTTATAATTTAAAACGACATCTAGAAAAGTCCAAAAAAGTCATCGTGACAGGAAGCGAACATAAGCAATCATCTAGCGACACCTTAGAGAAGTATTACGAAGTTTTTCACAGACCATACACCCAGTGTAGATGATTAAAATATACACCACCTCTCCATTAATGTCTCAAACCCATTTATGATCAAAACAACCAACTCACAATACTCCACGACATTATGTCACCCATTGGTCCCCTTTAATTAAATTAATCTAATGATCACGCCACCACATCCCTAGGTCTAATTAATTAATTAGTTAAAAATAAGTTATAATAAATATATTCTCACACCTCACCCTCACACCTCACCATGCTAACTTGGACACCTTCACTAGTTATAACTAACTAGTTTAGTAACCTTTTATAAATATCACTCAACTACCACTAACCTATCCCTAACCACCTCTTCACACTTAACTAGTTATAACTAAGACAACTTTATAAACCTTCTAAAATGACCGATATCCTCATCCTAACTAACATAATATCAGCATGAGATTTTCCCATTTCACATTGTAACCTCATTTTAAATCCTCCAAAATTTAGATCAAAATAGTAGGAAAATCACTTCATTTGATCCCCTAACTCAGATTTTCTGAAATATTTGGCGATCTATATAAACAAGTTTTCTAGCCTCTTTTGGGGAGGATTTTCACATTTTATAGGGAAGTTACATTCATTCACAAACATTGCAGAGATAAATCATCTTCAAAAAAGCCCCATTTCCATTATATTGCATAAAAATAGTCAATTCGATCATTGTGTCATCCGTTACTTTTGTCAAGTCATCCTCATTTCATTTTCCATCCAAGTCAATCATCCACATGAGGTAATCATTTTGTTTTCGTCAGTTTCTGTCACCATTAGCAGGTAATATTTTGTGTTCTTATTATCATGTCATTTATACTTTAAAAATCCATTGAAATCATAATTTAATTAAGTTTGAATCCCTGTTTCAGTGGTCTGATAGAATTACAGTAATCACCTGCAATTGGCCTAATCGCTAGTGATTCTTGCATAAAAGTTTTCTATCAAACATTTCTTATAATCTGCCTAACAATTCCTTCTTGTTTCCTAGCATGGTTATATCAGATGGCCATAGGAGGTGATAACTATCCTATTACCAACATTGATTCACTACCCATCATCCATGATATTTTTTATTGAGAGCAGTATGATCTGCTTCATGACCTAGAACTCTGTGCCATCCATGTTGCACCCCTTGATCATTTAGATGCCATTTTTGCATCAACACAGCGCATCTGTGAAACAATAGAGGAGTTTTAGAATGTGTATTATGAGGTTTCAAGAATCTAAGTTGACCTCGCATGGTTTGAATATAGCCATGAAGTTGGCTTAGACATACCAGAGGACTACCACACTGCATTTGAGTTTAGGAATGACAATCATATCAACATCCCAGATACCGACACTACTCTTACACACCTCTATGATACTCAGGAGGAAGCATCTGAATTCTTTGTAGAGGATTATATCTTTGAACTTGAGTCCTATTTCATTGAGAAAGAGGACCTAGTTGGTTATGTAGGATAAAATTTCTCTGAAAACTTGTACATTGATCAAGAATCCCACCTTTGGTTCTAAGCTTGTTATTATTCTCTTATGTATGTAAAAAATTGAATAAGTGATATCAGTGGATCACATTTTACACTTTATCATATTGTACTGCAACATTTATCATCAATAAAAACTTGATTGTCTTAAAAGCAGGTTGATATCCGCTTAAGGAAGTCTTTGGAATTTTGGGGACTGGCTTTTTCCAAATAACTTGCCCACTTTTTTTGACTAAATCCATCTTGTTTAAGTGTTTTTTATTTATAGGCTTAGTTACAGGGAAAAGAATCCTTGTTCATTTTCTTCACAGAGTGAAAAACACCATCACACATCGTGGGTATCTTGGAAACCCTTCCATACTAAGGTTGAGTTAAGTTTTACCCCTTGAAACATCAAGTAAACCTAAGGTAAAACCGTGCTTGACATTCTGGCATGCTCGGTGGAACCCCTTGTCCCTTCTTTTCTTATTTCATTTTATTAATAATATAATCACTATTTTAACCAGCTAATAATTGTTTGTGATTGGGCCAATCACCTACGATTCATTTGTGTAGTTTTCTTATAATCTCATGATAATTCTATTTTTTCTTGTTTTCTATTTTATGTTTCTGCTAATTTGATTGGAGGGTTTTCTTATTGAGAGTTTTATTTGCTGGATTTTCTAAATACACACTTTGGAAACTTGTTAAAATTTGAAATAAAAAACAAAATAGGAGCACTCTCACTGTGAGTCTTAAAAATCCTCTTTTTACTTTCCTTTTTCTATTCTTGTTTATTTGTCCTCATTGAAAAAAGTTTTTCGTATTGGATTTTAAAATGAATCATTTCATACTCCTTAATCATCTAGTTTAAACTAGGGAGCTAAAATTGTTGCATTCTCTTATTTCTCCCCCACACACAACCAAATCACTTTAACATCAAAAACACATTAAAAAAATATCCACCTAGGTGAAAATGATTGGGATTACATCACCCAACAGGGAAAGTGACTCGGTGTTCTAGCCGAGTATAATCTCCTATTTGTCGGTATATTTTGGCTCAGCACCCAAATCCCTTATTGTAGGGGGACCATGAAATGAGGGGGTAAGCCCTAATATACACGCATGTATTGAAAACATTAAAGAGTTTGGCGTCACGTACCCTTGGGTATATCGAGGAGTCTTCCCTTAAACATACCCGAAACCATGCATAGCTTACTATTTCCTAGGACCCTTGTTAACCATCTTACACATTTAACTTTAATTATAATCAAGGTTAATACAAAACAACACTTTTATTTCCTTTTCTTATTGTTTGTAAATCAACTCATCTAGTTACTTTTCATTTCCTAGGTGTTTATGTGTTTTCTTATCATGGAACTCAATAGACAACAAGTTCACAACCAAAATTTTGAAAATATGTCTACTATACCCCCTACATTTCAGCAACATGTCCCATTTTACACTACAAAACTTTCAAAACCAACACAAACACAAATCCCTTATCATCAAATAGACACATCCAATCCAATTTCTACAAATCAAAAAACTTGGAATGAATCAAGAGTCAACTATCACAATGACATAGAACAACAATCCTTTTATTCCCCATATCGATATCATGGTGAAATCCCTCATACACCAGAATATGAAAATTTATTCTCTCCTAGAGCATCTAAACCTCCTTTCTACAATATGTTGAGTTGTGGAGCTCAATTACTTTGGATTAGCATGTAATATGAAACTTGCTGGAAAATATAGTAACTGACATCAGTTATGGAGGGACTGACATCGATCACTGTATGGATGAAAATTTACATGCAACCTTCAACCAAACTTGACCCCCTGAGGTCATGCCAGAGCAGCCGATGCTGAATGTGTGTGGTTAACTATAGGAGGGTCAGTGACTAATAAATGCTAGTGTGATCTCCTAGTAGCTGAGTTGGCCAAGGGGATATTTAGAGGCTATGAACGGGTACCATAAATTACCTATGGTTTGTTTTCCTAACTTGGATCTAAGTGTTAAATTAGTTTGAAGTGTCTAAGTAAACTGAATGAAATTAACAATCTATGCTATTTCTGAAATGGAAACTAATCTAAAAAAATAAAAAAACTGAAACATTACAATCACAAATAATAATTTACTTCTATTCTAAATAATCAAATCTACTTCTACACTAAAACTAAACAAACTATATAACCTAGTGGTTATTCTCCTATGCTGATTGTATTGAAACTAAACTAAATTAAAACAAGAACTTTTCCAAGTGATTTATGATATGTAGATAACCTCCTACATATATTATCTCCTTCATATCCACAGGGATATAAAGAAGGGGATCTGTTACCAGGGGTTGTTATGAAAGATTCAAAGCCTCTTGAAAATTAACTAATTAGTTGCAAATGAAAGGAAATTGATTTCTACTCTATTTGATATGATGTAATAATGATAGATTATAAGAATGAAGGAAATCAAACAACAAATCCAACTTGGAATTCACAGAACAAAATAAATCTAGCTGTGTAGTAATTTTCCCCCTCAGTATGTTCCTTTCTTTCTCCAAGTGTTCATGTGAGTCCAAGAGATTGGGAATGCAAGAACAACAGTAGGAGGATGGTGCTTGAGCAATGGTAGCTTGGAAGCAATCTGGACGCAATGCAAGTAGAAAAGAGATAACACAAGAGATATGAGCTTGGCTATGCAATTCCTAGTGAGACTATGGGAGCAAAACAATACAAGATACATAAAATTATTAGGAATTTTTCTTTCATACAAACATGGAATATATAGGAATGGAGGCTAGGAGGTTACTTCATGCATACGGCAAGAAGAGGAAATTCTAACTAATTAAATATAATTTTAAAATAGAAGGAGCAAGGAGAACTAAGAAACAAAGCTATTTTTAGCCAGTTTGGCTCATGAATGTGTTCTAAAAGAAAACTTAAGTGAATCGTCACATGTTAAAACATGCATGAAGAATCTGGAAAAAGCAGGCAGGACTACCTACCTTCCTGGGCAGTGGTCATGACACTGAAGGCCAACAAAAAAAGCATAAAAAGAGGTGGGGAAATGGAAAAATGCATGGAAAAGTTAAGTAAGGCCATCTAGGCTACAAATATACACTACGAATGGGTTTTGGAGCTCAAACACCTTTTTGAAAAGATTTTGAATCATCATTGGGGATTCTTGTAACTGTTTCCTGACAATGTAGCAAGTGTAATTTTGGATGCGTACATATTTCCCCCTTGGAGAAACGTCTTAGCCATGAAAAGGCGTAAAATGTAGAGTCCTAGAATGGCGTTCCCAAAATTGGGAGTTAGAAGCTATACCTGACATGCCCATGTGTCGAAATATCGCTGCCCAAACTCCCACCACCTACAAGAGGAAAAGAAAACTCAAGTGCAAATAGATAAAACATCAAAAAATAAAAACAAGATCAAAACGACAAGAGGACCTACCACTTGTGCGGGGATGTCAAAATATACCTGTGCCAACACTCCAGCCCTGTAAACACATACACTCAAAACGTGTTTAAAATTATATATATATATATATATATATATATCGAAACAAACTCATTTTTCAATTCATTTTTGCATTATTGATTTGGTGAATTTGGAGCTCTGGACCCACATTGACCATTTTTGACGTGAATACAACCAAAACAACCATTGCGAAATAGTGATCATGCCCCCACGAGTGGGAAATCGACCGACATGTTCTCTAGTTAGTTATTTTCTCTTTTGTCTTTTTGTGCCCTAGATGTTAAAATGTTGAAAAGTTCACCTAGGGGGGAAATTTTCAAATTTTCTTGTTTTAAATGAGTCCTTAGGGGGGGTGTTTATAGGGCATTCTTTCATTTGGTCAAAAATGTCATTTTTGTCATTTTAAATCATTTTTAGGGTTAAGGGCACATTTTGGGAAATCAGGTCAGGACCGTCACCCAAGACAGGGCGGCGATCATGAGGTCACCGCCTTGCCAGGGTGGCGGTCATGGAACCTACACCCTGCAATGGGCGGTGGTTCTGAACAAAATGTCTAAAATGCACCTTAACTTGATTTTTTTTTTTTGCGTTTTCAATATTTTTCTATGTTTTTGATGAGCTTATCATGTGATGTACATTACTAATGTGCTCTTTTCTCATGTTTTGGTGAATGCAGAAGAAGGAGGAGTACATATGCTAGAGCAGAGAGAGAGAGTGTGATTGGCTCCCTAGGATTTTGGATGGGTTGACTGAGGATGATATGTATTTACTAAATCGAGTGGGAATTTGGTGGATAGCACAAGTGCCCCATGTCACTCCTTCTAGTCACATTTTGTGTGACTTATTCTCTTACTGGGATGAAGATCGGAACACTTTTTGGTTTCTAGGCGTTAGGTTTGAGTGGAATATTACCTTAGAGGATGTATATCATATTCTTGGGCTCTTGATACTTAGGAGGAGAGTGACATTTGAGACAATAGGGTCCAGTGCTGTGATGACGTAGTGGGACACATATATGGGAGACACCATAGTATCATCTAGCTCAAAGAAGGGAATGAAGGTTTGGTCCATTGCCACCGCTCCCATTCCTATCCTTCAGAGAGCCATCATGGGTATCCTATCTTTGAGACTAGTTAGGGAAAAGGGAGGAGATACACTCCTATACTATTGGGCCTGTCGACACTAAAATTTTCCTCCATAATTTCTATTTCATTAATGTATGTATTAGGAATATGATGTTGTTAAGTGTAATTAGTAGTAGTGTCCGATGGAAGATAACGGCACCGTCAGTACGGTGCCGCCAATAATGTAGAGTACGGTAACAGTCAAAGTACAATATGAATGTTGTAAAAAGTAAATATTTGTTGTAAGTGGTCCGGTAATGTTAAAATGTAAAAGTTGGGATAAGTAGAGAAGTAGGGTCTACATGATTAGGAATTAGAAATATTATATTTGTAATAAGGACAAAGAGTGATGTCATAAATATTTTGTGTATTTTATTTGTGGAAAAGTCTAAAAAGGTGGAACCCATGTGAGATGATAAGGTTTATCTTATCTTAGAAGATAAGCCTACATGTAAAGGCAAGAGTTTAGGCATGAAATATGATTGGCCGGAAGAGATTTCCTATCCTATCTTAGAGATAAGATGGATAAGCCTAAATTCCTATAAATAAAGAGGCCACCCCCCTCATTTAGCATATAGAAGGAAGTAGTGAGAAATATTGTATGAGTAAGTGTGTAAAGGAAGCCATCATTTTGAAGGTGTGTTAAAGAAGCCATTAAGAAGTGTAATTGTGAAGTTTCTCCCATAGTTATTGTTGGAAGGCAAGTGAAGTCAGTAACACTTGAAGTACCTCATGGGTGAGATTGTAACAATTTCATGTTGATATTATAATTTACACTTATATTTCAGATTTATCGTCATTCCTTCTTATCATAGTCTATGGTATTCTTGTGTTATGTTTGTTGTTGTGTTTTCAGATTCCATCCACCAAAATAAAAGCTTTGCATTAGTAAATAATCATAGCACGAGGAGTTCCCGGTGAAGAATTATCATAGTGCCGGATTGGTGATGACATTTTGGTTCCGTTGCCAGGACCATTCCTCGTTGGTGGATTTTCTGGAGAGATATTCCCACCTAGTCAAAAAATCATTTGGAGGGTAACCTTGTTTTTACTGTGCATAGGAGTTACCATGGTAAATTCATTTTTACAGTGAATAGTATTTACCACAGTAACTTCATTTTTTACCGTGAATAGTATTTACCGCAGTAACTTCACTTTTTACCGTGAATAGTGTTTACCACAGTAAAGTCAGTTTTTACCGCAGTAAGCCAAGTTTTACCATAGTTTACCATGGTCATTTCTATTTGATTGTAGAAAGGTGTAAAGTCACTTTCTATTATAGTGATTCCAATTATTTGTGCACATAAGTCTTGTTGATTGTACTTGTGGGTTGGTATTTCACGGTGGTTACTTTTGAAAATGGGGAAGATTCCTATTTTTTCAGCCCAATCTAATGAAGATGCTTCCTCTTTCATTCAAGAGTTTAAACGATCTTGTATTTGTAATGGCCTTATAAGAAGGGAACAATGGACTGAATTTTTTCCTACCTTTTTGGATGGTTCAGGACTTAGGTGGTTTGAAACACTAGGTGAAAATGTAAAAAACTCATGGGACTTATTAACTGAAAGTTTTCTTGAAGAATTTGGTGAACAACAGAAATATGCAGATCTCATGATCGAGATCAAAAAGCTAGCCCAAGGAGAGAAGGAGAAGATAAGAGATTATCATGCTCGTGTTCTAGAGCTAAGGAGGAAGCTCGATGCCCAGATCTGGAAGGAAGGATTAGTGGATGGGTTGATGAATGGTGTGGATAATCTCCTATGTAAGAACTTCATTCTTGGGATGAAGCCAGAGATCAGACAATGAGTGAAGTATGACCGCCCAGCTACCATTGAACAAGCAAAGGAGATTGCAAGAAGGCAAGAAGAAAGCATGGAAGAGGAGCCCAAAGAAATTGTTGCTAAAGTAGAGCCTACACCAACACCTTTGGTCCAGAATCCACAACCACTCTCGGTGAGCACAAATCTTTCTCCTAGTACATCTACTGAGTATGAAGATCTGCTCAAGAAGATGGGTCAGTTAACTATTAATCTTCTTCAAGGAAAAGAATTTAGTTCTCAGGGAGGAGATACAGGTCCAAAAAGAAATATTTCTAAAGTTGTATGTTATGGTTGTTATAAAAAGGGTCATTATAAGTATAATTGTCCAGATAGAGCTTCTACATCTGGTACAAGAGATAATGATAAAGGAAAAGCACCTGTGAATTCTTTTGATGTAGTAGATAAGAGCATAAATAATGAAGTAGATGTGTTTGTAACAAAAAGAAAGAAAGAAAAAGATAACCAAGATGGAAATGATCCTAAGAAGATGAAAGGAGAAACTAGTAAGAAACATAGGAGAAGAAAGTTGGGTGTGCAGGATTTTCTGATTTCACAGGGACAAGGACCATACTCCATCTTAGACGATCTGTCCAAAAGGCCTGCAAATATTACATATGGTCAACTCTTGGTTATGTCTTCTGAGAAGAGGCGGGAGCTGCGAAGTGGACTCAATGCTCGACGAAGGAAGGAGGTTGAGGTCCCTGTTTTGGAGGCAGAGGTGGATCCCTATGCTCCACAAGCTGAGGTACTATGTAATGGTATTTCAATTCATGATGTCTTAGTTGATGGAGGTGCTGCAGTTAATGTAATGACTGAGTCTGTAATGAATATGTTGGGTTTAAAAATTGATCGCCCCTCAACACTTATGTTAAGGTCATTAAATAAGGGAAAAACTAAACCAGAAGGTGTAGTTTCAAATGTGGCAATATCTGTTATGGGTGTTGTATGTGTGGTAGACTTTCAGGTGATGAAAAATGGTACTGTTGTGTATCCAATGTTGTTGGGAAGACCATGGCTAAGGAGAGTTCATGCAAGAAACTACTGGAATGAAGGCTTCATGACACTTGGACGTGGTAGAGAGAGGGTGAAAATAAATGTGATCCCTCGGCATCATAAGGCATAGAACCTGTCGATTCAAGTGATGAAACTGATGATTGGACATCCTCTGATTACTCTAGTACCAGTGAAGTGGACACAAGAAGATGAAGAAAGTGAGGTTGATGTTTCGGTCATGGATATCCTTCCAGTCACACCGACTCATGACCCCATAAAATTATCTGAAGAAGAAATTGATGATCGTCTCCAACAAATAAAGATTGGTGATGCTGTGATGGAGAGTGAGAAGGAATCCTACCTCCAGCTCTTTCGAAGGTACATACACATATTCACTTTTGATTACAAGGAAACTCCGTCAAGTAAGTTGGGTAGAACATTCTATTGAGCTGGTAGATGGTGCTAAGCCCATAAAGCAAATGCCATATAGAATGAATCCTAATTTTTCCAAGACTGTAAAAGAAGAAATAGATAAGTTGCTTGATGCAGGATTCATATTTGCTGTGGAGAATTCAGAATGGGTTTCTCCCATTGTGATCTCAATAAAAAAGAATGGGAAGCTACGCATTTGTGTTGACTACAGGAAGCTCAATAAGGCAACAAAGAAGGATCATTACCCTCTTCCATTCTCAGATCAGATCTTGGACGAAGTAGCTGGCCAGGAGTGTTATAGTTTTGCTGATGGATATAGTGGCTACAACCAAGTTTGTATAGCAGAGAAAGATCAGTTGAAGACCACGTTCACCACTCCTTGGGGAACATTTGCTTATAGAGTTATGCCTTTTGGGTTGTGTAATGCTCCAACAACATTCCAGTGTTTGATGAATAGGGTGTTCGAACCCTACATTGGGAACTTCATCAGAGTATTTCTGGATGATTTTTGCATCTATGGGAGCAAGATGGACCACCTGCACCAGATGGAGACAACATTTCAAAGGTTAGATGAAGCACAAGCCTCACTAAACCCTACAAAGTGTGTCTTTGGATGTTCTAAAGGTGTTTTGTTAGGGCATGTTGTATCCAGAGATGGTATTGGTACTGATCCTGATAAAGTTTCAAAAATCAAAGAGTTACCATTTCCTATGAATAGAAGTAAGTTGAGATCATTTTTAGGCCATGTGGGTTACTATAGAAGGTTCATCAAGAATTTCTCAAAGATTACACAGCCACTAACCTAGTTCTTGAAGAAGGATGTTACTTATGAACCAGGAAATAAGGCGCATGAAGCTTTTGAACAACTGAAGGAAGCCCTGGTGTCTTCACCTATTTTAAAGAATCCAGATTGGAGCAAGCCATTCATTGTGTATACTGATGCCTTAGATGCAGCACTAGGAAGTACTCTGAGCCAAAAGGATGAAAATGGGAATGATCATCCAGTTTACTTTGGGAGTAGACAAATGAGTAGTGCTGAGGTAAATTATACTGTAACTGAAAAAGAGGCTCTAGCTATCATTTTTGCTGTAAAGAAGTTTAGAAATTACTTGCTAGGGCAGAAATTTATAGTTGTGACAGATCATCAGGCTCTAAAATATATTGTCAATAAGCCTAACCCATCAGGGAGGATAGCAAGATGGATAATTTTGCTACAAGAATTTGAATTTGATATTATAGATAGGCCAGGAAAGAAGCATGTCAATGCAGATGCACTCTCTCGAGCCTATGATGGTTTAGGTTCATCTTGTGATGATGATGATTTCCCAGATGCAACATTGTTATCCCTTGACACAATCCCTAGTGAATACATAGATATTTGGAATTATCTGAATGAATTCAAGTTTCCTGATGGTGCCAATGCAAAGACTAAGAGGAAGATTACTCAAGCCAGTCGTCCATATTCTATTCTGCATGGAGTATTATTTCGAATAGGACCTGATGGACAGTACAAGAGGGCAGTTGGACGTGATCAAGGGAAGGAGCTGATAGAAGAACTCCACAATGGTACATGTGGAGGACACTTCTCTGGACAACTTACAGCAAGAAGGATCTTGGATGCAGGTTATCACTGGCCCACTCTTTTTAGAGATTGTTATAATTATTGTAAGACATGTGATATTTGTCAAACACATGGTAACCGTAAGACTTCATCAGCTCCATTATGTCCTATTCTTCCACTTGGTCCCTTTGAAAAGTGGGGAATAGATATTGTAGGTCCACTTCCAACTACCCCACGCCAAAATAAGTATATTGTAGTTGCCACAGATTATTTAACTAAGTGGGTTGAAGCTAGGCCATTGAAAACAACTTCCATGGATGAAGTGGCAAGGTTCATATATGAACGCATTGTCACCAGATTTGGTTGTCCATTAGAAATTGTAACAGATCAAGGAAGCCACTTCATTAATGAGGTGGTAGAAGCCCTAGTCAATAAGTTTTCTATTAAGCACAGGAAGGCAACAACATACAAGCCAAGCACAAATGGACAGGTGGAACGAACAAATTTTGTGTTGTGTCAAATTCTAGCAAAAGATGCAGCCTTGCAGGTACATAAGTGGGATAAAAGGATTCATGCAACATTGTGGGCATATAGGGCAACATCAAAGTCAGCAACAGGATACTCCCCATTTCAGTTGGCCTATGGCATTGATCCAGTTCTTCCTATTGAGTTTGATATTCCCACTGTGAGAGTTATGAAAAATGAAAGGATGGATGAAAGTGATTCAGTAAAAGAAAGGTTGGTACATCTTCATTTGCTAGAGGAAATGAGGGAAATAGCAAAGGATACAAGCTATAAGAAGAAAATGAAGCAGAAGGAATACTTTGATCAAAAGATCCGTTGGTCTCCATTTCATGTGAATGACTTGGTTCTAGTATATGATTCTAGATACAAAAAAAGAAGACAGAGAAAATTTCTTCCAAAATGGATGGGGCCCTACAAAATAGCAGCTGTGCATGAAAATGGTACGTACCGACTGGAGGAATTGGATGGCACTCCCATTACAAAATGGGTCAACCACGACAAGTTGAAGATTTTCCAAGCACCAGAATAGTCTACTCCGAGGACGGAGTAGAAGCTAGGAAGGGGGAAGATGTCGACACTAAAATTTTCCTTTGTAATTTCTATTTCATTAATGTATGTATTAGGAATAAGATGTTGTTAAGTGTAATTAGTAGTAGCGTCCGATGGAAGATAACGGTGCCGTCAGTACGGTGCCACTAATAATGTAGAGTACGGTAACAGTCAAAGTACAATAGGAATGTTGTAAAAAGTAAATATTTGTTGTAAGTGGTCCGGTAATGTTAAAATGTCAAAGTTGGGATAAGTAGAGAAGTAGGGTCTACATGATTAGGAATTAGAAATATTATATTTGTAATAAGGACAAAGAGTGATGTCATAAATATTTTGTGTATTTTATTTGTGGAAAAGTCTAAAAAGGTGGAACCCATGTGAGATGATAAGGTTTATCTTATCTTAGAAGATAAGCCTACATGTAAAGGCAAGAGTTTAGGCATGAAATATGATTGGCCGGAAGAGATTTCCTATCCTATCTTAGAGATAAGATGGATAAGCCTAAATTCCTATAAATAAAGAGGCCACCCCCCTCATTTAGCATATAGAAGGAAGTAGTGAGAAATATTGTATGAGTAAGTGTGTAAAGGAAGCCATCATTTTGAAGGTGTGTTAAAGAAGCCATTAAGAAGTGTAATTGTGAAGTTTCTCCCATAGTTATTGTTGGAAGGCAAAGTGAAGTCAGTAACACTTGAAGTACCTCATGGGTGAGATTGTAACAATTTCATGTTGATATTATAATTTACACTTATATTTCAGATTTATCGTCATTCCTTCTTATCATAGTCTATGGTATTCTTGTGTTATGTTTGTTGTTGTGTTTCCAGATTCCATCCACCAAACTAAAGGTTGTGCATTAGTAAATAATCATAGCACGAGGAGTTCTTGGTGAAGAATTATCATAGTGCCGGATTGGTGATGACAGTTCCTCCTTGCCTTCACTGATATCGGTCCCCAGGTGACCGATGTCGGTTACTATGCATTCCTGCAAGTTAATAAAACATGCTAATGTGAAGAAATTAAGCTCCAGAACTCAACAATTTATTAGATTATATGTGGCCGAATAAACTTATGAGCGTTTCATCCCCTATGACAGGGGGGTACTTGTATCAGACCCAAGGAATGTTCGAGTAGCTAAATGGACAAGTATGTTAGTGCTCTAGACACCTAATCATTCAGTGGCTTCCTTGACTACGGAAGACATGACTGCCACACCCTACTAGGACATGGCATGGATATGGGGTGAGGAGGTAACGACAATGGTGGCTTGCTCTTCCATGAGTCAGCTAGTTGATAGATATGGGAGATTAGAGACTCACCCATTTGATCCGGTAGCTCAACAGTTCAGCCTTCCATACCTTGTCATGCCTCCCCCATTAGAGCATGTTTATTGGTCTATTCGGGAGGCTTCGAGGTGTCTTAGAGGGGATCTTGGTTGGATAGTGGTTACTCCTGGCATACTTATTATAGTTAGATGGGTGGTCCGTGCTCACTGGGAAGCTGGTGCCCCTTGAGCACCCTTACTTTAGATTGAGGCAGTTCTTTTTCGTAGTTGGGAGGATGATGAGCTGATTGAGTTGGAATCTGACTCTACGGAGGATACATGAGATGGTATAAAGGGGGAGTCTATTGGAGAGGAGAGTGGGGAGGAGGATGAGGGGGCAACCCATTTAGAGGGAGAGGAGAGTGATCCTGAGTGGCATGACACTTAGGATATCCACAAAGTAGTGCATGAGGATTTGAGTGTAGAGAGAGAGAGATACAGGTCTCAGAGGAGACATTTGGAGAGGATGATGAGTCTATGATTGGATAGTGTCATGCATTTGGATTTGGTGAGGCTTCGCAGCCACCATCGGCACTTGCAGCCGCAACCACTGATTCCAAATGGATTCCTAGAGACTTTAGTATGTTTGATACTCCTTTCTTGATTTTGTCTATTGATTTTTGTATATTAGCTTAACATTCTCCTTATTTTTGACTTGCATTCTATGATTTTATAGCTCATTATATCTATCTTTTTTTTCTTTTCTGTAGCGTTTGCACATGAATGGTGAGAACTCATTCATCAAGTATGTGTGGAAACCATATTGATTCTCTCAGGGAAGACCCAGGCCAAGTTGACTATGGATTCAGGACAACCCTTAGCTGCCGTCTGACATACCGATGTGTTCACTCCTGTCTGGAAGGTGGCATAGATAGTGACCTCCCTTCGTACCTAGGTAGCTGGATACGAGACTGTTGAGTTCTTGATGAGGTGGATCCAATCTCATAGTGAGGCTACGGGTAGTAGGTGCCACCATGAGCACTCACACCATTCAATCCATTCTCAGCACTATCACAGCCATAGCAGGAGCCTTAGATATGGTCGTACACCATTCAAGGGATCCCACAGGGATTGACAGGACATTGGGCCTTTATTGTCTTGAGACCATTTTTTCTTATATGATTCTTTTTTTGTATCTTTCGGGCTCATTGTGATCATTTTGACCATGGCTAGTGCATGATGACATTGTATACAAACTTGATCTACTTTGATATATACATACTCTATTTTTGGTTCAGTATTCCATTGTATCTTAGTTGACTCTCTTTTGGCTTATCTCACATGTGTACTCTGGATGTTTATAATTTCCACTTTTATATGCTTTTAGAATGTATGTAATGGATGTGAAATGATAATAGAATGATTTATTTTTGTATTTCATAATGCTGATATATGATGATGCGAACACAATGTGATGTTTGAATTTTAGTTTCCTTAAGAAACCTTCGATACCTCATATTGTCTTGGAAAAACATGGTGACAAAATGATATGATAAGAAGAATGAACTTGTCCTGCTCCTAGCTCCACACGACCAGTAGGATGTGAGGGTTCATCATCGAGAGCTAGAAATGGAACAAGTTATAAAATTTGTTGAATGGTAATGATGAGGGAAAGAAACTGGTTTGACAGGACCAAATTTAGACACTAAAACCTCACCCTACTCAAGTTACCTCATAGCTTAGAATGTGAATTACTTTATAGTTTATCTAGACTTGGATCTACAGATGGCTACTAGGTTGAAAAAATCTAGGTTTAGGGTTTTAAGGTCTTTTAGAATTTTAGACATCTAACTCACTTTGTTTTTGATTCAGGACTCATAATATTTGGGCGAATTAATTGTAACTTTCAAGTTTATCAATGAGACCCCCTAATCTTTGCTGCATGCTACTAGGAGGAAGCACGGGCTCATCACCTAGGATAAGGAATAAATGAGTAATGGAATTTCTCTCCTTTCCCAACCCTACATCACCAGTAAGAGATGCAGGCTCAACACCAAAGGTTGGTAGGGCAATGAAATGTGTAAAATAAAAATTTTCTGTGGATTTACATTTTACTTACTTATCTAGACAAAATGTTTAGTATATTCTTATTTCCAAAGATATTTTCACGGGATAGATGTGGCACCATGAAGCTTCTAGAACATACTATAGACAAAGATACATAACCTAGAAAGAAACTATAAGAAGAACCAAGTATGCAGGCCTTGCTATGATCAGCGTCAAAAATTTGTCTTATCTTACTTGAACTGATGAGATGATTCAGAAATAATTGATGATACTATGAAGATTTGAAGAGATATGATCTGAATGTTTTGCCAATGTTTTCAGAAGTTTTTAGGAGTTTCCATAAGAATAAATCCCTTGATCACAAATTTTACAAAATGAATAGGCATATGAAAATGCAATGCAGATGTAGTAAGTACATATGAAAATGCTGGTGGATCATGCGTAGTACCTCTTTAGGTGGAGAGAGTTCATGGAGTCACTAAAATCCTCACCTTATAGTGTACACAGGTGAAATGCCCCATTTTTTTAGTCTTCCACTACTTGATACTTACCTAACCACCTAGGTCTGAGTTTCCTTCCCTCACCGGTCTTTTTGTCTATCCAGATATTAAGTCTTAATACCAAATATCCTTTGTATATCTCATGTTCGTAAACCTTCTTATTATATTACTGAGCCATCTGGTTAGCGTAAATGTTGTGCCATTTCTTGGCATTCATTCTAGCCTCATCGAGACTTTCTAACTTTTTGTTTTATAATTAGACCTTTTGTTAAATTTAATTTTTACATTGATTTTACCTTGAAGAGGGAAATTCTTGTAACATTCAATATCCAATTTTAGAAAAATATTAATGTCTCTAACATTGAATAGAGTAAGTTATAAAATATTTTATTGCATTCAAAAAAACGTTCGGTAGGCCCACATTTGTTAGATATATGATCTTTAGGTGCTCTTGCTCCTAAAAGAAACTTCTTAGCTTAATTTGACTTTGTTGAGATAAGATGAGAAATTAACATCCTTATTTATAGATACATGTTCTACCCATTTGCCTAAGGAGTAGTTAGATCGCATTTTAAAAATTGTGAGGACTTATCTTGTACGAGTGTACATAACTCACACACCTCATCATTAATTCTGACTTACGTTGAGATAAGTGAGAAATAATGACTTGGGACACCCCATACCTACAAATGATTTGGTTCAGGATGAACTTAGTGATTACAGAGCTAGTTACGGTGGTAAGGGGTATGGCTTCTACCCACTTGGTAAAGTATTTTGTGGCCTTGATTATGAATTTATGGCCATCCGTTGATGAGTGAGATAATTTCCCTATCAAATTTGGGCCCAACGTGGAAAAGGGCCATGGGGTTGCGATTGGTTGCAAAGCTAGTGCCGTTATGTGGATCTCGTG
This sequence comes from Taxus chinensis, assembly GCA_019776745.2. NCBI lineage: Eukaryota > Viridiplantae > Streptophyta > Pinopsida > Cupressales > Taxaceae > Taxus > Taxus chinensis. The sequence goes on along the minus strand of CM034156.1, from coordinate 70,475,951 downwards.
GGAGAAAATATTGACATTTGTGACATCTACACACAAACTCTATTGCATCATGTTCTAGAGTGGGCTAGAATTATCCCATTTGATGTATTTTTCAAATAGTGTGTGTGGCCACCAAAGTGACCTCCACATACCCCGTTATGTGATTCATAAAGAATATTTTCTGATTCCTCTACATCAACACATCTCAAGAACATTCCATCAAAGGCTCTACGGTAGATAACTTGTTCCAAAATAACGTACTTAGTGGTGATGATACGTAACCACCTCCTTTGCTACAAATTTTCCCCCTCTAGGTATGTATTAATCCATAATGAAGTTGACAATGTTAGTGCACCAAGGACATGTAGAGATTGGGGGCCTGGTTTCGAAAAAGTACATGCACTCATCAGGAAATTATAAATCTACTAAATCACCTCCATCCAATAAATTGTCATCCAACCAGTCCATAATGATTTTTCCCTTAACGGATTTCTGATTTACAAATGTTAGTTCAAACTCTCCCATTAATGTTATGAAATTCCCTTCCATTTTAGACAAGGATCCTTGCATGAGGAATGTTCGCAAGTGGTTTTTTCTTAACAATAACTCTTGTTTCTTGATTTAGCATATAATTCCTTAAATTCTTTGTTGTAAAAATTATGGAAATTCATTCCTTTTTTGTCTGTGTGTAGTGTGTCTCATAATCAATTAGCAATCAAATAATGAAGTAAATTGCACATTCTCGTTTATCGTCATCCTCTTGAGCCAATATGTAGGCTAGTGAAACATCCATAGCTCATGAATAAAATATCAAAGGGTGATCTAATCTATGTGGAATTAGCGTGGGAGGGGATAAAAGGAATTATTTAAATGCCTCAAAGGCCTTGTTGCATTCCTCCGTCCAATCAATGTTGTAATCCTTTTTCAACAAATTGTTGATTGGATGAATAACAAAGGTCAAGTCAATGATGAACCTTTGGATTAAACCAAGTTTCCCAAGAAAATATCTAATACCAAAATTGTCTGATGGTGGAACCATTTCTAATATGGCTCATATTTTGGTCGGGTCAACATTAATCCCTCATCAAGATATAATGTAACCCAGAAGCTTTCCCCCTATTACACTGAAAACACATTTCTCTGGATTTAATGTGATATCGTACTCAATTAAACACGAAAGAATGATGTGAAAACACCTCTGGGTGAGTGAATTCTTCCTGGCCCTGACCAATAGGTCATCTACGTAGGATTCAATAATCTTACAAATAAGATCATGGAATATGTATGTCATTGCTCATTGGTATGTAGTGTCAGTATTCTTATGACCGAATGACATAACATCATAATATTAGGTCCCCCAAGGATTTATAAACGTAGTTTTATCTTGATCATCTTTAGATATTTTGATTTGATTATATCCCGAAAACCTATCCATGAGAGACAACAATTCAAATCTATTTGTTGTGTCAACAATAACATTAATGGATGGTAATGGGAAATCATCTTCGCAGGAAGCTTTATTAATTTCCCAAAAGTCAATACAACTACAGATATTTTCATTCTTTATGAGGTCAGGGATGATATTAGATACCCATTTTGAATAATCGACTGGCTTAATGAATCCCACTTGGAGAAGTTTCATTACTTCTTCTTTCACCATGAGGGCCACTTTTAGCTTCATGGGTTTCAACTTCTGCTTAATTGGCTTAGCATCTAGTTTGGTGACAAGATTGTGAACTGCGATGTGTGGTGTAATCCCTGTCATTTCCTTGTAGCGAAAATGTTAAGTATTTTTTATCTTCCTTGATGATTTGGGTATGTATTTCCACTTCCTCTAGAGTTAAGGAGGCCCCAAATTTTAAGATCTTTGGTTCCTCCTCCATTTCAATTTTTATATCAATTGTTCTTCTCAATTAAGGAGGCATTTCCTTAATTCTAGTGGGGCAGGAGGAAACTCCAAGTCCCCTTCTTCTTCTACCTCGTAAATCTCAAGATCCTTTTCCAGAGAGGACTCAATCACCGGATTCCAAAAATAAGAAGAGGAACATGGGATTAAGGAAAGGCCCATCTCATGATAGGTAAGATGCAATTCTACCAAAGCATTTAAATATCTTAAATTCAATTCATCACTATTAACATGCTCTAAACTATCGAGTTGAATCTCGGTTTCTACGTACATCAACATTGGGGTCATTGGTGCTTTACGAATCAGGGGTTCGACATGAACTGAAATGGTAAAGTTGGTACCTTCGAAGTCACTACTTGGGGTAAAGAACGAAGTAGAAGTTGTTATAGATTTTTCAAGAAGGTTATATTCTCATGGAACTACTTCAATTGAGATGAAATCAAACCCTCTTGTCAGACCTAGCACTGCTATTTTGTAGAGTTGTAGGTCTTCATACCTATTCTCATATACCTCATATATCTAATTTACGACCAATTGTGAGTCACCCAACACCCTAATATTGAGGATTCCCATTCTCTTAGCTAGAATGAGACCTAATAGGAGAGCCTCATATTCAGCCCCCATTGTTCTTGTATTCTAAATTCAACTTGAAAGCAAAAGGTAGAAGCCTTCCTTTGGGAGAAGTAAGGATCGTGCCTATCCCGGCGCCAAAGTGACACTTGGCTCCATCAAAATGGAGAGTCCAAAAACTACTCAAAAAGATGGGAATTGAGTCATCCTTTGTACCTTCCCCCTTTACCTTGGTTACCTCAACCATGCAAACCTCATCTGCTGGAAGGGAACTGAGTCCCAAGGCATGTCCCATATCCATAGAATCAAAGGAGAGAAGGATAGGAAAATCCTTCTCTAATATCTTGACAATCTTTCTTGTCATTCCTAGCGATACTGTCTCTATAATAAAAATTTCATCCTTGACCACTAGAATACCTTTGATAAAACCTATGACTTCTAACTTTGTTGTAGGAACTAGTTTTTTTATCTAGTACCACACTTGTATGTTTATTTACCTGATTCGTGGGAAGCTCAAATTCAGAGTGGACCCCTGGTCTTTTCTTTAAGTTGGCCAAATGTAAATCAAAGGGTTTTGGATCACATTATGTGACAAAGAATTTCTCTAAGACCTCTTGGAATAGAGTAGAGGGGATTGCCTTCATGCGGTAGATCCAAGGATGGCCAAGGATCATATTATATTTGGTTTCCCGGTCTATAATATAAAAATCAATGACTATCATCTTGGGCCTAAGAGTAATCAGTAATACTATGGTTTCGATCGAGGTTTCCTTGAGGCTATCATAGCCCCTTAGTGTGTTTTTTTTCAAGGAGCAATTGGTCTCCCCATACCCTTACTTCTAAAGAAAATAGAAGGGGACTATGTTAACTTCTACCCCATAATCGATCATTACATGTTTTGCATAGTTATTGTAAATCCAAACTTTCATAAACAAATTTAGGTCACCCCTATGAGCTATCTCAGCATCCGTGGGCATCTTACTGATGTCAAACACAAACTCAATATCTCTCTCAGGCTGCCCTGGAGGACTAACGCTTCTAACCTGGTGCTTCTAATAGAGTGGTTCGATGAGCAGGGGAATTCTTCAGTAGATCCAAGAAAGAAATGTGTGAAAAGGTCTTGGTTAAATCATTGATTAGATCATAATCCCCTACTACATTTCTTAGTGCATCATGAGCATTTTATGACATAACTAGATAAATTGGGATTGGCTGCGAATAATAATCCTTGCTTCTTATAGTAGCATTAATTTGGGGTTCAACGTCTAACTCTACCAATCCCACAATCTTTGTTTTTTGGCGACCATCCAGAGGAGATTCCACTTATGGATTTGACGAAGTGGAGGCCTCATGATCATGAGTCCATATTACAATACCTTTATTCAAAGCATTGGGAAAGGATCATTGAAGATCCCGAACAGGGTGTTCTACGGAGACACTAGTCCCATGTAGGCATTTTTACTGGGTGCAGTTGGGTTTGCCAAAAACATGTCAACAAATAACTTTCTTTGGTCTTCTGGAAAATGCTGTAAAAACTTATTACAATCACAGGAATTTCTTGGGTCATGCCTGCGAACCCTATGGAAAAAGAAGTATAAGTCAGGATCGTAATCCCAAGGCCTTTTTTTGTTACTTGTTATGGTAAAAAAATATGGTTATTTTTTGGTTGTTGATTGTTATAATTAACACTTTGTAACCCTTGCCCTTGGTTTTGGAATTTTTTGGGGTATTGACTAGGGCTTGGGGTTGGCATTTACCTCTATTGCTGAAGTTGTTGTTGTTATTGGGGATGATTAAAATCCACAACATTTACCAAGGGTGAGAAATTTTTGTTTCTCTAATTATTTCAATTATTTTTTTTGTTATTTTTAGCACCTATACTGATAGGATTAATAACATTAGTATTTTTGGGCTAGTGAGTCACACCATTGGTCGTGACTCCACGATTCTTATTAAGGATCTTTGGTCCTTGATTTTTGCTCATGTTTTTGGAGTAACTAGGATTATTTTCATTGGGAGTGACTAAATTCCCATTTGGTCCATAGGTCTTACAACCACTGTCAATGGCTACTTGGTCATTTCGAAGAGCACCTTATAGTACTTCCTCATAGCTCCTGAGTGGGAAATTTTGAAGCTCTTCCTTTGTATCTCTATTAAGAGAGGGGAGGAATAAATCACAAATATCCATTTGATCCATGTTTGGAGCACTTGCGAAAGAGTAGAGAACCTATTGCCACCTCTGAATGAAGTGGGTTGTAGATTCGTTATGTTTTTTTTATGTGCAAAAATTATCTAATCCCTGTTCTTAGCATCTTATTCATATCGAAATCTTTAATTAACTCTGACACGAGTTGTTTAAAAGAGTGTATCAAGGCCTCTGGTATTCTAGAATACCAATCAAGAGTTATTTATTCTAATGTCTTAGGGAATATTTTTACAACAACTGCATCCCATGGGAGAAACTCTTGAATGGCTATTGCTTAGGCTTTGATATGAGGATTTGGGTCTCCTTCCCCTTTATACTTTGGAAGATCAGGAAATGGCCTTGGGATCATGACTTTCTGGATGGAAAATTCCACAGGATCCTTTATGTACTCATAATAGGTTCCCATTGCATACATTTCAACCATTGAAGGTCCTTGTTGGGGAAGAAAAGGTTACATTGGTTGCTGAAGAGGCATGGTGTAGGAATTTTTTGGGGCATATGGAATTCCCTGCAGATAACCATAAGGACCTAGATAGGTGTACGTATCTCCGAAGCCAAGGAACGTTATGGTGTCTTAGAATTCATGTTCATATAGGGGGTTGGCCACAAAACATTGCATTTATGGATGGTATAACATTTGAGAATGCACTTCCAGCTGACACCCGTTGACGGGGCAGTGCCTTTCTTAGGTACCTTTTGTTGAACCCTTGTAGGTTGTTGAGGAGTATGGTATCCTGATATGAATTTTTCATGATGTTTCCACCCCTCATTGGTTGTATTGTTAGTTGGTGGTGGGGTAGAGTTATTTTTTGAAGTAGGACATCACCTTGTCCTTGTAACCTATCAAAATATTGGTTCATGTTTTGGAAGTGTTGTTCACTCCTAGAAAATTGTGTTAAATAATCCTCATCTAGGTGGGGGAGTTAATCAGATTACATGTTAATGGGCTATCGAAATAACACCCGGGGAGATGAACATGCTTCACTAGTGAGTTTCATGTTATTTGAACTTGATTGTTCAAGGGCATAGGTCTAAGTGACCTGATCAAGATCCTCAATATGTATAGAAGAACCAACATTGGTTCCCTGAAGCAAAGGGTTATGAGTAGACGAGCGGTTTTCCACCCATGTTGAAATTGAAGGTTATTGTTGTGGTATACTTGATTGGTAATGGTACATGTCAAAACCTTGGATGGGCTGATTGTACTCATCGTATCCCAACATATTCGGGGGGTATAAGAATACCTGTAGAATAAAGGATGGATGAAGAAAGTGGAAATGTTTATAGACTAGCTCTTCACTTCGAGTTCACCAATTTCTATAGATGAAAATGAACACGTGATTATCAACTGCACTCGACCCCCCCAAGGTTGTGTCGGAGCAGCTGATGTTGAATATGTTTGGTTAACTAAAGGAGTATCGATGACTAAGATCTGGTAGTGTGATCTCCTGGTAGCTGAGATAGAAAAGGGGAGATTTAGAGGCTATGAATGGCTAGCATAAATTCCCTATGAATCATTTTCATAACTTGGATCCAAGTGTTAAACTAGTTTGAAGTGTCCAAATTAACTAAGCTAAAACTAACAATATATGCTACTACTAAAGGAAAATAATCTAACTGAATCACAAAGACTAAAATATTACAATAAAAAATAACCATTTTCTTCTATTCTAAATAATTAAATTTACTTCTACACAAAAACTAAACAACTGAGATAACCCGGTGTGGTGATTCACCTGTTCTGAGTGTATTGAATCTAAACTAACTTAAAACAAGAGATTTTCCAAATGATCTATGATATGTAGATAACCTCATACAAATATTCTCTCCTTCAGATCCATAGGGATGGGAAGAAGAGGATCCATCACTGAGGGTTGCTATGAAATATTCAAACCCTCTTGGAAATTAACTAATTACTTGTAAATGAAAATAAATTGATTTCTAATCTATTTGATATGCAATTGAAATTAACAATTCATAATTGACAACTTGATAAAGAAAGAAAACAAATACAAAACTCCAACCTGGAAGTGCAATAACCTTGGCAAATCTAGTAGTATCAATATTTTCCCCCTCAGTTCTTTCCTTTCTTTCTCTGAGTTTTCATGTGAGTCCAATGGATTGGGAATGCAAAGAACAACAACAAGAGGATGGCACTTGAGTAATGACAACTTAGAAGCAATCTAAATGTAATGCAAGTAGAAGAGAGATAGCACAAGATATCTGATCTTGGCTATGCAATTCCTAGCGAGATTATGGCAGCAATACAAGACAAGATACATAGAATTCTCAGGCTCTTTTGTTTGAGTACAAGCATGGAATATATAAGAATGGAGGATATGAGGTTACATCATCCACAAGGTAAGAAGAGGAAGTTCCAACTAATTGAATCTTATTTAAAATAGAAGGAGTAAGGAGAACCAAGAAAACAAAGCTATTTTAAGCCTATTTGGCTCACAGATGCATTCTAAAAGAAAAATTAAATGAATCGTCGCATGTCAAAACATGCATGAAGAATCTATAAAAAGAGGGCAAGACCACCACCCTATGTAAGGTGGTACATTTAGGACCACCTTCCTACCTGGGTGGTGGTTTGAGAACCTCCACTTAAGTAGGGTGGCGGTCTTGGCACTGAAGGCCAAAACAAGCACAGAAAGAGGTGGGGAAATGGAAAAATGCATGGAAAAGTTAAGGAAGGCCATCTAGGCTACAAATATACACTGTGAATGGGTTTTGGATCTCGAACACCTTCTTAAAAGGATTTTGAATCATCATTGGGCATTCTTGTAACTATTTTACCAACAATGTAGCACATGAAATTTTGGGTACGTACAATCACCAATGACCATTATCGGTCAGGCAAGGAGGAACCAACATTGGTTAGGGATAACCGACGTCAGTTACATGTGTGTGGGTATTTGAATTAACTCATGGGAATTATATTTATTTTTAGTATTAAAGCATATCTATTGATTGTAATTGCATGGCTGAGTGCCCTAAGTTTGTATACTCCTATATAAGCATGAAAGCCAGGGTTTAGAAGTAAGAATTAAGAATAACTTACAAAAGCTGATGATTATTGTGAGAATAATTGTCAGAGAAAGAATAATTGGTGAAGAAGAAAAATCTTGGGTTAAAGACAATACTATACATCTGACAGGTGTGGAAGATTGTAAGTATTCATTGTATATCCTGTGAAAGCTTTGGATAATATATTGGCTTGTTTTTTGGTGGAAGTAGCCCACACTAGGTGAACCATGTTAAATTTGGTGTTGATTTATATCTCTTGTTTTGTATGATTATTCTGGTAGAATATATGATTTCATTGCATGTATGTTTAGATCTGATATATTATATGTATAAGCTTGTGTTAACCCCAACACCTAGCATCAGAGCTTTGTTTGAGGGTTTTTTACGTTGATAAATTTACTCAAAGAGGGTTTTCTGATTGAGTGGGAGCTACAACAATGCTAGAAGAAAAAAATACAAGGTAGAGAAGTTTGACAGCCGAAATTATCAATTATGGAAGATGTAGATTGAAGATTATATGTATCAAGTAGATTTGTATTTATCGTTGGCTGAGAAGACTAGACCTATGAAGATGACTGATGAAGAATGAAATATTCTTGATAGAAAGGATTTTCAATCTATAATATTGAGCTTGGAAGCATATGAAGCTTCCAATATTACAAAAGTGAATTCTATGGTAGGGTTAATGAAATCTCTTGATGATTTATATGAAAAACCTAGTGCTTCAAATAATGTTTATTTCATGAAGAAACTATTTAGTTCTAATATGCATGAAGGTGGATCTACATCTAGTCATTTGAATGATTTCAGATATATTGTAAATCAGTTAAAATCAATTGATATACTACTTGATGACGAAGTGAAAGAAAGTTTATTCTTATGTTCTTTTCCTGATAGTTGGCATAGCTAGGTAATGGTTATTAGTAATACAACATCTGCTAATAATATTTTGAATTTTGATGACGTGGTTAGTATATTCTTAAATGAATAAATTCACAGGAAGAGTACAGAGGAATCATCATCTGGGAATCCTTTGAATGTAGAAAGCAAGGGCAGGTAGAAGGAGAAATCCAAGAGTAAGAGTAATGGGAAATAAAATTCAAGGGATAACATATCTAAATCCATAAGTCTTCAAAATAAGGGCGAAATAATTAAGTCCCCAGGTCTTTTACAACCTATATCTAATCCTAGCCAGAGTTGAGAATAGGTGTCCATGGACTTAATCACAGCATTACCTAAATTAGAAGGTAAAAATGTAATTATGGTGGTGGTGGACAGAATCACCAAATATGCCCATTTTTTTTTCTTTATCACATCCATTTGTTGCAAGTACAATAGCAATGGCCTTTAGGGATACAATTCAGAAGATACATGGGAAACCAATTACTGTTAAAGCATAATAGCAATGGCCTTTAGGGATACAATTCAGAAGTAACAACAATGACAGAAGGAAACGAGACCCTATATTTACTAGTAATTTTTGGACTGAATTTTTCTCATGTTTGGGCACGCAGCTAGCTCGTAGTTCATCTTATCATCCCTAGTCTGATGGGAAAACAAAGGTGGTAAACATTTTCTTGGAGGGCTATATTCATTTTTTTACCTCAGATAAGAAAGTGATATGGGTCCAATGGTTACCAGTGGCAGAATGGTGGTATAACACTTCCTTTCATACTTCTTTTAAAATGTCTCTTTTCTTGGCATTATATGGGTACCATCCACCATCTATCGCTTCATCTTTGAGAGTCCAACCAAGGGTTTGAGTAGTTGAAGAACATATTCAACACCAATAGGAGGTGCTTTCTAGTCTCAAAGCACTTTTATTCTTATGTTATTTACCATGTCACAAAACCACATGAAGCAGCAGACAGACCAACAACACAGTGAAAGACATTTTCAAGTCGGTGATTAGGTTTTTGTGCGTTTACAACCATATAAGAAAATGTCTTAGAAATAATAGAAGAAGGATTAAAATCTTCCATATAAGTATTATGGCCCTTATCAAGTATTACAGAAGATTGATAATGTAACATACAAACTGGAAATTTTTCTGGCTACTCGAATTCATCCAGTCTTCCATGTATCTTTCCTAAAGAAGGTAATTTGACAGATAATATCAACCTAGACAGTGTTACCCAAGCTTGATGAAGAGGGAAGAATCATATTGGAACAGGAATGCATCCTTCAGACACACACTAAATGATTGAGGTCAAGGGTCATCACTAAGTATTTGATCAAGTGGAAAAATATAGATAGTTAAGAAATTATGTCTAGGGAAAACTTGGGAGGATGCAAACTTCCTGTATCAACATCCAAATCTTCTCAACATTTGGGACAATTTTAATTTTAAAGGGAGGGGCATGCTATGCCCTTAATCATATATTGGATGTATATATCCAAATTGTGGCTATCATAACTTCTTATCATTATGTATCTCTTTCATATATGTTATATTTTGATTATTAGGTCGGCCTTGGTGTTGGCCATAACATGGGAATAGTATATCTAGGGGTTATTAGGTAGTAATTGATCATCATATTCAGTATTTGAGTCTTATTGTTTGGTTTGGAGGTTTCCCTTCTAAGTGGCTAACCTATTCTACTTGCACATTGAGATCATTTATATGAAATATTGTGGTCATTGGTATTATATTGCTGGTAATAATCAAATTTATACAAGTAATTCCATTACAGCTTATATACTCAGATGTGTGGGGACCAACTTAGGTAGCTTCTCGTGTAGGATCTTAGTATAATTTTACTTTCATTGACGATGCTACAAGAAAGGTATGGATTTATTGTATTAAACATGAAACTAATGTGTTTAAAACTTTTAAGAGATGGAAAGCACTTGTTGAGTATGAATCAAATTCAAAGTTAAAGTGCCTAATATTTTATAATGGTGGTGAATACTATAACAAGGATTTCAACGATTATTGTTTAGTGAATGGGATACGTAGAGAAAGGAAGGTTCCAAGAACATCACAAGAGAATGGTGTTGCAAAAATAATGAACAGGAAAATCATGGAATGTGCTAGAAGTATGATAATACATTTTAGATTGCCTTTTAGTTTTGGGTAGAAGCATTTGATACAACAGTTTATTTGATTAACCATGGGCCCTTTAAGTTAACTAGATGGAGGATTACCAGAGGAATCTTGGACTAGAAAAGAGGTAAATTTTTCTTTTCTTAAATTTTTTGGTTCAGACGCTTTTGTGCATATTGATAAGGAAAATAGGAAAAATTTGGATGCAAATCCAAGCGATGCATTTTCATTGGTTATGGATTTGGTGATTTTGGATTCCATTTTTGGGATTTATAGAATTATAAAATTATTAAAAGTCGTGACATTGAATGGAATGAAAAGAGAATGTACAAGGATCAAATTTTGGTACCCAATGACAAACCAGTTAAGAAGTTTGTGATTGAAAATGAACTCTAACATTTAAAAGTAATACCAATAGGGTTACACAGTAACCGGTGTCGGTTGACCCTTGAATGAAATTGGTTATAGAATATCCAAACCGACATTGGTTAGAAGAATTGATGTCGGTTACTGGTGACCGACATCAGTCAATGATAGATTTGGATATGAATTTCCAGGAGGTCTAGAATGAGCCTCTGGTACCCCAAATTCCTATGAGAAGGTCACAAAGGGTAGGTAAACATCCAAAAAAATTTACACTTTCTCGATTTTATTTATTATTGATTGATAATTGTGAACCAGAAATTTTTTATGAAATAATACAGGATAAGACTCACGTTCAGTGGGAGCATGACATGGATGAGGAGATTCACTCCTTGGATAAGAACAAGACTTGGGATTTGGTTAAGTTACCAACATGTAAGAGAAAAATTTAGAACAAGTGGGTTTACAGGATCAAGGAAGAATATTGTGGAGAGAAAAGGTACAAATAAAGGCTTGTAGTATATGTATTTGCACAGAAATTAAGTATTAACTTTGGTGAAATGTTTTCTCCTATTGTAAACATGACTTCTATTTATACTTTATTGATTTTAGATGTAGTAGAGGATTTGTCATTTAGAGAAACTAGATGTGGATAGATGTATTTCCTTCATGGTAATTTGGATGAAGAGATTTATATGCAGCGTAACTACTTCGGTATGAAGTCAAGGGTAAGGATAAATTAGCGTGCAGGTTGAAAAAGAGCCTATATGGGCTCAAGCAAGCTCCAAGAAAATGGTACATGAGGTTTGATAGTTTTATGCATGAGCATGGTTACTTGAGATGTGAATCTGACCATTGTGTTTATTTCAAGAAATCTTGAAAATGGGAGCTACATTATTTTGTTATTGTATGTGGATAGTATATGCTTATTACAGAATCTAGTATGCATGACATTGGTGATAGCTTAAGGTAAAGCTAAATCACACATTTTCTATGAAGGATGTAGGACCTACAAAAAATAATCCTTGGAATGCAAATACACATAGACAGGAAGAATCAAGAAATTGTATTTGTCTCAGAGAGGATTATATCTACAGGGTGTTAGAAACGTTCAAGATGTAGAATGCAAAACCTGTTAGTACACCTATGGCTAGACACTTAAAATTGAGCAAAATATTAGTGTCCTTCATCACATGAGGAGGGATCAAATACATGACATGAGTGCCATATGCTTTAGCAGTAGGGAGTCTCATGTATGCTATGGGTTTGTACTAGAATATACATTTCACAAGAAGTGGGAGTTATGAGTAGATATATGGCTAATCTGCAAGTAAAGAGACATTGGAAAGCAAGTCTAATGGATACTCATGTATTGGAAAGGGACATCTAGCGATGCAGTTATGCTATGGAGGTTTGGATATTTCATTATGTGGCTATGTTAATTCGGATATGGTTGGACATCTAGATGGTAAGAGGAGCACTACTGAGATATATGTTTACATAGTAGGTGGAATGGATAGTTAGATCAATTTCAAGATTACATAAGGTTGTGGCTTTTTCTACTATAGAGGCAGAGTATTTTTGCAGCTACAGAGGTGAGCAAGGAGATGATATAGATGAGTAGGTTCATGAAAGTGTTGGGAAAGGAGAAAGATGTTTGTAAAATATTCAATAACAGTTAGAGTGCAATGCATTTGGAAAAGAACTCAGTGTTTCATTCAAGAATGAAACACATTCAGTTGAGGTATCACTTCATATAACATGTATTGGAGGATGGGTAGTGGAATATAGAAAAGATTCATACAAGTGAAAACCCTACAGATATGATAACGAAGCCACTAGCAAAGGAGAATTTAGAGCTACACTCCACTTTTGTTGGTCTTCGAGTTTGAGAGTTTAAGAGGAAGAAACAAAGCTAAAGAAGGATCCAAGAGTGACGATGTATAGGTATACTGCAGTAATTAATCTCCAAGTGGGAGATTGTTGAGTTGTGGAGCTTAATTACTTTGGATTAACACACAAGATGAAACTTTATGGAAAATACAGTAACTGACATCGATTATGGAGGGACCAACATCAGTCACCAATGTCCAACATTGGTTAGGGCTAACTGACGTTAGTTACCTGTGTGTGGGGGTTTTAATTAACTCATGGGAATTAGATCTACTTTTAGTATTAAAGAATATCTATTGATTTTAATTACATGGCTAAGTGCCCTAAGTTTTTATCTACCTATACAAGCATGAAAGCTAGGGTTTAGAAGTAAGAATTAAGAAGAACTTGTAAAAGTTGATGATTATTGTAAGAATAATTATAAGAGAGAGAATTCTTGGTGAAGAAGCAAAATATTGGGTGAAAGAAAGTATTATACATTTGAGAGGTGTGGAATATTGTAAATATTCAATTGTATATCTTGTCAAAGCTTTGGATAATATATTTTCTTGTTTCTTGGTGGATATAGCCCACACTGGGTGAACCACGTTAAATCTGGTGTTGATTTATATATCTTGTTTTCTATATTTCTTCTGGTTGAATATCCAATTTTATTTACATGTATGCTTAGATCTGATATATTATCTGTATAACTGATTTGCTAACCCCAACATAATAGGGGAGCCCATGTTTTTGAAAAAATTATAGATTCAAATCCCATTACCCTCACTGCTTATTTAGCAGTGAGAAATGCTCAAATTAAACCATTCACCTCCAACCTGTTCCACATACCTATAATCCTTCCTCTACCATTGCTAGTATTATCGACAAAAAAAGACACCATCATCCAACAACTATATCCATACACTTAAAATCAACCTGAAACACAAAACAATATTCAAACCTAGATCTGTGCCATCTCCACTAACCCGTTTTAAACATCGAATGAACAACCTTCCACTAGTCAATCTGAAGTTCCTAAGACCTCCTCAGTCCCCGTTTATGACCTCCACATGATTTCATCACAAAACACATCTACTCAACAATCCACATCTTCACCAAGTCATTCTATAGGATCCAAAACTCCTCTGAGTAGTAGTACTGCTTCCTCATCTACTCTTCTAGTTTCCTCACAGGTACAAACATCTCCATTGGGTTCTATGGTCTTTTCTATTATTATATTTTCCCAATAGGTTACTAGTCCTATTCATAACCTCACTATGTCTATTCCTACAACCACACCACTGGTCAATACTAGTGAAATTACTAGTAAACATTTTTTTTCACAATGTATACCACAACCTTCACAAGCATTGATCTCTACCCCACAATCCACACCCCGACAAAACATCCCACAATACAGTATTCCACAAAAAGTGTTCCAAAATGGGCACTGTCCCCTGAAACCTCTTCCATGTACTTCCAGTAAACACCTACATATTCGCGGCCACTCACTTATATGTCAATACCATTGCATTATCAATATATACAAACTTTATAACCTATAGCTTTGCAAAAAGGTTTCTCATCACACCAAAACATCCCACAACAAAAAATCCCTTATCATCAAAGTATTACTCAAAAAAATATTCTGTATCAACAACATGTACCTAAATAATACACACTTCAACAAACGTTCCACAATACCATATATCTCAATAGAATAACTCTTATCAGCACAATGCTTCATATCAACAAAACATCCCCTAACAAAACACTCCCTACTAGCATGTAAATCCTCAACAATATCAAACATACTCATAACCAAGCCAATCCTTATTCCAACCTGGATCATTTTCACAACAAAAAATTCAAATTGACCCCCTCTTAGCCCTTTTAAGCCGCATAACCAGTCTCCAAGATGCTTCATCCTCATCCAAGAATTTTCTCTCTTATGATCAAATATGCATCGAGCCCATACACCCTTTAGTACCATATAAAGTATATCCAACCCAATGGAAACTCCCTAAGTTCATTAGGTTTTACAGCAAGGAAAATCCCCAAAAAACACATATGTGCCTTCTGTCATACATGTTATCTAGTAGCTCATGATCAAGATCTGATACTGATGACCTTTTCCATGTCCCTTGCCAGTCTTTCCTTAGACTAATATAATTTTTTTTGGAATATTGGTAGTTTGCTCTTCCTTCTTTCTCAATAAAACACCACATCAACATCGACATCATCAAAAATTGAAGCATCCATTCTTGAAATGTCTACCCTTTTATTCAATGCTGTCCACATCATCACTTATTCACAAAATTATGATAAAGAGTCATCTGAACCTAAGAAAGGTAAAAATTCTGTGGCTATACCTCCACCTCTTGAACTATCAGTTCCACTTGGTAAGCCTAAGGTGTCCATCTCTTTAGCTCTTGAAGCGTCTAATCAAACATCCTAATCAAAAGCTAAAATTTATATACAAGTAGTAACACCACCATCCACTGTAATACAAAAGGTTATTGTCAAGTAATTACATCAATCCCTTGTTCGGATGTCACTTTATGAGCTTTTCCAAACATCACCTAGTCATAAGTAGGCCATGATACAAGCCCTTCAATCCATAATTATACCAATTAATGACCCGATCCCATTCAAAAAATTTGTAAGTGATCTTAAATAATATACCTCCATATCATCCAAACCATCTGAAGTTCCCTCTCCTAGACTGGAAGACCAAAAATTTCCACTCTTCATTACCAATCAGATCAATGACATCTCCATTAATAGGGTCATGATTTATAGTGGCACCGCCATCAATATCTTCTCTCACCTTTTACCAGCTTAAGTTACCCAATAAAGTTGTTTCTCAAACTTTGGTCTTGTTATGGTCCTTCAATGACACTATCACATCCACATTAGGAACTATCATACTCCCACTTAAAGTAGGTGTCAAAACCTTAACAAAATTCTTCTACATTATCAAAGGAGAATTCCAATACAACATGTTATTAGGAATCCCATCGATATGTACCATGCGTTGTGTTACTTCCACCCTCCATCACTGTCTCAAATAAAAACATAAAGGATGGACCTATACTGTTCCCACTAATCCAAATCCATTCACTAACTGCTACATGATGTAATGTCCAAATGACATACTTGTACCTAAATCCATGTCTGAATCACCTTATCAAGCATCTACTAGCACATCTATCCCCTCTTCTAAATTACTAGATGATTATGCTCTTGTGAGGCCATAAAATTCCTTACCCTTAGGGAGTATCATCTCCTCGTGCTCAAATCCATTCCTTCACCCAAAGCATATGGTCTCCCTGATAAGAAACCCATGTATGACCCAAATGTAGGAGATGTTATTTCCTATGGTCTTGCTTTTCTCAAAACAAGTCTAATTTATGGGGGACTTGATAATCCTCCATCCCACACCATTAATACACACCATGTTATGCCATTCACATAAAACTTCAAATCCCTTGATAATCTGAACTTCGCCCACATGTATCTTCATCGCTGCACGTGGAGAGGTTTTGGCCTAAGACACTATGAATAAAGAACCCATGATCAACCTATCCTACGTTCCCTTAAAGCTCACGAGAGGAGTAGATTAGGCTATAAAAATATTCAATTATGACATGTGTGAAGCCACTACATCCAAGCTTGGTACATCCCTAACTATTTCTGAACTATAAATGGCATCATCAAAAAGCCTTGAAGATCTCATGGACGCAGACGACATTATACCCATTCCATCTAACTTTTTTTAAATCAATGCTATATCTTTAGGGCCACTTACCTATCAATCCAACAACTTCACTAAATTTTTACCCCTTGTTTGGATAGAAATTATTGAAGAAGATTCACCCATCATTAATATCCTTTAGTGTCAGGATGACCAGGACATCATTTCCCACATGGGAGCCGAGGATTGTTTTCTTCACAAATCCCTACCATCTGATACATGAAATCTTATCAGTGAATCAACCATCGATGTTAACTTAAGAACCCCACAAGATCCATGTATTGTTAAGGTCGGTCAATCTTTAATTCCAAAAGAATTACATGATTTCACAACATTCTTAACAAAATATCGCCAAGCCTTTGTTTAGTCATACAGTGATATGCCCGAAATCGATCCTAACATTGTCATACAAAATATAGTCACAAACCCTAATGTTAAGCCAATCAAACAAAAATTTCACAAAATGTACCCCTGTATAGCTCTCCTTGTTAAGGAATAGTTGCGACACCTTTTATCCGCTAAGCTCATCATACCCATTGACTATCCACAATGGGTTTCCAATGTTATCCCCGTAACCAAATCCTTAGGAAAAATACACATCTACACAAACTTTAGGGATATCAATATTGGTTTTCCAAAGGATTATTTCCCTCTCCCAAACATAGATCAGCTTGTTAATGTAACAGTGGGCCATGGGGTAAGTGCATGAAGTTGGGGGGCCAAAAAGTGGACAAAAACCCAAAAACAGACGAAACGTGTATGCGTTTTATTTTTTGTGGTTTGGTAATTACCTAACCTATAATGCGTAAACATTTTAAAGAAGCCAAAATGCATATGCATTTCAGAGAAGGAAAAATGCATACACGTTTTGGAGAAGTTAAAACGCTTACATTTTTTTGTATATTATGGAGTATGTAAGTGTATTTTGGGTGTCTTATACCTACAAAAATAAATTTTTAAGATTTCTTTTATTATTTCTTATACTTTTATTATTTATTATAATTTAAATTTATTTTAGTAAATTTAAGAAATTAGGGTCACTCTGCACCTGATGGAAGTGGTCCCATAGCTCCAATAGTTATAATCTAGAAGATAGTTTTTCAAAATCTAATCTGGTCAATACTTACTCATTTTCAGGATTTCAGCAAAGGACCTAAAACTTTCAGGGCATATATATTGTAGTCGGTCTTTGTTTTGGGAAAGCATATAGTCATTTTTAGGTTTTTTGACCTTATAAACTGGATTTTGGCCCTACCACTGCTTGAATTGGTACCAATTTTTAAATTTGGTCCATAATTCACTTTAGTGACCATGAATCAACTCTATGATGCATGTCTACGTCTTACTAAAAATATATCCTCACTTTGTATATAGATGATTGTTCCCTGAATGGGATTCCTATCCTATTGCCAAAATGAGGTGATTGTAATGTGCCTCCTCCTTAAGGTGTGATAACACTACTAGGTGTTGAATGAGTTTTTACGAATAGTACAAAGTGAATTGCATCAAGTGAACTCAGATGATTGCTCATTCTTAGAAACATGGTACTCCATATAAAGATCAACCCCTCACATTTCCTAGCTCTAAAAGCATCCTTTGATGGAATCAAATTCATGATTCTCATACATGTTTTTTCTCATATGTCTCTTATGGAGACAAACAATTCCTTAATACTTCACACATGATGGTCATTGATACCTTGTTGACATGACTAGCTCATTTTAGCTTGTTTTGAAGGGTGTTCAATTAGCTACATAATGGCCAAAAATGCCTTTTTAGGCCTTCAAAGGAAGTAGTCTCTCATCAAAACTAAATGATTCAATCGATCACCTTAGACACTATTCCCTACAAACTGAAACACATAGAATGATCTTATTAGGACTTTCCTTTGGGTGAGGGTTTATGATTTATGGTTTATGGTTTAGGGCTTATGGTTTAGGGTTTAGGGCTCAGGGTTTATGGTTTAGGGCTCAGGGTTTAGGACTCAAGGTTTAGAGTTTAGGGTATAAAAATTAGTGTTTAAGGCTCATAGTAAATATTTTAGGGTTTAGGGTTTAGGGCTTAGGGTTCATGGTTCATGGTTTATGGTTTATGGTTTAGGGTTTATGGCTCAAAGTTAAGGGTTGAGGGTTTAGGGCTCAAGGTTTAGGGTTTAGGGTTTAGGGATTAGGGTTTAGGATTTAGGATTTAGGGTTAAGAGTTAAGGGTTGAGGGTTGAGGGTTTAGGGCTCAAGGTTTAGTTTTTAGGTTTTAGGGTTGAGGGTTTATATTTAGGGTTTTGGCTTAGGGATTAGGGCTTAGGGCCTAGGGTTCAGGGCTTAGGGTTTAAGGTTTAAGGCTTAAAGTTTAGGGTTTAGGGTTTAAGGATCAAAGTTTAGGTTTTAGGGTTAAGGGTTTAGGATTTAGGGCTTAGAGTCTAGGGTTTATGACTTAGGGTTTATGGTATATGGTTTAGGGCTTAACACTTAGGGTTTAGGGTTTATGGTTTAAAGGTAAGGGTTTAGGGTTTGGGGAAAAGGGTTTAGGGTTTAAGGCTCGGGGTCTAGGGTTTATGGTTTAGGGGTTAGGGGTTAGGGTTTAAGGCTCATGGATTAGGATCACCCATTCACTTAGTGTAATGTTCTATGTCTTACCCATTCTTATAAGTATTGACAGAGAGTATTCAAGTAAAAAGGGTTCATCTACTTTTTAGGAAAAACATTCAAGGGAGTCATCACAATTTGATGCCTTTCATCTACTGATATTTGAAAGGAGGGAAATAAAAGATATCCAATAACAATTTGGTACAAATAAATGTTCCCCAATAAAAAGCTATCTTCCTCTTCCCATTGCATATGAACTATTTCACTCATTGTAATGTTTTGTGTCTTACCCATTCTTATTAGTATTGATAGAGAGTATTCAACTAAAAATGGTTCATTGACTTTGTAGGAACAAAATTCAAAGAGATTCATCAAAAAATGTTGTCTTTCATCTGTTGATATTTTGAAGGAGGGAAATTCCTACCTCTCATAAACAAGGTAGTTGTAAAAGTAGACTTAATGATGGTTCTAGGACAAGACTAGGAAAAATGGTATGAATATATTCAAAAATATGAACTCACTCATGAGACCTACTGGAAATATATGAGGTTTAGGGGTTTAGCATTTAGGGCTCATAGTTCATGATTTAGAATTTAGGGTTTGGGACCTTTAAGATTTAACATTTAGGGCTTAAGGTTTATGGTTTATGGTTTAGGGCTCATGGCTCAAGATTTAGGGTTTAGGGGTTAGGGTGTATGGTTTAGGGTTTATGGCCTAGGATTTGGGGTTCAGAGTTATGGGTTTAAGGTTTAGGGGTTAGAGATCAGGGCTCTGGATTTAGAGTTTAGGGCTCAGGAATTAGGGTTTAATGTTTAGGGGTTTAGGGCTCAAGGATTAGGGTGTAGGGTTCAATGCTTAAGGTTTAGGGTTTATGGTTTATGGTTTAGGGATTAGGGATTAGGGTTTAGGGTTCATGGTTCATGGTTTATGGCTTAAGGTTTGGGATTTAGACTTACTGGTTAAAGGTTTAGGGGTTAGATCTTGGGGCTCTGGATTTAGTGTTTAGTGTTTAGGGTTTAGGGCTCATGGTTTAAGGTATAGTATCTAGGGTTTAAGTTTTAGGGTTTAGGATTTAGTATTTAGGGTTCAGGATTTATTATTTTGGTTTTAGGGTTTAGGTCTCATGGTTGAGGGTTAAGGGTTTAGGTCACAAAGTTTAGGGTTTAGTGTTTAGGATTTAGGGCTTATGGTTTAGGGCTTAGGGCTCAGGTTTTAGGGTTTATGATTCAGTGTTTAGGGTTTATGGGTTAGGGTTTAGGGTTTAGGATTTAGTTTTCATGGTTTAGGGTTTAGGGATTAACAATTAAGGCTCATGGTTCATGGTTTAGGGTTTAGGGTTTAGGGTTTAGGGCTTAAGGCTTAAAGTTTAAGTTTTAGGTCTCATGGGTAAGGGATGAATATTTAAGGATTAGGGTTTAGGGATTAGGATTTAGGGTTTAAGGTTTATTTTTTAGGTTTTAGGGTTTAGGGTTTAGGGTTTCAATTGTAGAATTTAAATGCTAAAAGATTTAGGCTAAATGCTGAAATCCTTAAAATTACCTATGTCTTGACTAGATTATACTATAAAAAGCTATCTCCTAAACCGTGACTAATGAAGCTGTGAGACTAGTTCCATAAGGTGTAGAGTGACCCTAAATTCTTATATTTACTAAAATAAATTGAAAGTATAAGAAATAATAAAATATGAATAATAATAAATGAAAAACTTGTACTTTAAAATTTATTTATGTAAATACAAGCTTGCCAAATGCATATACAATGTTTATACTATACATAACCCATACGCGTTATAGTGCATACGCGTTATAACGTGTACGCGTTTTGTGTTTTCACTTTTTCCAAGCCATGCCTCAAGGCTTGGGATATGGTTTGGATCCCCAAGCATAAGGCATGGATCTGCAAAAACACAACAAACTACGTGTTTTTGCAGGAAAATATAAAAATTCCACTTCCTCCATGATAAATCAACATAAACCAATCAATTCGTTTAAAAAAATTATACCACGACATAGAGAAGAGTTTCTTCTTTCTAAAAATATAATTTTTCAAATTTTCTGACTAATATAAGGTTTCCATATTATTTATTTTCTAACTATGCCTTTTTATAGCTATTTTTTGAAGTTTAAATATGTCTATCTTTCATCATGTATCTTTTTTTGGGGTCATCAAAATTGAAAAATAATTATACTAGCACAAACTAGGCCTAATTATATACATATTAAATTTTTTTTTCTAATTTTCTATATTTTTGAGGTAGTTATGGGGGGCACAGTTGGAGCTCGATTATTTTTCAAAACATAAAATTTCTATACTAGAAAAATCACAAAAAAATAAATATTCGCTAAAAAAATCTAAAAAAAATTCTAGAACAAACTAGATGCTCCTAGATATCTTTTTACTAAAGGGTTTTCAAAAGTACTAAATGGTTCTCAAAAAATGATGGGGGGCACGAAAGTCACTATGTTATGTTTTTTAAGAAAAATAAGAGCACTTGTTGGTATTTTAGTTATTTGACCCACTTTAAATTATCCATTTTCAATTAAATTTAGTAGCTTAGAAACTAGAATCAAAATACTACTATTCATGTTTACACATCATCTTCCAATTTTGAGTGTAACTATTTTAAAAAACTCGTACAAGTTAATTTTTTTGATTTTTTAGAAAAATGCATCCACTTAACACCCCCTTTTGCCCCTAACTTGGTGCACTTACCCCATGAAATTATTTCCCTCATGGATGGTTTCTCTGGTTACAATCAAATCCTCATCATACCCAACGATCAATGCAAAAATTATTTCATTACCCCTTGGGGGACCTTCTGTTACCATGTTATACCGGTTGTCCTTAAAAATGATAGAGCCATGTATCAACGTGCTATGACATATATCTTGCATGACCTTATCCACAAAATTATTGAAGATTACTTCGACGCCCTTCTTGGAAAATCTAAATCTCAAAAGGATCATCTCAACATCGTTAAATCAATCTTTACCCATCTCATCCAATTCTATCTTCATCTTAATCCTGCAAAGTGCGTTTTTGGTGTCCTTACTGGAAAACTTTTGGGGTTCATCATATCCATTCGAGGCATTAAACTTGACCCAGAAAAAGTCAGAGAAATCATTGAAATGCCTCCTCCATCCAATCTAAAGCAACTATGCAGCCTTCAAGGTAAGTTACAGTCCATTCAAAGTTTTATATCACAGCTCTCTGACCGATGTCAACCATTTCACCATATCCTTTGAAAGGACATATAATTTCATTGGGATTCTAACTATTAGAAGGCCTTTGAATAAATCAAACAAATATATATTGTCATCGCCTGTCCTTACTCCACCTCATGAAGGGGGACCATTTTATCTATACATAACCACTTAAGAACATGCCTTAGGAGCCATGCTTTCCCATTGTGATAGTCAAGGATGTGAACAGGCTGTGTACTACATTAGTCACAAACTCCATGAATATGAAACATGTTATACTGAAATAATTTTTTTTTGTGTGTTGTATTTCGCCACCTCCAAACTTTGACATTATCTTCTTAATCACAAAACATACGTCATCACCATTTTTAATCAGCTTAAGGCCATGCAGGTTAAACCTTATCACAATAATCACATAACCCAATGGCTTATGCTCATGACTGAATTTAATCTTGAAATTATACCACAAAAATCCATGAAAGGAAAATCCATTGCAGATTAATTCATTGAAGCACCTCTCCGAATAATCACTCACCTCATGAACATTTTCCTAACGAGTTTGTCAACAATGTCAATGAATCTGACAACAATGAATCAGATTTCATCCCTATCAAAATTATCCTCTTCTTCGACAGTGCTAAATGTCAAGAAGGTGGAGGATCCGGGGTTATTATCATACCACCTTGGAACATTCCCATTCCATTATCATTCAAAATAAATTTTTAGTGTACCAATAACATGGCAGAATACAAAGCCTTAATCATGGGCTTATAAACCGCTATACTCTTAGGTGTCCAAATCTTGGATATCTACAGAGATTCACAACTCATCATTAGTTAGGTCAAGGGAGATTACTAGTTTAAAAATTAAGTACTTAAAAAATATAAGGCCATTGTGGATTTTATCCTCGGTGCATTCGATCATTACACTATTAAAGCCATTCCATGATCTTCTAACAGGTTTGCGGATACTATGACATCTCTTGGATCCATTTTTCCCTTTGAAAATGAAAAATCAAAGGTTAAAACAAAGATGTTTGTAGTTGTTAAATGCTTGGATCATCCTTCACATAAAAATGAGCTACCTTTCATCAACATAATTGACAAAAATCCATCAGATCTATGGTACACTCAAATATATGATTATCTCGCTGAATCCAAACTCCCACCAAATTTATCACAAGACACTAAATGATCATTTCTACAACGTGTCAGCTATTTTGTTATCATAGGAGGTATCCATTAAAAACACAATTTTGACGACATTTTATCATGGTGTCTTAAATTACATGAATAAATCAAAGAAATTGAAGAGGTTCATGATGGCATATGTGGTGGTCACTTCAGTGACAATGCCATTGCTAAACACATCATATAGACAAGGTATTACTTGCCTATTATCACCAACGATTGTTGTGCATATGTAAATAGGTTCATTATATGCCAACTTCATTATGATCTCATTCACATCCTTAGTCAAGCGCTACAACCTGCTTAAGATGTATGGCCTTCTCTTAATGGCGGTTAGACCTCCTTAGCTCAATCAATCAAAAATCATCCCAACAACATCACTAAATCATCACTTAATCATCACTGCAACTAAATACTTTACTAAATGGGTAGAAGCTATTCCTTTAACCTCAAAAAAATCCAGACCCATCATTAACTTCATATATTAGTAGAACATATGTCATTTTGGAATCCCACATAAGCTCGTTATAGAAAATGGAAAATCCTTCAAAAATAAGGAAGTTAAAAATATTTGTGATACATTCAACATCAAACTTACCTTCTCTTCGCCATATTATCCTTAAGAAAATGGACATGCCGATACCTCTAACAAAACACTCAAAATAATCCTCATGAAAACTATAAATGATGCAGGCAGGAACTAACATGTCTAAATCCCATTTTCTCTAGGGGATTATCGACTGGGATTCACACACCTACTGGCACTAGACCTTACTTACTCATCTATGGATATGAATCCATCATACCTCTTGAAATTAAAATTCCATCACTACATGTATCCCTCAAATATTTCATTCTTGTTGAAGAATATCGCAAAGATCACCTAACACAACTGGAATTGTTAGATGAAAAGTGTCTAATATCTCTTGAACATTATCAAGTTTATCAATAACGCATTAGCAAAACATACAATAAAGATGTCAAAGAACATGAATTTAAAATTAGTGATCTTGTACTTAAAGAGAATCAAAATTTTACTACATTAGAGTGAAGTAAACGTGGAAAGTTTTCCCCCAATTAGATTGGTCCATACTTAATCACTCAAAAATATGGGTCATGAGCGTATCATATCGCTTATCTTAATGGGGAACCTGAAAAGGAACCTCTAAATGCTTTACACTTGCATCCATTCTATATTTAGATGATTGATTTTCATGATGTCAGTTTTAGTCAAATCCTATCATTCTATCATTATAAATAATAACTTCCTTTACAAGAATTCCTCAAAATCACTCCACCTATCTACCAGTATCATGACTTGGGGTATGTGGGTGTAGGTCACATATACACTTATCCCCTCCTCAAAAATAGTTTACCCAGGTTTTCTGCCCTTATCTCAACAATATAAATTCAATGGATGCTTATCTTGTCAAAATATCTTGTTAAAATAGACTGATCCCTTGAAGGAAAACTATTCACAAAATATAAATTACCAAAAAGTAGACTACTCCCTTAAAGGAAATCTACCTATCAAAGTCAAGGACCGATCCCTTAAAGGATGACCATTTAATTCAAAAATTAAAAATGTATACCACACCCTCGAAGGATGGTTATTCATATATAAGGCTTCCCACTTTGATTAGCCTTCAAAATACATAGCATCTAGGAAAGCTTCCTACATTAATCAACATTCCCATCATAAGCAAAGCTTCCTACATTGATCAAAATTCCCATCATAAGCAAAGATTCCTGCATTGATCAATTTGATTTAAAATATTATAGAAGTTGGGGCATCAATTTTCTACAAACACGTTAAAAAAGGAGAACCTTTCTCTCCCATAATGGCATACACCCGCAAGGCCCTCTTTTTTCCCATTATCCTAGCAAAAATACATTTCACCCAAATCTACCATGATTTGCATGAACTATCCATTAACGATCTTATTTAAAATTTTGAAAGGATACAAGTGTAAGTGTTTTTTTTAAAACCCATTGTGTATACATGTCAAATTTTATAGTGAGGAGCTACTTCCACTTTTGCTTCATTTAATTTAGTTACATTATTTGATTTGACACTTTTTGATTCGTCACATTTTAAGGGCTCTAAAATCTATTAAACATCAATAACCAATCAAAACACATTTAATCAAGACATTCTAAATTCATTTGAAATATCAACACATATAACAACTAACATATATATATTAAAACAAGAGAAAAAATCATCATCATCATCATCATCATCATCATCATCATCATCATCATCATCATCATCACCATCATCATTGATTCATCACCATCATCATCATCATCACACACACCCACACATCAAAGTCTGGTATACAAATGTTGGCATAATCAATATAACATTATACAAAGTGAATGAGATGCTATGATCCTATAACACCATATACAAATCATGTGGTAAAATCCACATCTCCCAGTATCATACTAGCACCACCCTCTCCTCTAGGATCAAGAGTGCCTCCACCCACACCTGTATTCCCACTATATCTGTGAGCACCCATCACATCAGGCTTGCCACAGACTCCACCATCCACTCTCTCTGGCCTCCGAGGTGGCTATCCCACACTTTCCACGATCACACTAGGCCTCTCCGATGGTATGCTTGTGCCTTGGGCCACTATATGATCAACATATAAAGTGGCACCTGGATAGTTCTTGATAATCATGTCCATAATAATATCTCTCCTCTCGTAAGGCCTCATAATGTGACACTAAAATCATGCCAAGAGGAGGTGTTGTAGATGCCCCCCTCTATCGAGCCAACATTAATAACTTTGTACAAAAAATGGAAGGCCCTGTGATCCCCAAGGCCTTCCTTAATGTATCTCTATGTCTCTTCTACTTGTCTCTATCATAAGAGACATGTACAAGTTGTGCCTGAAGGCTATCACACTCAACAATCAATCAATACCTCTTTGTGATGATGGTATCTCGAACTCCCACTAGATTGTCTCACTCTCTCTAAGTGACATATCTCTCTGTCTCTAATGTGGCCTTCTCAGACATCACTACTGCAATAGCCAAAAATATAACAACATCACTCTCATCTCTCTCCTTAGCTGGCTCCTGTGCTCCTCCTGACACTTGACCCTTGTCTAATCGATCAGAATTCCCTCTCTGCCACCTTAATCCTATTTAATTTTTTTAGGGGTTGGCTTTGCCTACCTTTGAAAATATCCCCTATATAATCCTAGATTATTTGCTGGGTAGAACACTACTAGCTCACTTATAGGACCGACAACTGAACTTGTAGGGTAGGTTATTGATGCACGACAGGAGGTTATTGACACACAACAATCCTTTGTTGTTGATGCACGATAGGAGGGAAAAGGCTACTGACGCATGACAACAAGTTGTTGATGTGTGGCATGAGGTTGTTGACATGTGACAATACTGTGTTATTGACACATGACAGGAGGGTGGAGGCTACAGATGCGCAACATGAGATTTGCTATTGTGTGAAAAAAAGGTTGTTTTCACGTGAAAAAAAACTTGCTATTGCACGAAAACAAATATTTTGCCATGCGTCTGCAGCCTTTCAGTCACATGACTTAAAAATGAAAGCTTCTTTCAGGTGAAAATTTTGCACACAAACCCCAAATTTTTTTCCTTTCTGGTGAAAGTGGTTCCGGGGATATTCGCCAGGGATTTTCCAACTCTGATTTCCCAGAGGTCTCTTAAAATGAACCCTGTCTGTAACACATTTCTTGTTGCATTTATTACTATTTGCACAATGTTTATCACATTATCCAATGTATATCATACTCATGACACATTTCTTGTTTCACTTCTTACTCTTGGCACAAAGTTTAACATATTATCTCATTTATAACATTCTCATGACACATTTCTTGTTACACACTTGCTTTTAATACATCAATATTTGTTACATATTTTAATTTATCTATTACTCATAACACATTGATTGTTATATCTCTTGATTATAAACATTTATTCTTAGCACATTGATTGATACATCTCTTGATTTGCCAGTTTCTCATAGCACATTGAAAAATGCACACTACTACTATTGTTAACATTTAGTAATTGAAACATACTTACTTTGGCACACACAACTGACAATTAACAACCTATAACCCTTGGAAAATTTTCATTTCTAGTTAGTTATGTCTATTTATGATGGGTTTGTCATGTCATGTCATACATTATAATGGATCCATTAAGCATTGAGTCATGTGTTATGGTCATATTACTCTACTAATCATTATTATTCTCTTAGCTATGGATTTCTCTAAATTTCTAGATATACTCATAATATGCCTTACGATACTATGAAATCGGTTACTTATTCTAAAATGATCCCATCTAATGTACATTTATTACTTTACCATGTTAGTTGATATATTATATATGGGTCACATCCTTGATTCTATGGTTATGTACTTCATACAACTAAAAAATTTCTCTTTCAAGCTAAGTGATTCTTTATATCATCCCTCATATAAAAAAGGGACATATTATGATTTTATCTAACAAGTTCATACAATTTACAATCACAATGTTTCAGTTGAAACAATGCGATGACATCCACATAGTTATTAGAGGC
Source organism: Taxus chinensis (assembly GCA_019776745.2). Taxonomy (NCBI): domain Eukaryota; kingdom Viridiplantae; phylum Streptophyta; class Pinopsida; order Cupressales; family Taxaceae; genus Taxus; species Taxus chinensis. The sequence goes on along the minus strand of CM034156.1, from coordinate 70,447,650 downwards.
ACATTATAGGATTTTACAATACTAAATAATTATTTATATATTAAGGTTATGAAAAAATTGACTTATAACATTCAAGTGCTACATATGGTATATAACAAGCTCAAGTGCTAAATATGATTGATATAAAGCTCATGCACTACATTTAGCTGATAACAAGATCAAGTGCTACACATGGATCATAATAGTATCAAGTTCTAAAAATGGCTAATAATAAGCTCAAATGCTAAAATTTTCATTTAATATCCATAACCCATTTGATGGCATTTGGGTAAATCATGTGTAACCATTTCTTGTTTTTTAATTTTCATTTTTTTTAATTTACTAATTTTATAAGAATCAATTTTGAGGATGAATACAACCTTTTGTCATGTGATTTTCAGGTTGCACATGTATGATAAAGAGAAATAATTTTTTTTTCCTAACTTTGTGTTCACTATATAATCCAAATGAAATTTTTAATAATAAAATGGCATTTATTCAAATATTATCCCATTTATACATATAATTAAATTAACCAAAATGTGTCTTTCTCAATTCCCACACTCCAACTCCACTAGGGAAAAACTTGTTACTAATTTTAGCACCGCTGGATCTAATACAACCTATACAAAACATCTATACTAATTTTGTTCATTTTACTTGTAATAGTTAAATTTTTAAATGCATTGGTTACCCTAGTCAAATCATGGTCAATTGAGTGGAAAATAATTCAAACAAGTCACATATAAAAACCTATATAGCCTAACTCATTAGGAACATCTTTGATAATTTAGGGGAGCACATGTAAACAAACTTTAAGAAGAAATTTTTACCCTTATCATTGAAGTATCAAATCATTATAGCACTACAATAATTTAAATGTTTGAATACATCTTTATTTGTTACCCTAAGTCACTTTCTATACTATAGTTGAAGTTAAATATTATTTTCAAGTGTTTTAGGACTTATGAGGGTCTTAACAAAAACCATTTTTTATGCACATTTACACATATCAACAGGTCGGGGGAAAACTTTTTTATCCTAAGGCCCTTTGAAATTAGTGTTGTGTAGGTGATTCTTAGTAGTTGGGGGATTGTTGAGGTTAGTTTGGATATTAAAACTAACCCTTTTTTATAGGTCACAAGGAAAGGAGTGAGGGATTCAACAAAGAAGAAGAAATTTATATACAAAAGTGTGATCACCAAATTCTGATCAGTATTCTAGATCTAGGGACACAAGCACACCATATGCTATGATTAAGTTATAGATTAGAACACTAGAGGAAACATTTGGCCATAGGAGGCTAATATCATTAGGATATTTTGTCTAGCTTAGGTGATTCTATCTAAAGAAAATATCTAGATCCCTATAATTCACATGCACATTGACGACACTTTACATAACCTATTCTCTTAATTTCATATCTCTATCACATCTCTAGACCTAAAAAATGGTGTAATATTTTAACCTTAACCCTAGTTTAATTTATATAGCTTACAAAAGTTATGTTTGATGATATTTTATCATTACATGATTGAGGAATTTTGTATTTTGCTACGTCAAGTCATCCTCATTTCGTTTGCCATCCAGTTCAATCATCCACACGAGGTAATATTTTTGTTTTCATCAGTTTCTATCACCATTATCAGGTAATAATGTTCTTGTTCTAGATATCATGTCATTTATACTTTAAAAATCCATTGAAAGCATAATTTAATTAAGTTTTAATCCATGTTTAAGTGGTCTCCTAGAATTTATAGTAATCACCTATGATTGGCCTGATCGTTGGAGATTCCTGCATAACATATTTTTGTTACACATTTCTTATAATCTACCTAACAATGCCTGCTTTTTTCTGTTATTTTCTAACATGTTTCCTAGTATGGTGATATAAGATGACCATAGGAGGTGATAACTATCCTATTATTGACGTTGATTCATTACCCATCATCCACCATATTTTGTATTGGGAGAAGTATGATCTTATTCATGACCTAGAAATCTATGCCATCCATTATGCACCCCTCGATCGTTTAGAGGCCATATTCACATCAACTCAACACATCCAAAAAGTAACAAATGAGTTTTATAATGCGTATTACAAGGCTCAAAGAATCCAAGTTGACCTCACATAGTTTGAATATAACTATGAATCTGGATTAGACATACTGGAGGACTACCATGCCACATTTGATTTTGAGACTGACAGCCACATCAACATCCTAAATACCCAAACTACTCTTTCACACCTCTATGATACTTAGAAGGAAGTATCTAACTTATTTTTAAAGGTTTATATGTCTCAACCAAAGTCCTATTTTAGTGAGGAAGAGGACATAGTTGGTTCCATAGGATCAAATTTATTTGAAACTTATACAATGATCAAGAATCCAACCTTTGGTTATAATCTTGTTATTATTCTCTTATGGATTTAACCACCTGAATAAGTGATATCCGTGGATCATATTTTCTACTTTATCATATTATATTACAACATTTATCATTAATAAAAACTTGATTGTCTTAAAATTAGGTTGATATGCACTTAAGGAAGTCTTTAAAATTCTAGAGACTGGAGTTTTCTAGAAAACCTGTCCACTTTTTACTAACTAATTCCATATTGTTTAAGTGTTTTTAATTTGTAGGATTACTTGCAAGGAAAATAAGCCTTATTCATTTTCTTCACGGAGCACAAAAAACCATCACACATAGTAGGTATCTTGGAAACCCTCCCATAATGAGGTTGAGTTAAGTTTTATGCCCTTGAAAAATCAAGAAAACCCAAGGTAAAACCATTCATTACACAAGGATGCAGTATTATATGCAACAAGGTGTGATAAATTCCAGAGAACGGGTAGGCCTACTAAGATATATAAGATGCCATTGCAAACTCAGCTGGTATTGCAGCCATTTGAAAAATGGGAATTAGACTTGATTTGTCCAATAGATCCTAAATATCAGTAAAAAGATTACATTTTGGCATGTACAAAATACCTCACTAAATGGATTGAAGTGAAAGCACTGCCAAATCAGAAGAGTGAAAAGGTTGCTAAATACCTATATGACCACATCTTCACAAGATGTGGTGTGCCAAGAGAAATTATTTTAGATCAAGGTACACACTTTATTGTTGAAGTCATATCTGATTTAACTAAGGAATATGAAATAAGGCGAAGGAAATCCACACCTTATCATCCCCAATTAAATGGACAAGTTGAGGTAATAAATAGAGAAATGGAAGCCATCTTGACCAAAACCATTTCACTCCATAGGAGAGATTGGGTAGAAAGACTTCCAGAAGTAGTTTGGGAATTCAATACAACTTGGAAGACAATAATAATATTTACACCATTAGATATTTTGTACGGTAAGAATATTATTCTCCCTTTTGAATTTGAGCATAACACATTAAGGAAAACACTTGAATTAGGCATAGATTTATCTGAATCTCAGAGACAAAGGATTCTACAACTCAATGAGTTGGATGAAATGAGGAGGCAATTTGTTCATAATACATAGGTGGTAGAAAAGCAAAGTATCAAATGACATGATCATTTCATCAAAACAAGACAATTCCAAGAAGGTGATTGGGATTTATTATTTGACTCCAAGTACAAAGACCACATGGGAAAACTTAGAAAAAGGTGGCTAGGACCATATGATGTTGAGAAAATATTTGCTAGTGGGCTGTGAAACTCACCACCTTTGATCCTGTGAGATTTAAACTACTGGTGAACTAGCATAGATTGAAGTTGTACAAAAATACAACTGATAGGAATACTTTCCTGCAACAGCTCAGGGGAAGTCAAAACAAGTTGGATATGAGAACATTAGAGAAAAGATCATAAGTTGAAGCTTCCGGTCCATCTTCTGAAATTACTGAGGAATGAGATGATTAGTTTCCTTGGTATATTTAGCTTGAATACTCTAAGGATGAATAAAAGTGATGTTATAAGCCATCTTGGTGATCAAAACCACTTAGCTAACATGTTTTGTTTTTTCAGTATTTATTTTTTGCAAGTTTTGATGTATCTATTCTAACGAGTGCATAATATCGGGTATAAGGAGATGATGAAAAAACTAAACGTCCACTTGTAACAGTATGCAATAAAATTCCAACAAGGCACATGTCACAATAATCAAACGTAATTCTTGAGATAAGTGCACTTAATCTGCTTTATTAAAGTAGAGATAGAACAATTATAATTCATTAATGTTCATACCATGTCCTCAATAACTTTATTTACCATAATTTGTTGCTTCCTTCCATAATTTGAGTTATCTCCCATGTCACCCCACTTCTTCATCTCACATAGGTGCATTTCTAAATCTAATTGATACATGCCCTTTCAAGCTATGTGTGAGTCCACTACAACTTCCAAAAACACAAAGTACTCAAGATATGTGTGCTCATTCAATTTTTTGTAAAATTAATTCAAAATGCAAGGATTTCTTGCTTCTTAGATCCATAAGAAGTTGTAGAATTCAAATAAGTGTGGAGACTTATTAGGAAAGAACCTACAGATCATTCCCAATAATGTAATCAACCACAAATTCTACAAAATTTCCATGACAGTGGTTAGATGGATTATATCAACAAATTTCAAGGATTTAATGAGTCAATGGCAACAGAGTTTTCCACCACCTTTAGGGACATAAAGGCCACATTGAAGGGTGTGACAGTACAGGTAGATGAAATAATTCTAGTTAAAGTAACTAGACTCTGGTCAGAAGGAGAGTTGTATCCTATAAAGGCCAACCTAGATGAAACTTGCAGGGAATTTACAGACCTAAATGATAAATTCATCAGTGAAAAACAAGGTACTTTACACACTTCTTTAAAAACCTTTTGAGATGATGTTTCCAACAATTTTATAAATTACTTCACCTGTGAGGGTAGGTACTCATGGTTAAACACTGTGCATTTTAAATTATTAAATGATTTGAAAAATGGAAAACATGTCAATGTTTCGAACTTACTACATGAAAGCCTTAAGAAAATGAGTAAGGAATATCAAAGGGGTAGGTCTGCTTTGTCTCACCATTTTCTTGTCACCTTAGTTGTGAAAAATGCATTGGTAATGGAAGATCCTACAGTAAAATGGGGGATTTTTCGAGGGAAAAACACTTGAATGATTTTTTGGCCAAGGGAAAGAAGAAAAGAATAAATTTAGCTAGTTCTTCTATGGATGCACCTAAAACATTACCTTCCACCTCCATTCCTACTGAAAATTATGTTCCCTAAAAAACCCCTACTTTTGCACAAACTTCAATACTTGCAGAACCACCTGTCCATGAAAGGCCAATATCTCCTAAAAGGATTCTTGTTATGGAAAACTTGTTAAATATATCCACACAAAATTATTTTCATCAAAATGCAAGTAGAATTATTTTAGTAAAACCTCTGAACCATCAAGAATATCCCATATGACGCATACTGAAAATGCCAATACCTCAAAACCTAGTTGAAACATTCAAATATTTCTGGACAGTGATGAGGAGGAGCTAGAAAATACTGAGGAAACTATTCCCATGGATGTTCAATAGGGAGATCATGTAGATAGATATGAAGACATAAAAATGGAATAAGCAACTAAGGAGGTGGAAGAGAAAAAGGAGGATAATTTATATGATCAACCTGCTCATGAGTTCCCTAATGAACCAATTGGAGTTCAAATAAAGTCCTTTCAGGGTGAGGAAACCCACATGCCGCATGAAGGAGAAGTATCTACAAAAAATAGTTGAAAATGTAGCCAATGTGATCACAAATAATGAATAAAAAACTGAGGAAGCACTACAACACTCGATAACTAAACCAAAAATGGATGTAATGGAAACCGTGGATGATTTACAACAAGATATTGAGGAAACAATTGAGAATATAGTCCAAAACCTTGAGCCAAAACCTATTAATATATCTATTGAGATAATAGAAGTGGACAGTCCTACAACTTCTCAAGATAAAGTTCATGAAGTATTTGAGCCTATACACCCACCGTTACCACCACTCAACCTGCATCTACAAGTTGTGATTAAGGAGATTTTTAGAGAACCTACCAGACTAGCTTGTAGGGATGTGGCAACTTAAACCACCTTCCTGGACTATTGGGTACAATAATGTGAGAATTATGTTAACAAGATGTAGAGAAAATGGGATAGAGAAAATGAATAATTGATCTTCATGCATCACTTAAATATTGAAGAAAATGATAGGTAACCCAAGGCTAAGGATAATGAGATTTATAGATTGAAGAAGAAGAAAGAAGACACCATTAAGGTAACCAATGAAATACTCTTATGCTGGACACCTTAAAATGTATATGTTATCTTCTTGAAGGAACAAATGTTGCAACCAAAATATACTTGCATCAACTCAAATTTTCTGTTTGACATTAGTGTGTTGGTCCGAAAATCTATCACGAGAGTAGATCTATGGATAGACGAGCCAACAGTGTGCAGGGCATAGCCCCTCTTTGAGACAACAAAGTGAAACTGGTTTATTACTATTCTACTAGCAGGAACCTGTGCAAGTCTTATAGTATTCTGACTTTAGGGGGTTTGGGATCTCATCCCAGTAGAGTAGTTCTGACGAAGAATAGAAAGGAATGAAGGAAGGAATGGAAGAAATATGGATCTAAAGGGAGAAAAGAAATGAATTCCAAAGTAGAAAGGTCAGAGGGTCTATGTTTTGGGCTGGTAATAAACAGAGCCAAACCTACTTGTATAGAGAAATAAAGCAATAATGTTGAAAAAATGACAAAAAAGTAGAGATAGATCCAACAGAATAAACACATAGATCTGACATAAGAAAGATCAGATGCCCATAACACACATATTCAGCACAAAGTCTTAATATCTGTATTAATGTTTCTTCTGTTACAAAAAGCTCAAAGTCTTTTCTTCTCCTTTCTATTTTTCATCTAAAAAATGTCCACCACTTGAATACAACAAGTCTTCAAGTATTTATAGAAGAAGATAAGAAAAGAAGGCAAAAGCAAACCAACCACTTACCAAATATCTAGAAAATATCTAAAAAGTCAACCGTTGACTTGGGAAAGTTTTTTGGATGGCAACATCCCATGGTGCAACATGGATGAAGTCATCATGTATGCCAACATGCTTTTTAAATATTTTACAAAAATGATCAGTGGATCCCAGGAAGAAACTACTCTTCAGTGTAAAAGGGCACACTTTTCAGCATGTTGATAGGACTTTCTCAGTGCCTTGGCGCACTCTTCAGCATGTCAACAGGAACTTCTCAGTGCCCTTGGCACACTTTTCGTCGTGTCAACAAGAACTTATCAGCGCCCTTTGGCGCACCTTTCAGCATGTCAACATGAACTTATCAGCGCCCTTGGCACACCTTTCATCGTGTCAGCATGAACTTCCTTGTGCCTTGGCGCACTTTTCAGCATGTCAATAAGAACTTCTCAGTGCCTTGGTGCACTTTTCATCGTGTCAACATGAACTTCCTTGCGCCGTGGGTGCACTTTTCAGCATGTCGACAGGAACTTCTCAGCTCCTTTGTCGAAAAGACTGAAAAATGGCTAAGTCCTTAAAACTTGATTTTCAGAAGAGAATTTTGGGCTTCTTTCGAACGTTGTCAAACTTCCTTAGGGCCAAAACAATTTTTTTTGGGTATGGTTACCTGCAAATTGCCCTTGACAACTTTGCAGGATAATAGTTGGCTCTTTCTGGGGACTATCTTTGAGTGAAACTTAAGGGTAGAGAATCCCATATTTTCATGTGCCTATCCATTGGGTTGGAGAGAGTAAAAAACAAGGGTGACTGGAGGGAGAACAAAAGGAACAAAGAAAGGGAACACACAACAGAAAGCAAACACATAACGAAAGCAACCTGTATAAAGAAGAGAGCAAGCTCTACTTCTTGAAGATCTTCAAATGTTGCCCACTATAGTGAAGTGGGAGCTCAGTTCCATCTAGATATGAGAGATAGAAACTATTCTCTCCATTGAGTTGCTTGATCTTGAAAGGCCCTCTCCATAGAGAATCAAATTTCCCATGCATGCCTTTTGGATCTCTTCGCTTGTCCCAGAGAAGGATAAGATCTCCCACCTAGAAATCCCTCTACTTGGCCTTTTTATCGAACAACCTCTTGACTTGATTCTGATGTTCGGTGATCCTGTCGACCACCCTTACTCTCTTTTCTTCAAGTTCTGTTAGATACATGATCCTCTTTCCTAGAGAATTCTGGAAAGTTTCATCTTCGATCGCTTGTACCAAACGTAGAGCAGGGAGTTCCGTGGAGATAGGGATCTTAGCATCAATTCCATATAACACTTGAAAAGGTGACATACCGAGAGACCTCTTTAGAGTAATGCGGTCTGTCCACAAAGCGTCATACAATGACTTGTGCTAGGACCACTGATTCTCATTGACCAACTTCCGTATGATGGTCACTAGGTTTTTATTGCTAGATTCTGCCTGACCATCTCCTTGAGGGTAATAATCCGAGGCATGGGCCAAGATTATCCCATATCCATAGCAAAAACCAATAACTTCATGTGAGGAGAAGTTGGAAGTATTATCAGCAACAATTTTGTGTGGAACGCCAAATCTCACGATGATATTTTCCTTGATGAAGTTGTAAACAACTTCAGAAGTTGCATTCTTAACAGGTATGGGCTCCACCCATTTGGTGAAGTAATTTTTTACTGTTAGGACATAACTATGTCCGGCACTCAATTGGAGATGGAGTGCTTCGATAAAGTCAATTCCCCACTGCCTGAATGGTTCGTCAATAATGACTGGCCTGAGGGGAAAAGCAACCAATTTTGGCTTACCAACAAACTGCTGGCAAAGCTCGCACTTTACTACCCAGGCGGCTGTATCCTGAAATAGCGTTGGCCAATAGTACCTGGCTCGGATGATCTTGTGCACTATCACAGAAGAGGAGAAATGACCACCACAGGCTAAATCATGAAAACTCTCAAGTAACCTTATTTGTTGTGGTTTGTCAACACATCGCAAGAAGATTCCATCTATTCTGCGTTTGTATAAACCGTCATCCCAAATGACATATCTAGCTGCTCTGAGCTTTATGGTACGCTTCTCCTTTGTAGTCAGATGAGCTGGACATTCGCCATAAGTGAGAAAGAAAGCAATATCGGAATACCACTCATCGCTGGTTGCGACAAATAGGACCATGGGTAGAGAATCGACTTTCTCCAGCTGGCTTTGTGCTCCATTGGTGTAATCATCCTTTTCCTCAGGGTCTTCTGAATCTTTGTTTTCAGCCATAAGCTGACATAGGCCCTTGCCTCTTACCAGCTTGGTTGGTTTTATATCTAGATCATACTCCTGGACTTTTGCAATCCAATTCCCCCGTAAGCTTCCTAACTCCTGTTGAGTTAAAATTGACTTGACTGCCGTGTCAGGGACCAACACTACTGTATGAGAGTTTAGAATGTAATACCTGATGTTTTTGACTGCTTTGACCATGGCGAAGGCATTTTTTCTAACTGAGACATCTTTAATTCACAAGGCTTGAGAGGAGAGCTCATAAACGCAATGGGGGATTCAACATTTTGAGAATTCTTTTGCATCAAGATGGCAGATACAGTATGCTCAGATGCATAGCTATACATGATAAAATCCTTGGAGAAATCGGGACATACCAGGACTGGTGCGGTGAGCGACAGAGGCTTTTATTTCCTCAAATGACTTCTTCCCTTCTTCACTCCATCGGAAAGTTGGTGACCCTTTCATCATGTCTAATATATGATGAGTCTTTTCAGCAAAGTCAGGAACAAAGCGCCTGAGAAAATTCACTTTTCCGAAGAAAGAGTGGACACCGGTCTTGCTTGTAGGTAAAATAAGGATTTGAATAGCCCTAACCCTTTTGAGGGGACAACTAGCTTCGTCTCCTTCCTGGGGATGACAATGTGTCATAGAAACTTTCCAAAAGTGACCTCGAGACAAGGTAAGAATTTTTCAGAAAAAACTAGGGGAAGTAGACCATGTACTCGGCATCTAATCCATACTTGGGCCATGTGAGTCAAAATGCATCACTCCGCGGATAAGACAACACAAAAAATTAATCAAAAAAAAAAAAACAAGAGGTAGAAACACATTTCACACGCATACACTTTGAAGATATACAAAGGACATTGCTCACTGAAAGGTGGCACCTAACGACTGGTCAAACCAATTTTAGGTACTTCCCACTATAAGGAAAATGTGCCCCAGGAGGGAAGTGACCATCCATATAATCAATTGGTAATAAGGTGAGATTCTCACAAGCAAAGTGCCTAATCTTGAAAGGACCAAGCCAAAGCATGAATCAACACTTGCCATGGATGCCATGAGGTTACATGCCTCTTATCCCACAACAAAACAATGTCTCCAATTTTGGGAATCGGGTAAAACTGGCCTTTTTATCAGGACAAGACCTTTACTTTCTGTTGGTGACGAAGATATTCTACACAGTGACCTTCGTACCTATCCATTGTTCAATTGGTGACAGGTACAATGATTGCCTTTTAGGTACTATAATGAATCGTTAAAACTTGATCCGTGTCTTCCAATGGCCTTCATTAAATTTCAAGGCTGGATAGTTCCCGAGATGTTACGGGTAATTGAGCTGTCTACTGCAATATACTACCTAAAAAGGTTTGACATCCTCAATCAGCTCTTTGTCAGGCTGTGACCATATCTTCGGGCTTAAAGAGCATAATAGAGTCGGCTTAGTACCAATTCCTCTAAGATTCATTAACTAATTTCCTTCAGTTGTTTGCCACCATATTTCCGTTTGTTGATTCTTCAGGTGTGCAACATTACCCTAAGGATTACATAATCCGAGGAATGAGCCAGGGAGATACCGATATCCATAACAAAAATGACATCATCTCGGTTTCTGAAGAAAAATTTGAAGCATTATCTATGCACTATTCTTGTTTGGCACTCCAAATCTCACCAAGATGTTCTCTGTCGATAAAACTACTCTAGGGAGACAAGGCCTTCTGGGAGTAGTACTTCCGTTCAGCTGGCATATGGCTTCTACTTCACTTAGTGAAATAATCTGTGGCAGTTTGATACGGTGGGTGATTCACGGCAGTACTAGAAGAAGGATCCTTCAAAATGAAGTTGCAATGAAATCTAAACCCACCATTGTTAGAAAAGGCAATGAGTTCGATTGTCAACTAGTTTAATACTTGCAAATGCTGAGCCAATTTAGGTCTACCACACAAAGCGTCTGACAAGCACCCTCACATGGTATCAACCCACTTTGTCTGCATCTCTGAAACCTGGGTGAGGCCAGTAATAGGGATGCATGAAGATATCTTATGAATCAGTGCCATAGTTGATGAGTAGTGCCCTTCGCATGGCTTGATTATTGAAAAGTTGATCAAGTAGCTTCCTTAATGTTGTTCCTTATCTACCACATTGCGGTAATGTCTGAGCCTTCCATTCTTCAACCTGGTATATCCTCTTAAACAAGGAATTCTGACCAGCAACTACATCACCTCGGGCTAATCTTAAGCTTAACTTGATCTCCTCTCTCCTTCGCGCTAGTATGCCAAGTGAGAAGGGAAATTCTCCATATGTGAGAAAGTGTGTGATATTGTGTTGTACCATTCATCAATTGAGCCAACTTGAAAAGAGAATGGTAGGAAGATCAACTTTATCCTCTTCGAGAGACTCATTTAGTCTACGACTCCAACACTGCAGCAACTGAGTTAACACAAGCTGCTTTTCCAACTGTAAAGTCCAGATCTTGGTTAAGAACCCCTTCTTAGATGTCAATGTCATCCATTCTTGTCAGACTCGGTGGCCAACCAATAGTTTCCCATCTCTGATGGGTCCAAGAGAATGTTGTTGCTGTGAGAATGGACTTGATAGTTAGTATCCAGGTACAAACACTGTGCTAGTGAGGAGTTAAGAATGTAAAATTACGAAACTTTTGACTTGGATCCTAGCTTTAGACCACTGTGAATATGCATGTTTCCACCAACCTCACTGGTGTAAATCCTTCCTAACTCATGATTTTTTAGAATGAAGCTCATAATATCGGCAATTGGGACGTTCATGATCATTAGAATCTTCTTGAGTCTGGGAATAACAACGCAAGGTGTTATCTGTGGCATAGCAATAGATAATAAAATCTCTGACCGATCAATCTGGAACATGCTAAAACAGGAGTTTCTAAGCAATAGCCTTTGCCAAATACCTTGGTAAGGCTTCTTTTCCTTCAGGAGAACATGGGCAAACGTCTATTTTACCTAGCATGACATTATCGGAAGCCCCAGAATCAATTATGCAATTGCTTAGCTTGTGTGCCATTGATTAGGAGATGAGATCTTCTCAGAAAGGTTTGATCTTGCCAAATGCAGAAGTCGAGTGCACTCCCTTCTATGCTGGGATGGAAGGGGAATTTGCTAGGATAGCTTTTGGGGGAACTCGCTCAGGATCAATTTTTATATCCTGTCTTTAGAAACATTCAGTGCAACCTAACAAGCTGTTCAGGGTCTGTGACAAAAAAGTACTCAGATTTCTTGGGATTTAAAGAGATTCATGGTCTTTCTAGCATGGTCAAAAGAACTGGTTTCTAGATGCTGCCAAGTGATCTGTCCTTGTTTTGGAAGGAATACAGTCAAGTCATTTCAAGATGGTATGATAGGATACACTGGTCCCTTGATCAGGAACTATCCAAAGGCCTGAGTCGGAGGGGAGCTCTCTGGAAAGTAAGATTTCTTCAGCAAATATTTAATGACAGGTTGAGCAGGAATGGCATTACCCTCTTTGTAGGCAATAGGTGGGGGCAAAGGAGTAATGACAGGCCATCTCTTGTGTTGCATCATGCGGTATTAACTTCTACTTCTGATTATACCCTGAGAGTGCCATCAAGCATAGACATATTATTATCAGCATGCATATCCTTCAGTAGCCTCTTCTTCGTCAAGACTTGATCCATCATGGGAAATTCCATAATTATCCGATAGAAGAGTCGCCAGTCAGTTCACCGACATCTTGATCATCTTCACCTGGCACAAATTCGTGTCTTACGACCCCTTGTGACCCGCATCCCATTTCGCAACCTAACCTCATTACCTAAACCTTACACAATTATTTATTAATTACCTTGTAATTGATAAATCCCCATCACCTCACCTACCACCTCATTTTGCCACCTCATCATGACCTAGCCCTAATCCTAAACTAACCTAATTAAGACCTAAAACTTGGTCTACACCTACACCCATGACTAATGACCCCTTTCTCGCACCCAAAACCGACCTTCTAGTCACTTGACCAAGCCCGCAACTAATCTCTCGGGAGAAAAGCAGGGAAGGTGGGCTATTTTACTAAAAATAGCCTACTTTTTCCTTACCGATGCCGGTTCCTACTCGACCGCCGTCGGTTACGTAACCGCCATCGGTTCCCTGTAAATGGCCTCCCCAAACCAAAAACAAGGGATCGAAATTTCATTTTGGATCAAGGTGGAAGGATTTTTGAATCAACAGAGATCATTGGGAGCGAGGAACAGAGTCCAGATCTTCACTTGACCGAGCAGAGACGAGTGGAGATACCAGAAGTGTTTACAGCAAAGGAGATCAGCTTGCATCTTCGTCAAAACCAGTAAGTCACATCTTGCATGTCCTCTGTTATAACATTTCTTATGCCTTTTGAATCACAGTCCTCATAAATCCATCCCTGAATCCACTACCCAGCAATGCATATTACATCTAACTATCATTCATCTACCTCTCATCACCTTATTTCCTAATATCACCCATATACAGCCTTACAAATAACACAGCTACCAAACAACACAAACACCCCACAAAACAACCAACCTACAGATCCTAAACCCTACCGACATCGGTTACCAGTAACCGGTATCGGTTACCCAGACTACAAACCAGAAATCAGCCTTTCCCCTATCTGTTCCAAACGAAGTAATTTGATTGATATTTTACAGTCTTTTGTGTTAATTCATATTAGCAGGGAAACTGACCACCTTCGAAAGGAAGTTTTATATTTCCTGGGCCCAAGGCAGTTTCCTCATTTATTGTCTAATCAAAATCTTGTGGTCTTGTGTTCTTATTTGCAGGTAGTCCTTCCAAGACAAAAAGGAGTTCTTCGCAGTCAGCCTGATCTTCCTCTACGGTACGCGCACACCATCTCGACATTCCACAGGTATTCCTCCTAGCCCTAACCCTTATCTGTTTCTAAAAGGAATGAAAGGATAGAAGCAACTCTATTCCCAGAAGTCGAAACATTCCGAGCGAAACATTTTGGCACGCCCGGTGGGACCCATTTTGGGTTTCTTTATTTCTTGCTTGCTTTCATATAGGGAGCATACTTGCTGTTTTCTTCTTCTAAAGATATTCACAAGGTATTTTATTATTTTGGTAAAAGAACTTGCTTTGTTTTTTTGCATCTTGCATTAGTGAAAGTCATCTCTTTTGCTTCATCGAATATCATTTTCGATTTGGGTTTAAAACACGTGCATTGGCATCCTTGCTTGCTGTTTTCAATTCTAGTAAACATAGATTAAGTAACAGGTCGTACACGTGGGGGTGATATCCACGGTATTGACAAGAAATTAATCTTACATTCACTGCACAACACATACCGAATCACTTCACAATTAACACAACAGCTCAAACATCCCCCCTTTTTCCGCGGTATTCCTCCGCCCGATTGAGGTAACCTTATAAGCCAAAACAAACTTGACATTTCCCCTAAGTCTTTTGTTTAGGATTCTGACATCATTCTACGTCTAAAGGCATAAGCCCACAATAATTAAAATTAACCCTAGGGTTAATCTCTGGATTTGCGTGTACATCTTGCTTGTTTTTAGTTCTGTTTTCTTTCTCATACTCTGTCTTCTGTGATCAATAATTGGACAAGTATACTAAACGTTGTTAAAAATCAAATTAGCAGCCTTTTATATCTTGTTAGCCCAGACTTCTTACACCGACATCGGTTACCTGACCGACGTCGGCTATAGTATAACCGACATCGGTTACTAGACCGATATCGGTTACTGTCTTTCCCAATTCCTGACAAACCAGCAACCTACCAATTTCACCAGTCTGAGTTTGTTTCTGTTCCTGACAGATTGAAACCCTACTGTGAACACCTGTCCATGGTTGTTATCACTCGAAAGCAAGCCGCCGCTATGGTTTCACATGCTTGCTCTGTTTCTTTACCTGAATCACCCCCTTCACATTCTGTGGGGAATCCTACGGATACCAGCGAGGTTCCTAAAATTCCTGTGGGAGATAAGGACTTTGCCAAGTTTCTAGATGCTAATCCTAGTGCTGTACAATACTATTTGTCTCATGCCCCTGACCGTACGCCTGATGGTCAGCTCCTTGTTGGCATGCCTATTAGTATAGCTGCTCATTTAGCGCCCACTCCGCCTGATAACACCGCCTTGCTTCCTGCACCTTTAGCCCCATCTCCCAATCCGACAGCTTCAGAGATTCATACGACTCAGATTGGCTTTCCTTTGGCTAATCTTGGACCCCACATATCATTACCACCGACTGCCCCTACCTCATCTCTCTTGCAGACCACTCCATTCATGACTTGCTCTCTGCCACCTATCCACACGAGCTTTCCTTCTCAAGCTCCGCCTACCTTTTCATTCCCATACACGTATCCAGTAACCTCAACATCTTATATGGGACATCCCTATTCGGTCGCCTCAACATATTCATCCTCCATACCTTATCAACACTTAACCCCACCATTGTCCAGCGGAGGCCCTTGGCCCAATTTGCCTCCGTTTACCACAACCGCACCATCATCTCATCCAACCACAGATTTCATCAAACAAATGATGGACAAAATGCAAAATCTAGAGGCTTCTGTTTCGGGAAGTCGTAGTGCCTTGACATACGAGCAAGTTTGTCGGGAGCCTATTCACCCTTCTGTCCCCCTTCACTCATATCCTCCTCAATGGGAATTGCCGAAATTTACTCGTTTTAATAGTAAAGAGGATCCTCAACAACACTTGCGATCATTTAGACATGCTTGTTATTTGATTGCCCATGATGATGCCTTGTTACTCCGCACATTTCCCATGTCCTTATCAGGACCCGCCTTGGAGTGGTACAGTGCTTTAACCCAGCACTCAATCTTCTCTTTTAACCAACTAGCCCAATCTTTCTTGGATCACTTCTCCATTAACATTGCTAAGAAAGTATCCATCACCGACCTTTATGCCATTCGACAATTCGAAGACGAATCTATCGCAGATTTCGTCGGACGATGGCGCGGCCTTATCAACCAACTTACATATGCCTTGCCTCAGGCTGAACTTATCGAACTTTTCACGCGGGCATGTGCTAAGCACATTTCTCCTACTCTTCAAATTCAAACTTTCCGCACATTTGATGAGGCCTTTACCATGGCTCGGAAACTAGAAATTCGAGCCTTAGAAGAAGAGAAATTGCGGTTGCGCAACAAAAACCCCAATTTCCGAACTCCTGATTCTACCAATAAACCAAATACCACCACTCCTCACGCGTCCACTTCTTCTAAATCAAAAGGAGCTGTCCACGCGGTGATGGTTAAATCTCAAACACCGTCTAATACCCCACCAAAAACCACCTATAAGTATAAAGCAGAGCCCATCAATTACACTCCCTTGGGAGAAACCTATGGTGTCATCTTGGAAAAATTGCTCAAGGCCGGAGCTATCACCTTGCCTCCTGTTAAACCTCACTCCGGGTTTGACTCCACTCGCGCTATACCTTCCTGGTACAAAGAAAATGACTTCTGTAACTTTCACCGTGTAAAAGGACATAGTCATGAAAACTGCAAGATGTTGAAAAACATAGTGCAGGAAATGGTTGACGCAGGGGATATAACCCTCGATAATCCTAATGCCCCTGCCAACCGAAATTTGAAAATCTTCAACAAACCATTCCCGAATCACTCTCCCAACAGTAACACAAACCAGGATATCTTAGCCGAGGAGAGTGTTCATGAGATCCATGCAGTCTTCGATACCCAGCCAAAAGCCTCTATCGAGAAAATTTTGAATCAAGCCTCTTCACTAACACAGGAGCCCGAACCTCCTTTACCACCATCAAGCCAAAGCGAAATCATTCCTTTACCCATAAAGGAGTTAACTGCCCAGACTTCTCTTCCCATCGATGAGTCTTCTTATACCACATCCCTACAAGACTGCGAACGGATGTTATCTAATCTATCTATTTCCCAGACTTCCCCTTCTACCGCTCTTGCTGTACAAGAGGAAGGTACGCCACTCCTTTTGACATCCTTAGACGAGAAATCTCTTGCACCGACATCACCAAATTCTTTAACCATGACGGATCCTCTCGAACATGCCCTCTTACCTATTAGTTCTTCATTGCCTAAATCTTTTCAACGACCGGTTGACCTCGTAACATCTATTGATACAGTGCCTCATCTACTCCCTGTATCACACCCACAGTGGACTGGAATCACAACCCACCTTTCTTCCGTACCAAATTTACAATTCAAACCTGAAGACTGTCATTCTCCAGAAGATAGACGAATCCTATGGGAACGTTTGAGTACCCCTTATTCTACTCAAATGCAGATGACCGATCCCGACACCTCTACCATATATCCTAAGTGTTTACAGAAACTCAAAATGCCTATGTCCTCATTCTCACCCCCCGTATCTATATCAAGTATCCCATCCACCTCTATTAACCTAACCAAACCTTCCCCTACACTTGGGACCTCACCCATACCCAGTCTAACACACCCGCCTAAGCGACTAGATTTATCCAAGAATAAAGCCGCCCCGCCACCTAGAAGACAAGCTCAATCCGTGCCTCTATCACAATCAAAACCATCATCGTCACACCTACCTTCCATATTGGGACCTCATCCTTCCACCTTGCATCAATATATCATACCTCCTGCGTTTTCTTCAAAACGACCTACGCCTTCTGCACCTATACAGAGATCTAAGGGTATATCAACATTATCACCCCACGTATCCTGTCCACCCATCAACCCTAAACAAACTCCATCATCAAAGGATTTATTTTCTGTCACTCCCCTTTCTCCGTGGTTGTTTCCCGCTACCACGTCATCTGTAGCCTCATCATCTAACCAGCCGAACGTAGCTCCTGCGCCAAAGAAACCACGTTTGGTGAAAACCACGTGTCAACACCCCTTGGCTAAACCACCACCCGTACGAACCAACCACGCCCAAACATTACCGAAACCCGCACAACCAATGCCCTCATCCTCCTCCGATTTTGACCCACTCAAAGGATCTTACGCCAAAATCCTTGCTATGTTGGTGGAGAATGCGACCATTTCTCTACCCCCACTTAGACCTTATGACCCTTCTAAACCTCGCCCTATAGGTTACGATGAGTCTAAAATCTGCGCTTATCACCGCACACCAGGACATGATGTGGAGGGATGCAAAGCTTTAAAAACCATCCTTCGTCAGTCACCTCTCCCAGATAGAAAGGTTAAGAAAGACAACTTACGAAGGGAGAGACCTTTAGCTTCCATTCCCTCTCCTCTACCATCTGTCCCCGCCTCACCAAGATCTATCATTATTACAACCCCACCTCTTGAAAACCATGATTTATCCCAACCATCTTCCTCATCTCAGGTTTACGAGATTAATATGATTAGTGTTGCTACTCGAACGCAGAAAAACAATGAGAAAGCGAAAGAAAGCACACCTGCGTCCTCTCCTTCTCCGTCCAGCATCCCGATTGCACCACCACCCAAAGTGGTTATTCGTGGACCCGCTTACCCCGTCTCTAATGGAGCTGCCCATCGAGCCATGATCAAACAGCTTCACCAATCACCCGTAAAAATGACACTATATGATCTCATTCAGACTTCTGAATCTCATCGACAAGCTCTCGTTGAAATTCTTCAGGGGATCGAGGTCTTACCTAATGAAACCCTGCCCGTTGCCTCCATTCTGACACCCAATCACGTTGCCTCTCTCACCAAACAACCCACCGCCCCAACCACTTCCGTCTCTGTACCACAAGCTGCTGCAGTCAGTTTCTCTGAAGATGAAATTGTTGACTTTGGTACAGAAGACCCTGACCCTGCCCTTTTCATCTCCGCTTACGTCCGGGACATTCGGGTACGTCGTGTTATGATTGACGGGGGCGCTAGCCTAAACATCATCTCTTCAAAAGCCTTCCAACAAATGAATATCCCTTCTAGCTACATGTGTGCCAACCCCATCATGTTGCGGTCATTTAATGACGCTATTACCTCTACCTTAGGCACCGTGATCCTCAACATTCGGGTAGGACCACGTACTTTACCCGAACTCTTCTATGTCCTTGAGGGAGAGTTCCAATATAATATATTGCTGGGTCGTCCTTGGATCCGGGCCATGGGATGCGTTCCCTCAACATTACATAGATGCATAAAATTTGAGTACGAGGGGAAATCCTACACCGTAAAAGCTGATCCCCCCCCTTTAAAACCTGCAATATGTTATACCGCCCAAACGATGTGCTTGTACCAATCAAGACACCCGTTCACTCAACCCAACCATCCTCTTCAACTGTGCCTCAACCACCCACCTCAACCGCACCTACGCCTTCAACTGATGAAACTACCGTCGCAAAAACCACTTCCCTTCCCGCAGCTAACATCCCAACCGTTGATCCCTTAGTAGATGTTTTTCAACGCCTTACGCTGGGGGAGTATCGCCTATATAACGTTAGTTCTTTCCATACCCCACAGGAGTACGGACAGGTACATGCACATCCTACTTATGACCGTCGTGTGGGAGAAGTAATCTCCTACGGACCACCGCACTGCCGTACTAACCTAACATATGGGGGTGTCGACGCATCTTCCGTTGCCCCTGAGCCTCCTCTTGGTGTGGTTCCTTTCCAATCCGATTTTCAATACCTGACAAATCGTCGCTTCGCCCTCACCTTCTTGACTCGCTGTGCTTGGAAAGGCTTTGGTTTTGGCCTTTATGAACAAGGCCGACATACGCTCATCCCCATCACCACACGCAAACATAATGATCGTAGTGGTCTCGGATTTCCGGGAACACTTACATCGACGGAACCTCGTGTCAGTTGTCTTCTAGAAGACGATGACGTCACCCCTACCGAACCATCATCACCCATTTTGCCTTCGTCTCCCACCGAGTCGATAGATCCTGAATCTATCCCTCCTAACTTTTTTTTTTCATAAATGCTATCTTCCTAGGTCCTCTCACTTATCAACGCGATAATGAGGACCCCTCTTCTATTCCCCTTCTATATCCAGACATGATTGAAGAGGACTCCCCTTCAATTAACGTTATTGAGTGCCAGGATGATGACTCCATCCTCACTTACCTTGGCGCGGATGACTCTTATATTCAACGAGCCTTACCATCTGAAACCCAAACCATGCTGAACGAATCTACTATAGAAATCAACATCCACACGGAGGAGGATCCTCACATTGTGAAGATCGGACAATCCCTTAACGCATCAGAACAAGTCGCCTTTACTACTTTCCTCCGTGCTCGCAACCAAGCTTTCGCTTGGTCCTACGCTGACATGCCAGGAATTGATCCTGACATTGCTGTCCATAACATTACCCTGAAACCCGATTCCAAGCCAATTAAACAGAAATTGAGAAAAATGCATCCGCGCATTGCCCTCTTGGTCAAAGAGGAGCTCCAACGACTCCTTTCTGTTTCCTTCATTCTGCCTATTGACTATCCTCAATGGATTTCTAACATCGTACCTGTCACTAAAGCGACGGGGGGACTTCGGATATGCACGGATTTCTGGGATCTTAACCTCGCTTGCCCTAAGGATGACTTCCCCCTACCTAGTATTGACCAACTTGTTGATCTCACTGCAGGCCATGAGATGCTCTCTCTCATGGATGGCTTTTCAGGATACAACCAAATTTTGGTTGCCCCTGCCGATCAACACAAAACTGCCTTCATAACTCCTTGGGGAACCTTCTGTTACCGTGTAATGCCATTTGGCCTTAAGAATGCTGGTGCGACCTATCAGCGGGCTATGACCTACATTTTTCATGACATTATGCACACTATCCTTGAAGATTACGTCGACGATCTTCTTGGCAAGTCTAAACATCGCAGTGAACATCTCGATGTTTTAACCATTATTTTTGATCGCCTGTT
Organism: Taxus chinensis; assembly: GCA_019776745.2. Taxonomy (NCBI): domain Eukaryota; kingdom Viridiplantae; phylum Streptophyta; class Pinopsida; order Cupressales; family Taxaceae; genus Taxus; species Taxus chinensis. The sequence continues at coordinate 70,426,542 of CM034156.1, read as the reverse complement.
ACAATATTCTGTCCGTCTTCAACCAAAAAAATGTGTCTTTGGTGTCCTTTCGGGAAAACTTCTTGGCTTTATCGTCTCTTTGCGTGGCATTGAGGTCGACCCATCTAAAGTCAAAGCTATCCTAGAAATGCCCCCACCTACCAATCTCAAACAATTGCGTAGTTTACAAGGTAAGCTCCAATCTATCCGACGTTTCATCTCCCAACTCTCGGATCGATGTCAACCTTTTCATCACCTTCTTAAAAAGGACATTGATTTTCAATGGAGCGAAGAGTGCCACCAAGCCTTTGAAGCTCTCAAAACTTATCTCTTACAGCCACCTGTGCTTATCCCACCTCAAGACGACCGCCCTTTCTACCTTTACCTTTCCGCCACTGACCACGCTGTAGGGGCCATGCTTGCACATCGTGACTCTGAAAATAGAGAACAAGCCGTTTATTATATAAGTCGTACTTTGGTGGACTATGAGACTAGGTATACACATGTAGAAAGGTTGTGCCTAGCCCTATCATTCGTGGCTACCAAACTCCGACACTACCTTCTGAATCACAAAACTTTCGTCATCACCAACACGGACCCCATCCATTACATGTATGCCAAACCTCATCTAAACCAACGCATCGCCCGATGGCTCATGCTCCTCGCCGACCTCGACCTTGAGTTTGTCCACCAGAAATCAATCAAAGGACAAACCATCGCAGACCAACTTGCGGAAGCCCCTTTACCTGGGGAACAATTTACCAATTTTACATTCCCCGACGAACTCATTGCCACTCTTTCACTCCAGGAGGAGTCGTATTCAATGACTCTCTTCTTCGATGGATCCAAATGCCAACGCGGTGGAGGAGCCGGCGTTGTTCTTATTCCTCTCGACGCCGAGCCTATGCCTCTTTCATTCCGACTCGATTTCCCTTGCACTAATAATACAGCGGAATACGAGGCCCTTGTTCTGGGTCTCCAGGTTGCGCTGCACTTAGGTATCAAATCTATCAATATTTTTGGCGACTCTCAATTGGTAGTCAATCAAGTTATGGGCATCTACCAATGTAAAAATGAGGAACTTCAAAAATACAAACACTACGTGGATTCACTTCTAGCCTTATTTACTCACTATTCTATCCAAACCATTCCCCGCTCCACTAACAAATTTGCGGATACTATGGCTTGCTTAGCCTCGCAAATTCCAGCCTCATCAACTGACTCTGACATTTTCGTCTTGGTCCAACAACTCTTTGCCCCATCTTATTCAGCCCCGGTTGTTTGTACGATAAATACTGTGTCTGCTAACTCGCAGGATACTTGGTATCACCAATTCCATGACTACCTTACAACCTCTGTTCTCCCTTCTGACCTTACTAGTACTGGTAAACGCACTTTTCTTAAACGCATTTCTCGTTATGTAGTTATGGGGGGACTCCTTTATAAACGTGGCTTTGATGGCATCCTCCTTCGATGTCTCACCGGCGCGGAGGTCACCCATACCATCCAACAGGTCCATGACGGTATTTGTGGTGGACATTTTAGCGGCCTTGCCGTGGCCAAACGAATCCTTCGCCTTGGTTATTATTGGCCTACTCTCAATAACGACTGCTACGAATATGTTAAGCGTTGTGTTATGTGTCAGCAACATGCCAACCTTCAACATACTCCTAGCCACCCGCTCCAGGTCGCTCGAGATCTTTGGCCCTTCTCACAATGGGGTTTAGACCTTATTGGTGAGATTCATCCGTCCTCTTCGCAACGTCACCGATGGATTATCACAGCAACCGAATATTACACAAAATGGGTGGAGGCTATTCCACTCATTTCAACTAAAAAAGAAAAAATTGTAGAGTTCATTAACCACCACATTATCTGTCGTTTTGGTGTTCCTCATCGCCTGATTACAGATAATGGAAAATCTTTCAAAAATAAGTTGTTGCAAGACCTTTGTGACAACTTTGGTATCAAACTCAGCTTCTCATCACCGTACTATCCACAAGCAAATGGACAAGCCGAATCCTCTAATAAAACCCTAACCAAAATCCTCATGAAAGTTGTCAATGAGTCCGGACGAAATTGGCACGATCACATCCCCTTTGCCCTTTGGGCTTATCGTACTAGCATCCGTACCTCTACTAATGCCACACCTTTTTCTTTGGTATATGGTACCGAGGCTGTCTTACCTCTCGAAATACAAATACCCTCCCTCAGAATATCCCTTCAGGATATTCTCACCAACGATGATTTCCGCCAAGAGCGGTTAGCCCAATTGGAGCTTCTTGACGAACGTCGTCTTACAGCTCTCGATCACCTTCAAATCTATCAAAAACGCATCAAGCGTGCTTATGATAAGCGACTTCATGAGCGTACCTTTAAGGTTGGTGATCTTGTCCTCAAAGAGAATCAACATGTAACCAAACTAGAAAAGAGCAAACGTGGAAAATTTGCTCCCAATTGGATTGGGCCTTATATAATCACTCACACTTATGGATCAGGCACTTATCGTTTAGCTTCGCTTAATGGTAAACCTGAGCCTGAGCCCCTTAATGCCTTGCATCTTCGACCATTCTACTGTTGAATTTAGTGTTATATCACTTCTTATCTACCTACTGCTCGTCCCTTGAGCTCATTTACCGCTACATACACTTTGTTTTCTACATCTCAAAATAAAATCAAGATCACTTCTCACCTCCCCTTGACGATGCCTTCCCCTTTTTAGTCTAGTCCATGACTTCAAAGTATTAAAATAAGCCGTATTCTTATGGGATTTTCTTGAGTCAAACTTCCTACTAAACTAGATGCTTCACGCCAAAAGAACATCTAGTCATCTAAATTAAATATAGACTGCTCCCTCGAAGGACAGCTATATGCCGAACTATTGCTGCTATTATAAATAGACTGCTCCCCCGAAGGACAGCTATGCATTAAAATCATATCTGCTATTATAAATAGACTGCTCCCTCGAAGGACAGCTATACACAGTCAGCCTTTATCAGAAGCTTCTCGCATTGATCAGCTTCGTGAAGACCTCAAGAATAAAACAATCAAAATCCCTTGTAGACTTCCCGCATCGATCAGTCTATATTCAATAAAATAAAAGCCTCATTCAAAAGAACTTTTGAGTCATGGACTTGTCTATTTAGGGTAGGTTCTCTTTCGTCCGAACACTCACTTTGTAATAAGTTTTCCATACCTCAACTATACCATTCACCTCACCTCACCATTTGTTTCAACTCAAGGGACGTGACGTACACCTGATAGGATGTGATCATACAACTCTTTTCACCTATTGACTTCTCGTCTATGCACCGGTACCTAGGGCTTCACGTTCATTCTATGTTGTGTGGTTCGTTTTGCTCTTTTCACCTACGGAGCAATCTTTCCTTTTTGCCTCGCATCTAGGATTGTGTGTTGATCTTAATCAGGACATGGTTCCCTACCACTTGGGTAGGCTAACTTTCGCTTCCCTTATACCTTTTACAAACCTCACCAATTCGTTACCAACACCATCAACCTTGCCTTACCAATATTACTATCAATACCTTTACCAACCAACCAATCGCCTAACCATACCTAAATTGCCTGAATTCACCTCTCCCTGGTCCTAAGGGAGAACTACATCGGTCTGAGGCCCCTCCTTGCTTTGTGCAATGGGCTATGTAGGCAGCACTTCGGAGACATGGGGTCTCCCAAGGTTAGCTCGACCATCCCCTACCATAACCTATCATGTGTGGTAAATATAAATATTTTTGTGTATTTCTATTTAATCACATTCCTCTTTATCCTTTTTCAAAACACCGAAAGTCAAAACGAAAACATTCTTATTATTATCGTAACTCAAATCAACATACATATTCAGTTTTATTTAGATGTTAAACAAATACATCTTCTCTATCATCGACACGCAGGTCGGCATCCTTATTAATTCTTATACCTTGCTAACATTTATTTAGACCCTTACGCCTCATCCCGAACTAGGTGAGGATCGTGATCGTCGACCCCTCTCGCCAGGCCTCTCTGTCCTCAAAGGTACCACGGCTATTGGTACCACCCACTGATCTGCCAACCTCTCCTGTAACATATGAATACGCCCTCTCGCATGGAGGACTCCAGCCTCTAGTCTCTCCGCCCGTGACTCCGCAACCGCTAACAATCCTCTTGTCTCATTCACCTGCGTTTGGAGCTGCTGAACCAAACGCTGCAGACGATCCCTCTCTGCTGTAATCACCGCTATGTCAGGACGATCACGTACACCTTGCAGCTCTGCTACCCACCATAATCTATAGGCCTCTGTCGTTCCTGCGTCCATTACCCTGCGATCGGCTGCTACTTCTTCAGGACCTTCTGGAGGTGTTGGCTGGGGAGGTGAGAATGCTGCCTCTGCGTCGATCCTCATATATGGTCTATAAGCCTGCGGTATGTCCTGCACAAATCCAAATTGTCACCGCACGCGATCTATAGGAATCCTCTCATATTCACCTGGCCTGTGCCCCGCGATCCACCTCAATCGCTCTACACCCCTCAACTCCTCAGCTATGTTCTCTGTTACCATATAGTTCCCATAAGGCCTCCAACAGATATCCGCAACCGTCACCCTCTCCCATACCTGCCTGTAATACTCAATGTCACCCGTCACGGCCTGAGATCTTGCCTCTTGTTCTGTCTGGACCCATCGTCTGAATCCCAACCTCTGTACTCCGGTCTCTCCTGCCTGGATGGGTCGGCCTATTGGTCGCACACAAACAATGTGCTCATAGGCCCAACAGTGTAATAAGTATGAACAATCCAGTGTCGTTCTGTGATTTCACCTACAAGCCCATAAACCCCTGTATAGCTCCGCCAAATATGCAGGTGCCCATGCAAACGTCACGTTCCTTTCTATCATCTCCCAAATAACACACATCAATGCCTTTGGAAATCTTCCCCCTTCCGCCCTCGGTAACGCATAATACCCTACCGCTATCATTAATATCACTGCTAACCTTGTCTCCTCAGGGTGTGCTGCATACATTACCCCATATGTGAATGTCAAACCTCGCTGTGTCAGATCTCGTGCGTATGGACCAAATACTGCTGTTATCGCTCCCCGCGCCGCGCTAGGTAATGCCTGATATACTGGTTTTCCTGTAATAGGGAGCCTCAAAATACGGAACACATCTTCCAATGTTACTGTCATCTCCCCTGTTGGCAGATAGAAGGTATTTTTCTCAGGATTCCATCTCTCAATCAACGCCTGTAACATAGCATGGTTACGTGCGATTCGTGAATAATAGCGGATTCCACTTAACCCCAAACGATTTATCAATGTCCATTCAGCTGGCGTTACATCCGCTCGGATTCGTGACAACAGCGCTGGTACACTATCATTCATCCTCAACCCTGCCTCTGCCTGCATACATCAAAATAACAAACAACCATTCAATCCATCAAATCCCCACGGGTTTTTTCTCACATTCTGGAAATTCCTACAGCAACCGGTATCGTTTATAGTAAACCGGTACCGTTTTAGTAACCGATACCGGTTGTCCCTAACCGATATCGGTCACTGTCACCTTCATACAGCCTGCTTAAACACACTGCCTACGACAATAATTTGAGCGTTTATTCCTTTCTATACATACAAACATACCTGAAACCCCTGATTACCTACCCCGTAACACTTACCTCACCTATAACCCTTGCTATCATGTTTTCTTTTTCATATCTACCCACTTAATCTCCTATTCATAACACATGCAAAAATCAAATCACAACCAAAACGTTTACCTCTTGGGTTGCAGCAGCTTGCGGTGGCACTTGTCTTCCCTCTCGGCCCTGCCTGCTGGATGCTTCTCCTCGTTCTGCCATGATCACCACTCTTTTCAAATTCACCTTTCTACTCTTCTCAGATCGCATTCTCTGTCTCTTTTCTTATCACTCAAATCTCTCATACAATTACCTGTCTCAGTCGTCAAAAAGCGTCGCATTCGCGTATTTAACCTCTTGCATGGCTCTAAAAATAAGAACTTAAGTTGCCACCCTAGCTTTTCTATTTTTAGAAAAGCTCATACCTAAGTAACCGGTATCGGTTATATAACCGATATCGGTCTATCAGCTACCGTCATCGGTTCCCTAACCGATATCGGTTACACACCTGGCTTTTTAAAACATGGTTCTTTTCTTCATTTTCTACCTAATTTTTTGTCGCGCCCGCCTCTTTTCCTGCATCACAACACCATTATCCATATTTGTCCATCCACCACACATATCATTACAATTTCATTAACATCATCTATTTTTACAAAAACAAACAAACCATCAACTAAGGATATAAAAAAACTATCAATCTATACATCATTTGGATCCAACTCATCAGATACATATATAACAATGTCACAAAACCAGCCCACAACATGCAACATTTCATCATATAACATGTCATCCATATATACGTGCAAAAACAAAAACATCAACATCATCCATATATCAACATGTCAACTAAACTCATCCTACATTCTATATCACAAACCATTGACGAAATACGTAAAAACATTTTCAACACTGCATATGGATCAAAACATCATCTCTATATATATATATATAAGTTTCAAATGTACAATGTGCCCTGCATCGGGGCCTCTGTGATCTCATAATACAACAAAAAAGCCGGCACGCAGGCCACAATAAATATCAATCACCTCGACTCGGCTCGCAGGCCGGTCCCTCATATCAAAAATATACTCGGCTCGCAGGCCGGTATCAACTGTACAACCCGTACTCGGCTCGCAGGCCGGTATATAATGAATGAATGAATCAATACATGAATAAATGTAGGCACGCAGGCCTCTATCAACACAACCGGTTCGCAGACCGGTGCCCATGTCCATATACAAAAACTATGTGGGGATCCCTCAGCTCTCCCCACCACCCTCAGCACCTCTCCCTGCTGGTCCCTGTGGTGCCTCTCGCCTCCTACCTGTAACGGACACGCCGGCTGTGGCTGCGCCTCCCTGCGATCTCTGACTATGCGAGGTCTCCGCTCGGTGTGCCGCATATGGCTGATACTCAGCTCCGGTACTATCAAGGACATCCTGATAGTACCGGGCCTCCGCTCTCGCCTCCATGTATCTATCCCGTGCCACCGTCGGTACTGGGGCTGGTCCCCGGACCCCTACTGCCAGTACCCCCTGTGCCTGTGCTGGTGGTGCCTGTGGCTGTGCCGCTGCTGGTGGTGGTATCTGTACCTGTGCCTGGGGCTGTGGCTGTGCCGCTGCTGGTGGTGGTGCCTGTGCCTGTGCCTGTACCTGTACCTGCGCCTGGGCTAGCTGCCCCTGTAGGACACCTATCTGTGCCTGTGCAGCAGCCAACTGTCCCTGTAATAGCTGCACCTGGCCCCGGAGCTGATCTCGCTCTGCTATCACTGCAGCCAAGTCTGGCTGTGCCGGCGGTACTATCCTAGCTGCTCTCTGACCAGCCCACCAAACCATGAATGCCCCCGTACACCCAGCATCATCTACACCATCATCTGCTGGCCTCTCAGCAACCCAATCTGGATCCACGGGCTATGGTGCAGGCAGTGGGGCCTCTACATCATCCCTCCTGTACTGAGGGAAGGGAGATGGCTCATCCTGTCGCAGCCCCATCTGCCTGCGTACCCTCTCTAGGGGTATCCTCTCGTACTCTCCCGGCCTCCGTCCTGCTATCCAGAAGGTGTACTGGATCCAGCGTAACTGTAAGCTCGGGCTCCTCTGCGCGGGTGATGACCTCTGTAAGGTCTCCATACAATGTCTACCGCTGTCAGGCCCTCTAACAAATGTCTATAATACGCCACATCCCGACCTGCAAGAACTGCTCGTGGCTGGCCCACGACCCCCAACCATCTCTGAAAGCCATATCTGTATATGACCTGTGGCCCTGGCTGCTGGGGTAACCCTACTGGCCTGATGCATATGATGTGCTCATATGCCCAACAGTGAAGTAAAAAGGTAGAGCAAATCCCAAATCGCCTCATCCGGCGATAGCCCCATAGCTCCCTGTATAACTGCACCAGGTATACTGGTGCCCAAGCATAACAGGTGTGCTCCTCCACCATCTCAAGCAGCACCCCCATCAATGCCCGTGGAAAGCGCCCTCCCTCTGAGTCCGGGAGGGCGAAGCAGGTGATCCCGATCATCATCAGCACGGCTAGCCGTGTCTCATGTCGGTGTGCACGGTACATGTCACCATACCCGATACTCGCGCTGTGATAGGTAAGTAGCGCGGCTGCATCTCCAAAAACCTGCAGGATGCTGTCCATCGCCGTCTCTGAATCTACCTGGAACACTGCCTCTCCCTCGATCGGCAGTCGAAGGATGCGATACACATCCTCCAATGTGATAGTCATCTCCCCAGTCGGGAGATGGAACACATTGGTCGCCGGATCCCATCTCTCGATGAGGGCAACCATCAGGCTGTGATCTCTATCAATAGCTCTGTATCGCTGGACTCCGCCGAGTCCCACCTCGCGCATGATAGCCCAGTGTGCCGCAGATACGTGTGGCCGCATCCGCACCAACAGCGGGGGCATCCTATCCCGCATCGTCAACTGCTGACGTGCCTGCAAAACCAACCCACAACCTTAGACCTACTCTTTATCACATCATCTACTTTACCCTCTATACCCCCTTTTTATCCCCCCGACCACACCCCAACTCTCTAACCCCCCCCTCTAGCCACCTATCTTCTCCACTATCCCCCTCCCTCTTCCCAACCCAAAACCCCAAACCCATACCATAACCAACCCAACCCAAACCCCACACCATACCCAAACCCCAAGCCCAACCCATAACCCACCCAAACCCACAAAACCCACCCAAACCCACAAAACCCAAATCAACCCACCCAAACCCACAAAACCCACCCAAACCCACAAAACCCACAAAACCCACCCAAACCCCATACAAAACCCAAATCCCAAACCCACCCAAACCCCCAAATCAACCCACAATCCCCAAAAACCCACCCAAACCCCCACCGACGCCGGCCGATATACGACCGGCGCCGGTCGACTACAAAACAACCTGCCCCTGAAATTTGCGACCGATGCCAGTCGCTTAGCAACCGACATCGGTCGCTGTAAAAATGCAGAGCCGAACCCGACGCGGCCCCCCAAACCTATTTTTTGCCTATTACTACCCTTTTACCCATTGAAAAGCCCTACAAACCTACCCACCCTACCATTTTAGCCTAACTACCCTACCTACCCTCTCTATTTTCCAAACAACTTCCATTTACTCCTTCTTTTATCAAAAACTTGGATTCCTACCCAAAACCCCAAATTTCGCATAATGCAATAAAATGAACACAATTAAAGAGTTTCGAACCTACCCGTACGATGACACGTCGTCGTGGTGGGATGGGTGGTGGTGGTCCAGCTGGTCCAGCCCCTCCTGCTCCTCCTGCCTGTGCCATGGGTCAAACTTTGCTTTGCTGGGTCCTCTACCAATCAAATGTTGCCTGCTACTCACTCAGGCCCACCAATCAACTCACTTCTCCACTCAACTAGTGCCACCTCAGCCAACAAATGCACCGCTATCTCAACTCTCCACCTCAGACAAACTTAATTGGTTTCCAAATTGCACAAGTGACAATGACCGGCCGTATTTTTCTTTTTATAGGTTTTTAACATAGAACCGACACCGGTCACATCGTGCCCTAAGGAACCGGCATCGGTTACCTAACCGGTACCGGTCATAGCTAACCGATATCGGTTTTGTCTTTATCCACCCAACTTTCTGCCCCTATTTACTAATCGCCCTTTCTCCCAATATTGCCTATATCCACCTTTGCTGAACACCATTTGTTCACCTATCCGGCCCGACCCAAGGCCTCAACCTACCTATCCAGCCTGACCCAAGGCCTCAACCTACCTATCCGGCCCGACCCAAGGCCGCAACCTTACCCATTTGGCCCAACCCAATGCCGCAACCCTAACCATCCGGCCTGACCCAAGGCCTCACCCTACCCATCCGGCCCAACCCAAGGCCTCAACCAACTAATCCGGCCCGACCCAAGGCCGCCACCTTACCCATCCGGCCCGACCCAAGGCCTCACCCTACCCATCCGGCCCGACCCAAGGCCGTACCACTTCCATACCTTACCCAACATCACCAACATACACTCTTATCCACCCATCCTGTAGTTTTTTTGTCCAATCGAGCTCACCTATTCGTGTTTTAGCATAATTAGGGTCCTTGACTTGATCTGTCGACCAACTTTGCCTAGACCTAGACCGTGACGTTTATCTCAACCAAACCAACCATTTGGTACTGCCGAACATGCCTAAACGTTCCTGTACCTTACCTATTATATACCCTGGAGCTACTTCCTATGCCTTGGATACCCGGATTATATCACCCTTGTTTGAATAAACTATCGACCTTTGCCTATACATTGTTGGTTTGCTCGTCAAATCATGTACCCTAGTCGCACTATTGCATTTCAACATGCGTCTGCTGCCTTGGACCTACCCCACCACCTTACCATCCTCTCTACAACATGTACCCTTTATCAACCCTATCCCTGATTTCCCGTTCACTCAATCTGTGATAGATTTGAGGGGGATTACCTATATCCTTAACAGGAGAAACCACTTCATATTATTGTCCGCGAAGCTTTACAACACAAGCTACACGGCAATAAGGGGCTAATGTAGACACAAAATTCGTGTCTTACGACCCCTTGTGACCTGCATCCCATTTCGCAACCTAACCTCATTACCTAAACCTTACACAATTATTTATTAATTACCTTGTAATTGATAAATCCACATCACCTTACCTGCCACCTCATTTTGCCACCTCATCATGACCTAGCCCTAACCCTAAACTAACCTAATTAAGACCCATAACTTGGTCCACACCTACACCCATAACTAATGACCCCTTTCTCGCACCCAAAACCGACCTTCTAGTCATTTGACCAAGCCCGCAACTGATCTCTTGGGAGAAAAGCAGGGAAGGTGGGCTATTTTACTAAAAATAGCCTACTTTTTCCTTACCGATGCCGATTCCTACTCGACCGCCGTCGGTTACGTAACCGCCATTGGTTCCCTGTAAATGGCCTCCCCAAACCAAAAACAAAGGATCGAAATTTCATTTTGGATCAAGGTGGAAAGGATTTTTGAATCAACGGAGATCATTGGGAGCGAGGAACAGAGTCCAGATCTTCACTTGACCGAGTAGAGACGAGTGGAGATACCAGAAGTGTTTACAGCAAAGGAGATCAGCTTGCATCTTCGTCAAAACCAGTAAGTCACATCTTGCATGTCCTCTGTTATAACATTTCTTATGCCTTCTTGAATCACAGTCCTCATAAATCCATCCCTGAATCCACTACCCAGTGTGCATATTACATCTAACTATCATTCATCTACCTCTCATCACCTTATTTCCTAATATCACCCATATACAGCCTTACAAATAACACAGCTACCAAATAACACAAACACCCCACAAAACAACCAACCTACAGATCCTAAACCCTACCGACATCGGTTACCAGTAACCGGTATCGGTTACCCAGACTACAAACCAGAAATCAGCCTTTCCCCTATCTGTTCCAAACGAAGTAATTTGATTGATATTTTACAGTCTTTTGTGTTAATTCATATTATCAGGGAAATTGACCACCTTCGAAAGGAATTTTTATATTTCCTGGGCCCAAGGCAGTTTCCTCATTTATTGTCTAATCAAAATCTTGTGGTCTTGTGTTCTTATTTGCAGGTAGTCCTTCCAAGACAAAAAGGAGTTCTTCGTAGTCAGCCTGATCTTCCTCTATGGTACGCGCACACCATCTCGACATTCCACAGGTATTCCTCCTAGCCCTAACCCTTATCTGTTTCTAAAAAGAATGAAAGGATAGAAGCAACTCTATTCCCAGAAGTCGAAACATTCCGAGCGAAACAGGTTCTTCATAAATTTTCTCCTCTTCTTCAATCTCGACTAGAGCATTGATTGGAGGAGCCTCAAGCGCCATCTGCGGAGCAGTTACAGGTAGGCGCGGCCTTTGTGGAACATTGTTGGAAATGAAAATCCTCTGTGGGATATCCCAGTATGAGGTGCTTGGAGAAGCCTGAGCTAGCTGTTTCTTTAATGTGAGCAAGTCATTTGCCATCTTTTGAAATGCTGGATCAGATGAAGTAGTGGGAGAAGGGCCTGAAGCTTTAAGCTTGGAAGATTCTCTTTTTAATTCACTAGATATAAGCAAGTTGTCCTCTATTCGAATGGCAGCAGCTTGGGCAAGAGGCAATGTAATTATTTATTCATGTAGAAGCAAAAAACTTATTTTTGAGCTCATTGCATTCGCAAAGAAACACTTTTGATTTTCTAGTGTTGGCAACATGGCAACAGGCACATGGTTGATTAATGCATTAAACCTGGTGATAAAATCTCCCATGGTCTCATTGGCCTCCTTCTTCAGGTGAGTGATTTGTGATAACAATGCAAATGTGTCTTCTGAAGGCTTGTATCTTTCTTCAAATGTAGTTTGCAAGGTCGCCCAACTAGTAATAGATCTGACCGGCAAATGTTGGAACCATTTTGCTGCGGGCCCTTGCAAAGTTTCCAACAAAAGGTGAACCGACACATCTTCATGGGTCACATCTAAGATGCTGCATGACATGATGAATGTAGATATATGCACATCTGTACTTTGGTTTCCACTCCCATCAAATCTTGGGAAATTCTTTAAGTTTCCATGAGGGAGCGCGTGAACTGGATGTGGTAATGCGAGAGGGCCCATAGCATTTCCCCATGGTACTGCCATTTGAAAATCTGGAAAGAGGATGCAAGCTGGAAGTGTGGTTCCACTGAGCAATAGAGCACTGCAAAGGGATGTGGAGGCTCCTTGTGAAAACCGGTTCTTTCGTGGAGGTGAGACACTTCTGGCTGACCGATCAGTTGAACTCAGCGATGAAAAGCGCACTGGTGTAATACTGAAGTTATGCTTCTGAAGTAGATCGAAAGTAGGATCAAATTTTCCATGAGCTCTCCTGCTATAAGTAAATGGTTCACCCACCAGTGTACCTTCCAGATCTGTAATATTTTGGAGCAAATCCTAAAAAATCTTTTTGATTGTACTTGCTGATTTTCTGATTTTTCTAACAAAAATCAGCAGCATGTACTTTTCTAAATATTTAAATTTTATCCTTCTTCTGAAAACCGATTGCGGTTTAACAACAAATATCAACGAGGATAAAATAATGGCTAACTTAGTAAGCTGATTTTCGGATCTCAGAGTTGACTTTTGGCAAGGGTTTGAAATTTTTGTAAAACAGTAAAAAACTCAAATCTATGGAAATGTATGGGTTTTTGTAAAAAACAGTGAACTAAAGATCTCTAACTAGTCCCGATCTATGGATCTCTGAAGAAAATTTTCAGTTTGGGTCACTTTTGCAAAAATTTTAGATTTTGAACAAAAAGTTAAAATTTGCAAACAAGTAGTGATTTTTTTTATTTTTATTTTTACTGATTTTCTAACATTCCACTAACATAGATCTGTTAGATCTGTTCGATCCCCAGTAGAGTCGCCAAAAACTGTTGGTCTAAAAATCTGTCGCGAGAGTAGATCTATGGATAGACAAGCCAACAGTGTGTAGGGCATAGCCCCTCTTTGAGACAGGAAAGTGAAACTGGTTTATTGCTATTCTACCAGCAGGAACCTGTGCAAGTCTTACAATATTCTGACTTCAGGGGGTTTGGGATTTCATCCCAGTAGAGTAGTTCCGATGAAGAACAGAAAGGAATGAAGGAAGGAATGGAAGAAATATGGATCTGAAGGGAGAAAAGAAATGAATTCCAAAGGTCAGAGGGTCTATGTTTTGGGCTACTAGTAAACAGAGCCGAACCTACTTGCATAGATGAACAAAGCAATACTGATGAACAAATGACAAAAAAGTAGAGATAGATCCAACAGAATAAACGTATAGATCTGACATAAGAAAGATCAGATGCCCATAACACACATATTCAACACAAAGTCTTAATATCTGTATTAATGTTTATCTGTTACAAAAGTCTCAAAGTATTTTCATCTCCTTTCTATTTTTCATCTAAAAAATGTCCACCACTTGAATACAACAAGTCTTCAAGTATTTATAGAAGAAGATAAGAAAAGAAGGGAAAAGCAAACCAACCACTTACAAAATATCTAGAAAATATCTAAAAAGTCAACAGTTGACTTGGGCAAGTTTTTGGATGGCAACATCCCATGGTGTAACATGGATGAAGTCATCGTGTATGCCAACATGCTTTTTAAATATTTTACAAAAACAATCAATGGATCCTAGGAAGAAACTACTCTTCAGTGTAAAAGGGCCCACTTTTCAGCATGTCGATAGGACTTTCTCAATTCCTTGGCGTACTCTTCAACATGTCAACAGGAACTTCTCAGCACCCTTGGTGCACTTTTCGTTGTGTTAACAAGAACTTATCAGTGCCCTTTGGCGTACCTTTCAGCATGTCAACATGAACTTATCAGCGCCCTTGGCACACCTTTCATCGTGTCAACATGAACTTCCTTGCGCCTTGGCGCACTTTTCAGCATGTCAACAGGAACTTCTCAGCACCTTGGCGCACTTTTTGTCGTGTCAACATGAACTTATCAGCGCCCTTGGCACACTTTTCAACATGTCGATAGGAACTTATCAGTGCCCTTTGGCGCACTCTTTAGCATGTCGACAGGAACTTATCAGTGCCCTTTCGCGCACCTTTTAACATGTCAACATGAACTTATCAGCGCCCTTGGCACACCTTTCATCGTGTCAGCATGAACTTCCTTGCGCCTTGGCGTACTCTTCAGCATGTCGACAGGAACTTATCAGCGCCCTTTGGCACACCTTTCAACATGTGGACAGGAACTTATCAGTGTCCTTTGACACACTCTTCAACATGTCTATAGGAACTTATCAGCACCCTTGGTGCACCTTTCATCGTGTCATCATGAACTTCCTTGCACCTTGACGCACTTTTCAGCATGTCAACAGGAACTTCTCAGCGCCTTGGTGCACTTTTCGTCGTGTTAACATGAACTTCCTTGCGCCTTGGGCACACTTTTCAGCATGTCGACAGGAACTTCTCAGCGACTTTTTCGAAAAGACTGAAAAATGGCCAAGTCCTTAAAACTTGATTTTTAGAAGAGAATTTTGGGCTTCTTTCAAACGTTGTCAAACTTCCTTAGGGCCAAAACAATTTTTTTTGGGTATGGTTACGTGCAAATTTCCCTTGACAATTTTACAGGATAACATAGTGCAACTTGCAACTTATTCAAATTGTATCTAAAAATGCCACATGAAATTCAATTGTTATTGTGTGAATTATATATGTATAACTATGCTCTAGAGTATGATAGAGATTGGATAACTACACTCTACATTAGGGATGTAAAAATTTAGGCACTGAGTTCCTAATTTAACAATGAACTATATAGAGAGAAACATATGGTGGAATACAAACACTTGTGCAAGGTACAATCTTTGATGATAAGGAAAGAGGCATGAAACACTAAAATGATGATTGAGGAATATGGAAAGTTTATGGCAGAGAAAAAATTAAACAGAAGGTTTACAAGATGAGACAAGAATCCCTAGATGAGGCAAGAGATGACATTAAGTTCAATGGTGTGGAAATAGTACAGGTGTGTAGAAAAAGATGGGAAGAAATATCGTCAGAGATGAGGAGAAAAGAAATGCATTGCTATCCTAACATTATACCAAATTTTTAGAGAATCAATGTATATATTCAATTTTCTAAGGGATGTGGGAAAACTTGGTTTCCTATTAGATATTATCCACCAATTTTCCACTATCCAATACCTCATTATTCTGGGAACAAAGAACTGGATGAAAACTTACATAATAGGATAATGGAAAGGTATAGGAGGAATGCAGATTATTTTTTCAGTGAACTAGAAGGAACATCCATCCCCACTAAATTCAGGAAACTGTACAACATTATCTAGGAAGATCCTAAGCCAGTGGAAGAACCCAAGAATTCTTGAATGATGTTATTTAAGAAGCTCATTTTAGGGGTATGATGAGCCCTTTTATTTACTGTTTCAAATGCCTCATTTATCATATTTTTTTCATCCATGTGTACCCCCTATACTTTTCATTTCCATATACTTGTAAACACATCTACTATATCGTGAACTTATGACACTTATATTAGTTAATATAATTACTACTAAGTTTACTTTATTTTTTGGATTATGAATGAATTTATCATTCTGAAGGAAATGTGATGATTAAATAGTGCTTTGAATGAATTTCAACTTTGATTGCCAAATAATTGTTATTTGTATTCACTCTCATAGAACCAAAGAAACTTAATCATAGTGCAAAGGGACTCATCTGGGGAAACTGACATGTAAAAATTGGGACTTGTCTACAACAAAGGGAAGTCACACACATATGCAAGAACATAATTATGGAAATATTGAGAAATGTGGGCACTTCACCTAAGTTTGCATGTGTTACTAAAGGAACAGTTATGAAAACATGAAAAAGATTTAATGCCATTTTATGCTCTACGAATCCAATAAGGAACGAGTTGATTTAAATTAATAACTGGTTGTTTAAACCTATGAGTTAGTTGATTTATGTCATTGTATGAGGACACCTTCTTACATTTCTTTTACATGCATGAGAATCTCCATATCGCTTGGTAGTAATCTTGTACTTAATAAAATCATAACTTTCAGTAAGGAAGTAATCTCTTCATGTATCCTCTAGTGAAGAATATAAAATGAACACTAAGGCTATGAAAAAGGAGG
Organism: Taxus chinensis; assembly: GCA_019776745.2. Classification (NCBI taxonomy): domain Eukaryota; kingdom Viridiplantae; phylum Streptophyta; class Pinopsida; order Cupressales; family Taxaceae; genus Taxus; species Taxus chinensis. The sequence goes on along the minus strand of CM034156.1, from coordinate 70,409,772 downwards.
GATCCATAGATAGAGATTTAACTGTATGTTCTATTTGTATGCTTCATGTTATTAAATAAAATATGAGTTCTGATAAGCTATTGTCTACATAGGCCTTAGGAGGGATTAACACCCAAGGCATGGCCCATTTGTGTTATGCTAAAACCTATCCTTTCATGCTGTTATAGTGTTATCACTAAATCACAACACCCTCTAATTGCTTAGCATGTGAGTGTGTTAAGGATAGCAATGTGACTGGGTAACATAGGTACTATTTCCAAGTGTGGGACTTGCTGCATGAGATAAACCTCTAGAGAAGGTTTGTTCCTCTTCCTACTCCTAGTAAAAACTAACTCTAATAGAAACAAGCTACTGACTATCTCTATCCTATAATTTCCAAAGGACTAGGGAGAGAGAAATAACATGAAAATGGAAGAAACTACACTACAGAGGTGATGCACCAAAATAAGGGTATGATGATAATCCTCAATGTGTGAAAATGGAAACAAAATGTAGATTAGAGAGGGTGATAGAAAATCCCCCAAGTCTTACGACATCATTCCCATGTATACATAATAATAATGAGTCCATGCAAGTGCATAAAATAGAAACAATACATGTGCAATAATATTGAAGAGGAAAGAAGAATGTAAATAAACACAATAAGGGAAGACACATCCACAAACTTTCATCTCTTGCTTCATTTATATGCACAATTCAAGTTATTGTAAAGGCCTAGATCACCATGCAAGAAGTCCACTACAAGTTCCTGCAAAACATTGGTTTCAATAAAAAATATGGGAAGAGTTTTTCTACTCAAATCACTCCCCTTGCAAATGGGAGAAAAACCCCAATTTATAGAATGGGAAGGAGAAGAAGAGGGGGGTAAAAAAAATCTGAGATCTATCTTTTGCATCAATTGCAAAGTACCCAAAGTGGGCAAAAAGCATGATGATAACTTGTAAAAGCCTCCCCATACTGCTCATAACTTGCAACAGTGGAGAAATGTCCATCCATGCCCATTAATTGCACTTCCACCCACCATCCAACTACCCTTTTGAAATAGGTTTGTTTTCTACAAAATAGACCTTTGAAACTCCATCAATATTTGGATTTTTTGATTGTTGTGCATAGAGATCAAAACCACAATTCCAATAAGACCAATTTTGTGCAATTTCACTGAGAAATACCAAAATTATGGCCTTCTGAGCAAGGGCAACTATTTAGGGTTTTGTTGGGCATTTCTTCCTCTTTACGGGATTGCACAATTAATCCCTTTGCTGAAATGCATCATTGAAAATATTTTTCCCTTTCTTTAATGGTTTTCATATATTTTAGAATGATTTTGCATTTAAGATGGTGGGCCCTTATTAACTTCATGCTTTTTATGAAGGGACAAGGTTTTTACTTTTAATGTTTTGAAACATTCCTAGCTAGCTCAACCAACTTAACCAAGTAAGTTCTCCTCTCAATTCCACCGCCAGGTCTTCCTTCACACACTGATATCCCTTCTATCCACACTAGAGGATTATTTGGTTACATTGGCATGCTGTCCCATTTCTCCTGATTTTCTTGCATTTACACCGACTCTTAATGCTTCATCCGACTCATGTCAGCCCCATCGAGCCACCTTGATTCCATGATGATCCCTTATGACTCCCGGTGAGCTCTTCACTATCTCTATGTGCTTGGCATTCACTGCTACCTCGTTATTTCATCCAAATTGATGCCATGCACTAACTAACCATGCATATTTTGTTTGCCATTTACTTCTTTCCTTGGGTAGAGAGTTCTCCGAATGCATAACTAACTCAAGTTTCAATGCACTGGCTGCTTCACCATTCTATCTCCTCGCCAACTTGACGTGGGCTATTTTTTCTTCACCGAAACTCTCTAACTCTTTTTGGGTGGGCTCATCATAGTATTGACTCCATGTGGAGGTCTCACACAAATTTGGTGTCTCCACTTTCTTTGGACCTCATGGAGCTGAACTGTGGGGCCACATGGTGCCCGATCGCAACTCATTTCATTCACCCTTGTCACCTAAGCCCATCCGAGATCCATTCCTTTCATTTCTTAAATCCAATCTCAAATTCTTCTATAAGCCACTTGAGCTATTGGGATCTCTTCAATTCGTGTTTGAGATTTTGAGCTCGCTACTTCTACTCTACAAATGAGTCAACCCTATCTCCTTCCTCATGTCGAGTCGACACCCCTCTGTCCTGATTGATGCACATTTGAGCCATAAGACTTATGCCTCCCATCCCTTTTACGAGCTTGGCCTTATGAAAAGATTAATGGATTTGATTAAGATTTGGCTTATTCCGCCATAGCTCAGGGATACTAATAGCTTGGTCTTCTTATCCTTGGGTGGCTTAACACATACAACTAATCCTTGATAATGGCTCAGCCCTCCTATACATAGCTTGATGCCTCCACATTGCAACCTAATATCCTCGTGATAAATCCTACTCTTTATATTAAAAAACATGATGGGTACTTAGATGGCTTGGTGGCTTACGAAACACAACCAGATTCATACACAATGGTTCGGTGTAAAATATGAACAACTCGATGGGTTTAGAATTTGCTCACTTGAATTCAAATGGCTCGGTCTTTGAAAAAGATCTTGATCATTTAAAGGAAAATCCCAACCGAACCAAAGGACATCTTAGGGGTGTTTGTCCCAACTCATTCTTCATCATTATGAACTTGGTATGGACTAATTTTTATCCCTTTATAATTGGCACCTCTGTGACATAACTCAATCCGTGTGTAAATACCCTGGTCTTATACGCATGGGATCGATGAGCTATTCCTTAAGCTGATTTCTATGCCTTCACAACTACACCTTCCTTATATAATTATGACATTTTTGGATTCCCAGGTACACTTAGGCTAAGGAGATTATATGGAGACGTCCTGGAGCTATGCATTGGATTTTATCATTTTATTGCAAGTGGCCCCCCTTTGGTGGTGGCCACAAATGCAAGCCTTCCAGTTGTCCAATTTCACCAGGATAGTGCAATTGGATAAAAATTGGTGACTAAAAGGACTATTTACCTACTAAATGGTTATGACCCACTGCCTGTAGAAATCCATTAGGCATGGAGTTTGTAGTATCATCATGATCTGATCTAAACTCTAGAAATCTTGACCCTAGAATGTTGGTAATTTTGTTGCCTGTTGCATCCTCCTTATTTTCATAAGAAAATATTCAAAAATTTATTAGAGAGGATAATTTTTGTAAAATATTAAATTTCACCCTACTGTGGCTGTAATTTGTGAGGTTGAATAATGAACACTTGCAACTTCTACCTCAACAACATATTTCCTGATTCGGGGAAGCTAAGAGACCCAACTGCTGATATGAAGGAACAAGTAATGATACATTTGAAATCTGCCCCTTATCTTGATTTTAGTTTGTCTACATTTGGGTCCTTTCGAAAATAACAACTGTTGTATGCAAATTTGAATCTCTTTGCTACAATTTCCTCTATGGAAGCATGATGAAATATATACAAAGCATACACTCAAAGAGATAGAACTTGTGCACCAAAACTTAGGGGAAGTGAAAACTAATCTATAATAATACAATGTGTACAAGCACTTGGAGTAATGGAAATCCTAAAATATTATGTACAAGGGGGAGAAATATTCCTTCTAGTAGCAATGTTTGAAGTAGATTCCATTGACCAGAATATGCAGTTCTTCACCATCTAACTTGTTTAGTCAGAAAACATTGCTACTCTTGCATTGAGTGATTATATATGGGCCAATCCATAGTGCATCAAATTTGGAATGCTTTCCAAGTTTTTCTCTATCAATGTCCCACATTAATACCAAATCTCCATCCTGGAATGTATTAGCTTTAGCTTTCTTTTCAAAACTCCTCTTGATCAGTGCTTGATATTTCTCCATGGTTTGCATCATATTTTCTCTTATCTCCTCCAATTCCATCAATTATGCATACCTAATTTCCATAGGTTTAATCTCAGGTAGTTCGAACTACTTCATGAGTTTCAGTGCTGATAACTCAAGTGATATGGGAAACACCGCTTCTTTTCTGTAAAATAGCTTGTATGGAGAGCTACCTATTGATCTGTTTTGAGTGATTCTATAAGCCCATAGAGATTATTTAAGCTTGGTATGCCTTGTTATTTGATTCTCATCAAGATTTCTTCTAATTATTCTCAACATGTTCTTGTTTATGGACTCTTCTTGGCCATTACCATGAGGGTAATAATTTGATGAGGTGTTGAGATATATTCCGTTCCTAACAGCCAATTCAATGATCTTTGTGCCAGGAAAGGCCAAAGGATTATTTGATATGATAGTGGCAGGGACACCAAACCTTGTGACTATTCCATCATAGAAGTCCAAGATGCTTGATTCATTTTCCTCTTTGAGAGCCATCACTTCAGTCCACTCAGTGAAGTAGTATGTTTCCGTGAGTATCCATCCATGACCTTGGCTCGAATTTAGGTTGATAACTCCAATGAAGTAAAACCTCCATTGCATGAATGTATGATCCATTGAGATTAGATGAAGGGGAAACACTGCTAGCCTTTCCTTCCCTATAAAGAAAGCACATTTTTTGCATTTCTTGATCCATGAGTAGTAATAACTAAAAAATGTGGGCCAATAGTAACCAAATTTCATTATTTTTAGAGTTGTTACTCGTAGAGAAAAGTGGCCTCCCGCTTCTCCATCATGGAATTCTTGTAAAATTTTCTCAATATTATTTGTTGGGACACACCTCAATAGTACCCCATTCACATCCTTCTTAAACAATATGTCATCAATAAGAGCATACAGAATGGACTATAATATGAAATATTCCTCTTTTCTTTACTCAAATCCACAGGGCATAGGCCCATTTGAAAGTAATGCACCATTTATTAGGTCCAACATAGAGTGGGTGCATCATCAACTAGATGTTCTTTATTATTTTGTAACATCAAAATAACTTCTTCTTTACTCACTGGTCAACATCTTGTTTAAAAGATAACTGATCGCACAAACCTTGGCCATGGACAAAATTTTTCCCTTTAATTTCAATTTCATATTCCATTGCTCAAGTGATCCAACCTACTCTCTTCTCGTTAAAATATTTGTTTAAAATAAAATCCTTGACACCGGTATGAGATACTAGCAGCTGAATTTTGTTGTTGGAGACTAAATGTTTGAACTTCTTCAAAATTCTAATCAAAATAAGAGCAGGATTTTCAATAAAAGAATACTGTTGTATATATTTTACCCCGGGGTAAATATAGACACACAAAGGAAATCGGGTCTCGGAGGCGGAGAAACATGGCGCAGAAGGATGTCGGAGGGGCGAATGAACCCGACATCAAAGACATGTCGGAAAGGTTGGAAAACCCGACACAAAGGAAATCGGGTCTCGGAGGCGGAGAAACATGACGCAGAAGCATGTCGGAGGGGCAAATGAACCCGACATCAAAGACATGTCGGAAAGGTTGGAAAACCCGACACAAAGGAAATCGGGTCTCGGAGGTGGAAAAACATGGCGGGAAAACACGTCGGGAAAAAATGGATCGGAAGCATGTCGAGCCATCCTCCAAGCCCGATGCAAATGCACAAGGGAATCCCGAACCCGACAGGTGGAAAATCCCGACGTGAAAATGGACAGTTCGCCATGTTTCGAGGTTGTTGAGTTTTTTACCTACCGCCATGGTTTGTGGAAGTAAGGTGCAGTGTTGAAGGTGGTTGGGGAAGCTCCGAATTCTTCTCTTCTCTCTCATTTTCTTCATATAAATGGCCAGGAGAGGCTCTTTAAAAAATGTTGGACATTTCCGTTTTGTATCCTCCCTTCTCTCCTGCTTGTAAGAGAATTTTTGGAGCTTTCAAACCTCCCATATGGATTGTAATGCCATTTTTTTGCCTCTTGGCCACTGCAATGTACTGTATCAACCCTTGAGCAATATATATATGTCTGTGATTGATTCTAAACCCTCTCATGTATTCATTGCTGTCATTTTTGATCTCTTATTGCAGTTTGGTTACCTGTGCATGATGTTTGTATTGCATCTCTGTGGTCTGTGTTAAATTTGTAAAGCGAGTGTTTAACATTCCTCGGTGCATCACCTCCGTAGTTTAGGTTTTATTTTTATGCATTCTCTACCCTGTCTCCTTGGCAAGTTAGATTAGGTTTTTGGTAAACCCTCTGCGTTTTATTCATGCATCTAAACAGAGGAATAGGAGCCGGCCTTCATCCGGAGAGCTTTTCAGATTTCACAGGGTCCCACACTTGGGAAAAGCTCCATGTTGTGCAATCGCACTGAGAGTCTCAACCCATCATGTTGCAGAGTCCCAGGGGTGCTGTGATTCATCACCAATAGTTTTGGCATGCTCGGTGGGACCAAGAGGTCATTCCACAAATTTTGAAGGCGTTTTCACGAAATTCAGACTGAGAAATTACAAGTTTTAAAATTTCGGATTTTGCTCCATCCAGGCTGAACTCTGAAATCAATTTTCAAGGGTTTATCTTGCTCAAAACAGGTCAAAATTTTACCAGTTGGTAGATCTGAGTGTAATCTTCAAAAGGGTATCTTTCTTTTTTTGAGATTTTGATTTTCAAAATTTCATGCTTTTTAGTGTTTCGGGTTTTCGGGGTCCGAGAACATCAAAGCAGACCCAACAACCATTTCAGGTTTTGGGGGATGCATTACATGGTCCTATTGCCGACAACAGTCATTTCGGATTTTCCAGGGTTTCGGGCATGTTCCAAGTTCTGACACATGGTAATTCAGGTTTTGTAAGTTGCATTGCATGACTTGAGCTCCACCTGCACCTTTCGGGGATTCACAGTTGCACAACAAGGCCTGAATTCTAGATTGAAGTTTCCTCTTTTGGGTCCTTCAATTTTTTTTTTAAATTATATTTTCAATATTGTCAAGTTTGGTGTGTAACCTGGCAAAATCCAGCCTTTTAGAGGCTTGTTATCTAACACATCTGGCGACTCCGAAGGGATAGAGTTCAGTGGCGTAGCAGCACAAGTTGCCCAGGCACATGAGAAGAATTTGAACCAGGTCTAATACTCGAGAAGAGGGACTATTTTTCCACTTGCAACTTTCACCAGGCAGAGGAAGGAGAGGAAGAAGACCACAAAGATCACCATCTCCACCTAACAGGACTTTGTCTACACCTCCACCTGGTAGACCTTTTCTCGCATCGACTAGGATTCTTAGGCCAATCATAATGGCACATCTACCACCGAATCCCTTTGTCAATTTCACGGGCAGTAGTCCACTTGCCCTAAATGCTCAGAATCAAATTCTAGTTGCAGCGCTAAAGAATATACCCTATTTCACAGGAGAAAATCATACTACTCCTATTGATCACATCTAGGATATTGCTAATGCATGTGCAATCCACGAAATAAATGAAATGGATGTTGCAGTCAAGTTGTTGGCTTCATCTTTCAAAGGTAAGGCCTTACAATGGTTTAGGATCCTTGCAGCAGGGTCCATTACAAATTGGAACCAACTTTGTTCAGCTCTTTGCAACCAGTTCGGGGAGAGGGCGGACAATTTGTCCTTATTGGAACAATTGACAACAATCAAAAGGGCTCCTTACGAACAAATGAAATATTTCAACTTCAGATTCCAACGGACATGGGACAGGATTCCAATAGTTGTTAGGCCAACTGCCGAAGGAGCATTCCTTTATTTCTTAAAGGCTATAAATTCAGACATAGCCATGATGATCCAATCAATGGGAAGGACAACGCTGTCAGGGGCCTATGACACAACGATCAAAGTAGAGAACTATTTGATTAAAGCTGGCAAGCTTGCACCAAGGCCACCAATGCCTCTCTATCCAAATATGGGAAATCCTACAACCAGTCAAGCACCAGAACTGAATCCCATTCCAACTCCTAGAAATCAAAGCAGTAATGAGGCATCAACTTCTTCAAATACTTCAAGGGAATTACAGGAGGTTATGAAACAACTACAGAACCTTGGAAATGAGCTAGTGACTATCAAAAGATAGCAAGCTCAAAGTTCTAGACCATATCAGCCTCAAGCACAGTACCAAGCTAGGCCCTCATACCAACAGAATAGACCACCAGCTCAGGCTACAAATCAAAACCAAAACCAAGGACAACCTCAAGCTACCAGGCCATTTCGGCCGTATGATCCAAATACAGCGACATCCTCAAGAGCCTTGGTTCCAACGTAAAACAACATGGCACAGGAGTACGACTGGTGTTACCCTTGCAATCTACCTCACAACTAGTTATCATGTTTCAATGGTGCACTGAATCAAGCCCTGATGGTGCAAACCATTGGTGTTCCTCAAGGACTAAGCCAGGAAGAGAATCAACAGCAAGAAATGCAACAAGAAGGACCTCCAACGGAAACCACATTGGCCAATTGGCAAATGGAAGACTTCTGTGGAGTTAACCAACAGCCTTTTCAAGGCGCGGCTACCAACACACGGTCAAAGAAGAGAAGCATAGAAGAGGGAAAACCATCTAATCCAGTTGTTCCTCAACCCACTCTTACACAACAAGGGGTCAGTAGACCAAACACAACTCCAAATGTGCAAAATCAGCCTAAGGTACCTGTTGTAGCAACACATGCACCTGTTCAAGCTCCAGAAAAGTTTGCACCAAGTAAGGGACAACAAAAGGAAAATTCATCCCCCTTCAACATCATCGATCAAATGAAGAAGACACATGTGAACATTTCCATGTGGGAATCACTGGCGATCCCAGGGTAACGAGATTTGTTGCAAGCTGCAATGGCTAATTGGTCTACCAAAAATGTATCAAACCAAGGACATGAGAAAGTTCTCACTAACGCAGTGCAACATGATGGGGGCCAGATAAGAAAAAATTTGAAGCCTCCACCATTCTATGTTTCATTGATTGTTGGAAACCACTTGGTACACAACTGCATGATAGATTCAGGGGCAAGTAGTTTAGTGATGCCGAAGCAAATAGTGGATCAACTGGGTTTGAAGTATGAGCCAGTGCTGAAAGGAGTAGTGCAACTAGATGGAACGGAAATAGGAACAGTTGGGGTCATCAAGGGGTTAAGCCTAACACTACATTCATGTCCTAATGTTACAGTTCTACAAAATGTGTCTGTAATTGATCTCCCACCACTCTTTGCATTGTGTTTATCAAGAGATTTCACTACAAAGATTGGTGGATATTTATCTGCAGATTGGTCGCACATGATTTTCAGGACAAGGTATGGGGCCAAAGCAACAATCAGGTCAGAATCAATTGCCAATTTCCATATTAAGCCTCATGTACCAAATCCTATCAATGTAAATTGCTCAGTTTTTGATCAAGAGGAGTGTTCAAATGATCTAGAAACAGGTACTAAGGTCGAGGGAATTCCTGATTTAACTTTAGATGAATGGGAAAACAAGAGTCATGAATTTGACCCATACAAGGAAATTGAAGAATATGAATTGGGCATGTATTGTATACACGAAGAAAATTCACCCATTCCCGACATCTTTCAGCCTGAACAAAAAGATGAAAACAAAGTTTGGAAATTATTCTTCAATGGTTCGAGAAGCAGACAAGGTGCTGGAGGTGGTGCAGTGTTGATTTCACCACAAGACATCAAGTATCATTCAGCTTTTCCTTTCCAGTTTTCTTGTTCAAACAACACAACTGAATATGAGGCCTTGATTCATGGACTTCATTGGGACAGGAAAAAGGGCATAAAGAACTTGCAGGTGCTTGGAGATAGTGAGCTAATCGTCAACCAAGTTAGGGGACAACATGCTACGAAGAATGACCTGTTAAAGAGCTACAAGAACAGGGTATGGGACCTCATTGAGGATTTCAAAGCTTTCAACATTGTGTCCATACCCAGGAAGAAAAATGAAGCCGCAGATAGGCTCGCAGCAGTTAGAGCAACATTTGATGTGGTTGACAACATCAGAAGGGAAAAAACACAACCACATATCCATGTGATTATGAGGCCAGCAGTTCCAGATAATAACACAAGCTGGCAGGTGTTTGAGAACGATCAACAGATCATCAATTTCTTGCAAGAAGAAGCTGAATTCTCAGCTGGAAATCAGGATAGGTTAGAGCAGCAGTATGGGGATCAAGTAGTGCAGCTACAGACAAACAAGCTTCCCAAGGGTTTAGTAATGTTGGAGTCTATCTTCAACCCCAACGACCAGTTTCATAAGGAAAGGGCCAATATACAGGTCAAGAGAGAAGATTCAGAGCCAATTCTGGTTGGGGAAGGCAAAACACTTCAAATTGGTAAAGTGGCCACTGAACAGGAGAAATCAGATTTCATACAACTTTGCCAAGAATTTCCAGATGTCTTCACTTGGAGCTATGAAGAATTAAGAGGATTCGATCCAAATTTGGCACAACATACCATAGAATTGGATCCAGATGCTAAGCCCATCAGGCAGAAGCAGAGACCTGTCAACCCTCACATTGAGCCTCTAATGAAGAAAGAGCTTAACAAGCTAATAGAGGCAAGCATTATATTCCCAATCAAGCACTCAAGCTGGGTTGCAAACTTGGTTCCGGTCAGGAAGAAAAGTGGAGAAATCAGGTTATGTGTGGACTTCCGAGACCTTAATAGGGCATCTCTCAAAGACCATTACCCGCTCCCTTCAATGGAACAGATATTGCAAGTAGTATCTGGTTCAGAGAGTTTCTCTCTCCTAGATGGCTACTCAGGGTACAATCAGGTGATGGTGAAAGAAGAAGACCAGTTTAAGATGGCTTTCACCACCAAATGGGGCACATATGCCTACAAGAAGATGCCATTTGGGTTATCAAATGCTGGAGCCACCTTCCAAAGGGCAATGGATATGGCATTTAAGGGGTTGATTAATAAAATAGTTCTAGTATATCTTGATGACATCACTGTATTCTCAAAAAATGCAGCGGATCACCTCTTACATTTGAGGTAGGTATTTCAGAGATGTAGAAGATTTAGGGTATCATTGAATCCCAAAAAATGCATATTTTTGGCTCACGAGGGAAAACTTCTAGGCCATATTGTTTTAAAGGAAGGGTTGATGATTGACCCAGAAAGAGTTGAAGCAATTCGAGCGTTGCCATTGCCAAGTCACAAGAAGGCTCTTCAAAGCTTCTTAGGAAGGATCAATTTTGTCCGCAGGTTTGTTCGAAACTTTGCAGCTCTCGTGAAGCCAATAACGCTAATGTTAAAGAAGAGCATGGCATTTAAGTGGACATCTAAAGGCAAGGCAAGTTTTGAGGCAATAAAAGAGGCTATATCTCAAGCTCCAACTCTCGTCAATCCATACTTCTCCAAGGATTCAATGTTATACACCTTTGGTGGTGGAGACACAATTTCTGCAATCCTGGCACAAAAAAACAAAGAAGGGTTAGAACAACCAGTTACTTTCTTCAGTCAAGGCTTGGAGGAATATGAAACAAGGTACTCTTTCATTGAAAAGCATGTCCTTGCAGTAATTAGGAGCTTCAAGAAATTCAAGCACCTAGTTTCAAACAACAAGATCCAATTGTTGGTCTCTCACGCGGGAGTCAAGGACTTCCTTCTAAATAAGGATTTGAATGAGAAACGTGCAGGATGGATCACTCGTGTCATGGAATATGACATCGAGATCAAGGTCACCAAACTAGTACGTGGAAAGGGACTATGTGAATAGCTAGCCTTGAGTCAACAGGTTGAAGCAGGTGATGAAAAAGAGACTACCTTGGTGCTACAGGATGGTCAAGAACAGGAAAATGATGATGTGCCTACTCCTTGTTGGACCCAGAATATGATACACTTCCTACAGACATGACTATGCCCTCCAGAAATGAGCAAAGCAAAGAGGAGATACTTTAGATTACAAGCTATTCCATATGTGCTTGTTGATGGTGTTTTGTTCAAGAAAGACATCAATGGAGTTCTATTGAGGTGCATTGGGACTGGTCAAATTGAGAGGGTGTTATGAGATTTTCACGATGAAGATTTTGGTGGACAATTTGCCCCACGAGTAACAGCTCTCAAGATAATGAAGGCAGGATATTATTGGCCCACGGTGTTCAGTGACTGCTATACATGGATAAGAAAGTGCAAGAAATATGCACTCTTCACAGGAAAAGAAAGACTAGCAGCACTTCCATTGTACCCAATTTTGGTTGACCAACCATTTATGCAATGGGGATTAGACTTCATTGGGGTCATCAACCCAAACTCAAGCCAAGGCCACAAGTGGATTCTCACAGCAATGGACTATTTCACTAAGTGGACTGAAGCATCAGCGCTCAAAGAGGCAAATGAGTCTAACATACTAGACTTTTATGAAGAGATAGTGACCAGGTTTGGTGTGCCGGCCACTATCATATCAGACAATGCATTGGCATTCATAGGTTCCAAGATTACAGAATGGGCTGTCAAGAATGGAATCTACTTGAGCACCTCTTCCAATTATTACCCACAGGGTAATGGACAGGCAGAGTCCACGAACAAAAATTTGCTAAGAATCATTAGGAGGACTCTGGATGAAAATCAAAGAACATGGCATACCAAGCTAAAATCAGCATTATGGGCTGACAGAATAACACCAAAGAGGTCTACAGGTAATTCCCCTTACAAGTTGGTCTATGGAAAAGAGGCAGTATTGCCTATATCATTAGAATTGCCTACATTGGAGTTCATGAAGCAGTTGGAGTTGGCTGAGTTCAAACCAATGGAGGCCAGGTATGCAGAGTTGATGGAATTGGCAAAAATTAGAGAACATGCAGTTCAAATAATTGAGAAAGATCAGGCCTTAGTGAAAAAATGGTTTGATAAGAAAGCAAGAGCAAGGACCTTCCAGGAAGGGGACCTAGTTCTGAAATGGGATGCAGATCGGGCAAAACCGGGAAGGCATTCCAAGTTTGATGCCATTTGGAGTGGCCCCTACATGGTCATGGAATGTAAGAATAGCAATGCCTTCCAATTGTCTACATTGGATGGAGAAGAACTCCCGATTCCGGTCAACGGAATCTACCTTAAACATTGCTACTGAAAAGAGAAAAAGATTTACCCTTGTAAATATTAGCCTAGATTTCAATTCCTCTAAGTGCGTATGCACATTGTCTTGCTGTAGTTATGTTTTAGTTTCCCTAAGTGCTTTGGCACAGGTTTTGTTACTCCTGGGTTGGATTCCTACAGTTCAGCGTGTTCTCAGAGAAGGAGTTGCAGTATCAGGCTCAGGATCAAATATCAGGTTGGTTTCAGGTTATTGCTTATGACTCCATGCCCAATAGATTGCTAAAAGGCCATTGATCTTATACCTAGCAGGCAGGTAACCCCGTGAGTTGCCAAATTGTTGTATATATTTTACCCCCGGGTAAATATAGACACACAAAGGAAATCGGGTCTCGGAGGCGGAGAAACATGGTGCAGAAGCATGTCGGAGGGGCGAATGAACCCGACATCAAAGACATGTCGGAAAGGTTGGAAAACCTGACACAAAGGAAATCGGGTCTCGGAGGCGGAGAAACATGGCGCAGAAGCATGTCAGAGGTGCGAATGAACCCGACATCAAAGACATGTTGGAAAGGTTGGAAAACACGACACAAAGGAAATCGGGTCTCGGAGGCAGAAAAACATGGCGGGAAAACACGGATCGAAAGCATGTCGAGCCATCCTCCAAGCCCGATGCAAATGCAAAAGGGAACCCCGAACCCGACAGGTGGAAAATCCCGACGCGAAAATGGATAGTTCGCCATGTTTCGAGGTTGTTGAGTTTTTTACCTACCGCCATGGTTTGTGGAAGTTAGGTGCAGTGTTGAAGGTGGTTGGGGAAGATCTGAATTCTTCTCTTCTCTCTCATTTTCTTCATATAAATGGCTAGGAGAGGCTCTTTAAAAAAGGTTGGACATTTCCATTTTGCATCCTCCCTTCTCTCCTGCTTGCAAGAGAATTTGTGGAGCTTTCAAACCTCCCATATGGATTGTAATGCCATTTTTTGCCTCTTGGCCACTGCAATGTACTATATCAACCCTTGAGCAATATATATATGTATGTGATTGATTCTAAACCCTCTCATGTATTCATTGCTGTCATTTTTGATCTCTTATTGCAGTTTGGTTACCTGTGCATGATGTTTGTATTGCATCTCTATGGTCTGTGTTAAATTTGCAAAGCGAGTGTTTAACATTCCTCGGTGCATCACCTCCGTAGTTTAGGTTTTATTTTTATGCATTCTCTACCCTGTCTCCTTGGCAAGTTAGATTAGGTTTTTGGTAAACCCTCTGCATTTTATTCATGCATCTGAATAGAGGAATAGGAGCCGGCCTTCATCCGGAGAGCTTTTCTGATTTCGTAGGGTCCCACACTTGGGAAAAGCTCCATGTTGTGCAATCACACTGAGAGTCTCAACCCATCGTGTTGCAGAGTCCTAGGGGTGCTGTGATTCATCACCAACAAATACCTTACTTCATAGTCTTCAAGAATATGACTGAAGAATGTTATGGGATTCTCCAAGCCTTCTTTATTCTACTACACCAAAATACCTAAGATCGTATCTGAACCCCCAAAATCATAAAACATGAAATCTTTTGAAAATTCTAGGTTGAAAAGAGTTGGTGCTTGAAATATAGTGTGCTTGATGGCCTGAAAAGTTTCTCTACCTTCTACTATCCATTTAAATGCAAGAATATTCTTTAACATCATTTTCAAAGGCTTCACCAAGGTGGAAAAATAAGTCACAAATCGGTGAACAAAATTAATTCTCCCCAAGAACCTTTGGAGAGACCTTTTTTTATTTGGCAATGGAAGAGCTCAGATGGCCTTAACTCTCTCGGGATCAATGATTAACCATTATTTTGAAACAATATGTCCTAACAAATTTATCTCATGTGCCAATAAAATACATTTCTTTAGATTTAAAGACACTCCAAACCTTCTACATCTTTGAAACACTTGCCTGATGTGAAAGAGAAGAGAAGACTATGATGTCATCAAGATAGACAAGAACTATCTTGTTGATTAGCCCTTTGAATGCCATATCCATTGGTCACTAAAATATAGCTTTGGCATTTGACAATCCAAATGGAATTTTCCTATAAGCATAAGTGCTTGTTTTGTGGTGAAATTTGTCTTGAAATAATCTTATTCTTTCACCATAATCTGATTGTAGCTTGAATAACCATCCAACAATGAGGACTTTACAAACCAGCTATAACCTGTAAAATTTACTCCATTGAAGGGAGCAGATAATGATCCTTGAGTGAAGCTCTATTCAAGTCATGGAATTCTACACATAATCTGATCTCTCTATTTCTCTTCCACACATGCACTAAGTTTGCAACCTAACCTGAATGCTTAATTAGAAATATTATGCTGGCCTCAATAAACTTGTTCAATTATTTCCTCATAAGAGGTTCAATGTGGGGATTTATCGGCCTTTGCTTAATCATGATGGGCTTAGACTTTGGATCTAACTCAATAGTATGTTGTGTTAGTTTTGGATTGAAACCACTCAAATATTTATTAGTCTAGGAAAATACATCTGGGAATTCTTGACAAAGTTGGAAAAATTCAGATTTCTCTTATTGAGTAATCACATTGCCAATTTGCAACATCTTACCTTCTCCAACTGAAATAGGATTCGTATCTTCACCTTTTATCTATATTTTTGCCTTCTCTTTTTGGAACTAATCATTTAGGTTGAAGATTGATTCCAAAGTCACCAAACCTTTTGGGAGTTTGTTTGTTCTCAGCTACACCACTTGGTCATCCTACTACTGCTCCAACTTGTCTTGGTTTCTAGCTTAGAACTTAGCTTCTTCATGTAGAAAATTGATGATTTGTTTATCATTTTAAAATACTTTCCAACTTGTATTGTTATTTAGAACAGATGATCTGATAATCACCTTTATATGAGGTTAGTTTCGCTCATTTTTGATACTTTCTACGACATCAAATGCTGCCCCAATTGATGCAAGCTTGTCTGTTGCATTATTATTCTTCCTTGGGACGAAATTGATGTTAAAATATTCAAAATCCTCAATGATATCCCATACCTGATTTTTATAATTCTTTAGAAGATCATTCTTGGCAGCATTGTGCCCCCTAACTTGGTTCATGATCAACTCACTATCCCCAAACACTTGAAAGTTTTTAATGCCTCATTTTCTTTCCCAATGCAACCTATGAAGCAAGGCTTTGTATTCAGATGTGTTATTTAAGAAAGAAAATTGAAAACAAAAATATGCGTAGTATTTGATATCTTGAGGTGACACAAGCATTTCTCCTCTAGCACATTGCCTACTCCTTGATTATCTTTGTGATATGATTTGGTAATGTTAGGGAGAGGGGCATTATCTTCATGCATGTAATACAATCCTAGCTCGACTTCTTCCATTTCTTTATAAGGATCAAAAGTGTGTCTTTTGCCTAATCATCAAGCATCAAATTTGGAATATTACCTACTTTGGTGTCCACTTCATGGGTCTCCAAATAGTCTTCTTGATCAAAAGTGGAGCAATTTGTATTGATTAAACTTGATACATGTGGATCAATATGAAAATTAGTAATTGGATGAGATCTGATTATAGATTTAGCTCCATACCTTGATCTGAATAACATATGTGACCAATCAGTAGACAAGTAGCTCCCAATATTGGTCGTGAAGTACCTTGACAAACATAAAGTGGAAAGTGGTGGCAAGTCAATAATTGAAACATCTTGCGACACCGTGACATTAAGACAAGTATGTAATGTGAGGATCAATCCTTTGATTAATCCAATTTTGGTTACCAATGTCCTGTCTAATTACACTACACCTCTAGAAATGACCTCAACTTGAAGACCCAACTGATTAGCTATTTGTTTCGGCATGATTGAATTACTTGCCCCAGAATAAATCATGCAATTGTGTGCCAACTTATCCCTGATGATCAATGATATGTAAAATAGTGGGGGATTCAAATTCTTACCTTACTGATCCCCTTGATTTCCTTCTAGGGAAAAATTAGCGAGAAATTTATCTTGATCATTAGATGATTGATTTGACACGGAGCCATTTTTCATGGCATCATGTAATAGATCTCTTTGGCATGGGATTGCTAATGACTCCCACATTGAAATGTTTACGTTCATTTTCTTCATCTGCTCAATGATGTTGAAAGGAGAAGAACTATATTTTTACAGTCCTTTGTTTTGTACAACCTTCTCTTGCAAGTGATCTGCCACAACTGGTATGTGAGTTGGTATGGAAGGTAGTTTGGGCTGATTTTGCACATTTAGAGCTGTAATTTGATTGCCAATTCCTTGTGAAGTGACAGAGGGATGAGTAGCACTTGGGTTAGATGACTACCATCACTCAATATTTCTTTTCTCAGACCATGTGTTGGCTGCCACACCTTGATATGGAACTTGATTCATACCACAATAATATTCAACTTGCCAATTGACAAGCGTGGTCTCATTTGGAGGTGCTTCCGAAGTACTAGCCTGCGACTAATTTTCTTCTGAACTTGCCTCTTGTTCCACACCTATCGTTGTGACCATTAGATCTTGATTCAAGGTGCCATTAAAACATGTTGACTTATAATGAGGTTGATTTCATGGGAAGCACCAATCATATTCTTGAGCCATGTTATTTTTCACTGACACCAAGTCTCTAGATGTGGATGTAACATTAGGGTTGTAAGGCTGAAATGACCTACTAGTAGGAGGTTTTACTTGGTTCTAATTTATAGCTTGAGTAGGTGGTCTGTTAGGTTGATACGAAGGTCTAATGGGTTGGGTTTGAGGCTGGTATGGTCTAAAAGTTTGAGCTTGTTGCCTCTTAATTGTCACCAATTCATTGCCTAAATTTTGTAATTGCTTGATGAATTCTTAGAGTTCATTTGAGGCACTAGAAGATGAGGTAGAAGTTTCGTTTGAATTTTGATTATTTAGGGTAGGAATGGAAGTTAATGTAGGTTCTTGAATAGTGCTTGGATTTTGTAACTCCAGATAAAGAGGTAGAGGTGACCTAGATGCAAGTTTATCATCTTAGATGAGATAATTTTCAGCTCTAATAGTGATGTTATAAGCTGTGGGTAAAGATGTACCTCCCATGGATTGTATCATCATGGCAATATCAAAATTTAAAATTTTTATAAAGTAGAGAAAAAAACCTTCAATTTCTTCCCTGATGGATAATGGAATCGTTTCCCATGTTTTTTGAAACCTAAAGTTGAAATCATCCATCTGCTCATTTGGTGCTCTCTAGAATGTGGTCAATTGTTATAATAAAGACAATTTATTTTCCCTTTCTCCAAATTGATTATACATATGCATACATAAATGGTTCCAATTCTGGATAGACACTACTATTAGACTCTTGAACCATTGTAAATATTTACCATTTAAGGAGGATGCCAACAATTTAACCGCAACATCCATTTCAGTAATCTTGTGAATTGCACAGATATTTGCAATGTCTTGGATATGGTCAATTGGGGTTGTATGATTCTCCCAAATAAAATAAGGAATGTTATTTAATGCAAAAAATTGTATTGGATTTTGTGCACTAAGAGCAAGTGGACTGCTACCCAGTAAATTTACATAGGGATTCTACGGTCCTTGCGGTGGTGGTTGTTGTAAATGTTTCATTCATATTTTTCTGAGAACTCTAGTTGATTTAATGAAGGGCCTACCAGGTGGAGATGGAGACCTTTGATCCCTCCTCCTCCTTCCTCTACCTGGAGATAACTGTAAGTATTCAAAAATAAATTCTTCTCTAGTTCTTGACCTTGTGTGAATCCTTCTATAAATTTGATAGGCTTGGGCTATTAAAACCAGAAAATTCTGCCCCTTTAGAGTCACTGGATGCACAATTTCAAAGCCTCTTACAAGATGGAATCTCATAAAAAGAGCACACCAATCTCACTATAGTAAAAAAATACATCTTGAACTCCCATTAGGCATTCCAAAACTGTTATCAAGCAGTGGAGGTAAGACGGTGTCTTAAATAATGCTGCTTAAAGTGGAACACCTCTAAAAAATAAAAGTATACCTTGTGTGATGTCCCACCAGGCATGCCATAACTATTATCACCGAATCACCACACCCTCTAATTTCTGAGCATGTGAGTTTATTAAGGAAAATAGTTTGACTGGGTAACATGGGTACTATCTCCAAGTGTGGGACTAGCTGCTTGAGATAGACCTCTAGAGAAGTTTGGTTCCTCTTTCTACTCCTAGTGAAAACTAACTCTAATGGAAAAAACTATTGACTATCTCTATCCTATAATTTCCAAGGGACCAGGGAGAGAAAAATAACATTAAAATGGAAGAAACTACACTACAGAAGTGATGCACAAAAAGAAGGGTATGAGAACAATCCCCAATGTGTTAAAATGGAAGCAAAATGCATATTAGAGAGGGTGATAGCAGTTCCCCACAGTCTAACTACAACAATGACAACAATATTCCCATACATACACAATAATAATGAATCCATGTAAGAGCATAAAATAAGCACAATACACCCGTAATAAGATTGAAGAGGCAAGAAGAATGCAAACAAACACAACAAGGGAAGAAACATCCACAAACTTGCATCTATTTCTTCATTTATATGCATAGTTCAGGCTAATGCAAAGTAAAGGCCTGGATCACCATACAAGGAGTCCGCTACAAATGCCTGAAACACATTGGTTTCAAAAAAAAAATTGGGCAGAGTTTTTCTACTCAAATCACCCCCCTTGCAAATGGTTTAAGTGATACCTCAACTTACACAATGGATTGAGGACATTGAGGCTTATGAGAAAGGGGGGAACAAGTCAACCTTGGATCAATGTTTTGCATCAATTATAAAGTCACCAAAAGCTCCCTGTCCTTCATTATTCTAACTTTCAAAAGCTTCCCCATACTGCCCATAACTTCAAGCAATGTCATGAAATGTCAATCCATGCCCATCAATCTACAATTCCACCCACCATCCTACTACGTGTTAATTTCTTTTCTCCATTCTCTTGATCTCCCATCCTCACTTCATTTCCTCTCCCCCTTTCCCTTCTAGATAGTCATCCCCTTTAAACAAACAAGAATTTCCACCTCCCTCCCCACCACAAAAAATTGCATAAGTTGGTTGAACCCCAACCCATGTCACTCCTCTTGCTTTCCCAAGTCCATGTTGGGAAGAGACTCAAGAATCTAGTCAAGGATAACAAGCAAGAAGGGGAGCCCAACAGAGAAGAAATTATAGAACCAATATGAAGAGTTTAGCTACTAAATTTGGGTTTATAAAGATCCCCTTGATGCTCAAGCCAATAGAGGAGGTCAAAGTTGAAGAGCTAGTGGTGGCTGAGACTGAGTTTGCAGCAGAGAAGGAACAGAAACAAGAAGAAGGAGATCAACAGTGTAGTCCGCTCTGAGATGCAGTGTCCATTATGGCACTTTGTTCTGAAGAGGATGCTGAGCTGACCCAAGTTGCACAACCAATTGAAGAGGAAGAACAACCAGCTCCAATTCCCATTGAAGAGGAGTAACTGGGAGAGATTGAATCAGAGTTGAGGCCACTCAATGAAGAAGGCATCATTGAATATTTTTTTCTTTCATTTCAAGGGCCTGATTTGATTGATGAACCCATGATGGAGGAGTACCATATAGTTTTAGAGGTTCCAAGTGTAGAGAAGACTACAAGAGAACCTTCAATTCTTCCTTCCACTTCATCCCCTTCAATATCTAATGTTGAAGAAGAGTTTGATCTTTCAAACTTCATGTTTGAGGATGAAGGGAAACCATGGTGAGAAATTTTTAGATCAAGAAGACACCATGGAGGAGGTTGAGCACATGCAACAGAGACAACAATGAGGAAAATTATCTATCTGACTTGGAGGATTTCTTTGATGGAAAAAATCCCTTGGAGATTACATCATTTTATCTTCCATCATCCATCTTCCAAGCACATGAGCTTGCTTCCGTAAATGAGGGCACTCAAAGATAGTAGCTTATGTCTCACAACATCCCTCTAGAACCATGGTTGGAAGATCATGGTCTTTCTATGTTCTTTACAACAAAAGGAAGAAAAATACCAAGGATATGTCATCATCTCCCTCTCACCATCCATCCAAGAAGGTCCAAAAAAAGACTCCATTTTTGGAGTTAGAGTTTAGAACCATGGGCAGATTCAAAGGACCATACCTTGCCTAATCAGATATTTGACTTCGTTGGAGCCAAGGGAGAAGAAAAAACTAGTCATGCCTACTTCAGGGCATGAGGATGAGCATAAAAGTACCAAGGGTCATCATCAACATCTCCAAGGAGTCTAATACCAATCAGCTTGAGGAGGTATTTTTGGTTAATGTAGATACCTTGATGATTTGGGTGGAGGAAAGGCTTAAAGTCAGTTTTCTATTCATCTAGGAAGCCATATTCAGTGTCAAATCATTTGCATGACTACCCTTTTTGAGAAAGGGAAGCCATTTCTCCCATCCTATAGCGGGCTTTGTTTAAGATTTTCTTTCTTTCTAGTTAGTATAGGAGTAGGATTAGATTTTATTTTCAGTAGAAAAAGTTCTTGTGCACACTCTGCATGTCTCATTTGAGGCATGTATGATTTGATTCTTTGTACGCAGTGTTGTTGTTGTGTTTTTTTGTTCTAAGGTTATGTCATTATGAAGTTCAATGTGCCCTGGGTAAACATTGTAACAATTCATTCTCGGGACAAACCAAGGCCAGGATCTTTAGTATTCACAACAAAAAGATCCATAGCAGTCTGTAGTAGTTGCTAGTTCCAAAAAATGAAAAAAATCCAGAGCAACCAAAGGACGTTTTTAAGTCATTCCATTCAGGGACAAATGAAAGCCCCCAGGTCAATACAATTTTTTACTCTCAGAAACTCCATTTAAAATTGAGAGTGCAGATGCGCAGGTAGGCTTAGGGACAGGAAGAATATAGAAAGCGCAGGTAGTCGGGGAGTCCATTCCTAAGGAAGGGTTAGTACCAGGCCATTAATTGTGACTCCATGCCCAATGGATGCTTCAAGGCTATTGGTCTCTTCATCTAGCAAATAGATGTCCCCATGAGTCACCAAATTATTATCCCAAATTTTCCCCCCGACAAATTTAATTAAGACAAGTCCTGCACATAAGTAAATTTTGCAGGAAACGACTCAGAACCATGAACTCACATTCCAAGATGCCAAACAAGGTTGCAGAGGGACTTTACAATTGAGTGGTGGGGCCGGTAAAAGATCAAACAACCCCATGCAAGAAGAAATTCAAGAAATGGCTATGTTAATTGAATCCATGCCTCAAATCGAACAAAAAAATTACAGGTGGGCTCAGAAATGGAATGACAGGGTCAGGGAAGGAGGCCAAGTGCTGCCAAAGGAACCAGAGACTCAAAAGAAAAGAAATGACAAAGATTCAAAGTATTCGGGCTCTGAAATAGTTCAGGATGGACCCCAAAATTGACTAAGTATGGAGGAGACAACAGAAGCTACCAAGTGTCCAAACGATGCACCGCCAAAAGTTAAAACCAAAGGGGCAGGCTGAAACAAGCACCAAGCCTCCATGTGTCCAGAGCTACAAAAAGTTGCATCGGCCATTGAAAAGTCTTCGACTCGGTGGAAGGGGCCAAGTGTCGGCTCAACACAATTCCAAAATGGAAGCCCAAGGTGGAGACTTAAACTTACGCCAACCCTCCACATAGCCAATGGTCAATAGATGTTGAAAGGAGAATGGGCCCAAAACGGATAAGTAATGAATGCAGGTGGAAGGTGCTAGGTGTCCAAATAGTGTACATTCAAAAGCAGGACCCTGAGTAGATTGTCAAATGAGTGCGGGCCTTCCATGTTTTCCAGAGCTTGAAAAGGTGAGGATGATTGTTGAAAAGTCCAAAGGTCCGTGAAGGTATCCACATGTTGTATCCATGCTACTCCAAAGGTAAATTCTGGGGGAAATTTCTAAACATGTGCAAAGCCTCCACATGTCTTGGGTTGGATACAGTGACTTCACCTGCGGAAAAAGACTCAAGAAGAATACAAAGGAAATAGGGAAACTTGCGAACTCTGCCACGTGTCACATGGGTGCTATTCCAAGAGTGAAGGATTCAAATCTCAAATGAGCACAGAGCTACCACATGGACCCAGTATAGACAGACTCATTTAAATATTATGCGCCCGCGACCCACAAATTCAAATGACCTTATCTTTTGGCTGAGAACTCAGATTTTGGCGGGATAATATTTTTTGGAAATGTCTCGATGCCCTCTATGCCTTGAAAACATAAAATATCATTTTTGCAAGCATTGGTGGGTGAAAAATGGGAAAACGTCTTCTAGGCCATGAATACAAAGCCTGATTTCTTCAACTACTAGATCTGATTCGATTCAATCCACCATTCTTCTTCAATATGCCAGACAGATAGAGGGATCCAATACCAATAGATTTGGGGCAGATTTGACAAAGGCATTGATTGATACCAGTTGAGTCTTCAAGGTAGGATTCAATGCATATCTCGTGGTAGTTGAAATAGGATTCGACTCTTCCCTCTTCTCTCTCTTATTCTTTCTATATATTGTAACACTTCTCATTTGAAAAGGAGGGATTATTCTAGGCATAGGGAAACTCTGTCAATTTTTTTTCTTGACTCCATTTTGAGTGGAAAACCTTCTTCTACGCCTGGAAAACATTTTTGTGCCTCTAAGAAAAAACGCAATAGTTTGTGCACCCATATAGAGCAATAAAATATGCTTTTGTGGTGTTTCTTCAACCCTTTGCATTGTTTTGTTGTCTCTCCATGCCTCTCCCTTCCAAATATGTTTTTTGTGCATGTATTTCACATTTTTAGGTGTAGGGTGTTATGTTTCATGGATTTTTGATCATGGATTAGGGTATGGGTTTGTGTCACTTCTGTTTGACCTTCCCATCTTCCTTTTTCCCCTATTTCATCCTCCCTCAACTGAGCATCTCATCCCTTTCCTTCTATGGTGTATCACCACTTTAGTGTAGGATTTTCTTTTACTCTCTCTTTCTGTCTGGTTCCTTGGAATGGTTAGATTAGGATAATTTAGTTTTTTCTTGCATCAGAGTAGCTCATGGTAGGTAGATTAGGAAGTAAGAACTGACTTTCTCTAGAGGTACATCTCAATTTTTGCAAGTCCCACAAATTGATAGATGATCCAATGTTATGCAATCACACAGAATGCCCCATTTTAACCATTTCACATCTTTTTCCATTCGGGGGTGCTATGATTTTGCACTAACAACTATATTGGGTTTATTCGTGACTGGAGACCTTTTCTTTAGACTTGGATTCTTTGGTGACTTTTTGGTTTCTCTAGATGTACTTTTTCCATGGTTAGATTTCCTACACTATGGTTTCTTCTTTGTTCTTGTGCCTTGGTTGAGGGTCGGCCCTTATTATTCCTCTTCCTCCTCGTCACCACCCTTTCTTTCTTCTTCTTCTTCTTGATATCGATATGGGGGGAGTATGCACATGCGTTCATTTTATTCTCACCATTTTATTAACCTTAGGTGGTTCAGGAATTTTCATATCATTCTCCACATATTTCTCATCTACTATCTTTGGCTTTAGATAGATATATATTTTAGCGGCCCACTCATTGCAAATCACAAAAGTTATGGAGTTGATATTGATATCATTTGATATCATAGTTTCTACATGTGTTATTAACAAGGTACACATACTTTGTGCGTAGTGTATGATGTGAGAAATCCACTTTATCTACATCAAACTTTAGTTTGCTCGCTTTAGAGAGCCTATTTACAACTATTTGGAAGTATCAAGTTCTAAAGGTAAATGGTAGTTTGCACCAAGGACTATTTTCTATAGTCTTTAAATAAAATATCCCAAGGAAAAATTGTTGATATACGACAAAATCTTCCTTCCCTTCTAAGATTGAGGGTATCTCACTCTGGATGTGCAACTCCTTTTCGAAGGCTTCACGTATCCATCTATACCATCTGTCCATGCTTAACTTGTATGTACTATTGATCCCATCACAAGTGTAGTTATCTTTTTCTAGGTTAATTACAAAATTTAAGAAAATGAATCATAGAAATATAAAGTTTTGTGTTCATAATAAAAGACCAAACATTAAGCATTATCTATTACCACCTAAGGTTTCATCCAAAGGCTCTTCAAGATAATCCAAGGATCCATTCTAGTATCCATTCAAGGGAAAGAGATTGCAATATTCTACATACACTACATAGGAGGGGAAGTTCATTCTATTCCATACACACATCTATTACATTTTTTTACATCTAGCTACTTGCTCACTATCAACTATGACACAAACAATAGTTACCTAGGGCACAATTCCACACACACACCTAGAAATACATTGGGTATGAAATATATTATAGTTCTCATCCATAAGTTCACTTGTTTGAAATTTGAAGATAATCTTAACCCTCATTTAAATTCTTTTCTTTTTGGGATTTGATGTATTGTTGAGCATTTTACAGGTCAATCTTTCATTGGAGGTTATCAATGACATTGGTGATCATTGTGTGAAAAACTAGCGACCAAAGGTGAAGGACAACAACCTCCTTATGACCCTAGAAAGGTGGGTTTCTAAGTTTTTTGGCAATCACAAGTGCCCAAATTAGGTCTAGGGAACCCGCAGGTGCCAATCCAGGAATATTGTAGTCTCGCACATTTTTCAAAGCTCTGTGCAAACCTTCTCCCTCTGTGTTCATCTTTTAATCAATTTGATATAGTTTAGGATTAATTATGAAATAGATAAGTCATCTTATACTCTATTTACAACTAGGATTTTAATACTTAATTGCTTATTTTCTTGAGTTTATGTTGTATGTAACGCCCACTAAATTTTCCCGCATGAAACCCAAGAACAACCTAGGGTAGGCTAGAAAAAATATGGAATAATTTGTTTTGGAAAAGGTTCCTACAATTTTTTTTGAAATACCAGTTGTCACATTTATGTTTCTAAGTTACTCTAAATTAATAATATAAATTTCCTTATTTTATCCCCATTATAATAAAATAATAATTCCCTCGATACCTATGAATAAACTAGGTTAGTCTAGGGCTTGGTTTAGTTTCTCCTAAGTTTCATTTTGATAAATATTTGATTTCCATTGTAGTTGACTAGAACAAATTAATCCCATGGATAAAAGAGGTCTATTTAATTAATTACTAAAGTCATATTAATCCCAAAAGGTGACTAGGTTTTAAATAAATGACAAGGTCCCTAATCAACACAAGGGATAGAAGAATATGTTAGGAATATCTATGTTGTAGTGTGAACATAGAATATTATGTAAGTGATTATATTATCTAGGATAATATAATATGTGTTGTAATAATTAATTACATTATTGTAAATGTAATTATGAGTGGGTGAGTAAATATTGTTATGAGTTGTTGAGTAAACAAATCATTAACAATATTAGTTTTGTGAGAAAACAAAATCTCACGTATAATAGCATGGAGTTGTTTTAGGAGTTATGTGTGGAGATATTTATGGAGATTATATCTCCTTAAATATAGGAACAACATCTCCTATTTAAATGGATGTAATACTTCCTATGTATTGAGAAA
This sequence comes from Taxus chinensis, assembly GCA_019776745.2. Lineage (NCBI taxonomy): Eukaryota > Viridiplantae > Streptophyta > Pinopsida > Cupressales > Taxaceae > Taxus > Taxus chinensis. The sequence goes on along the minus strand of CM034156.1, from coordinate 70,383,276 downwards.
GAATAAAGAGTAAGATTTTGAATTTTCTTTATGCAATTATGATATTAACTTTTCAGAATAAACTCACCTTTTACAAAAATAAAGTGGCCCCTTAAAAAGATAAACCCATCCATTTAAATTTTAAAATTTGAATTTTTACTCAACCACTCCCCACCTAATTTTTGTAGAGATGAATCCCATCCATTGGATGGATTCATTTGGGGCCACAAGATCAAAGGGTTTCACTAACCCTATGTTTGCTTATGAAATGCTTCTTTCTCATTTCTTTTGACTTATTATTTCTCTTTTGTTTTGCAGATTGGTGGAGAGGGAAGAAGCCATTAGAGTCCATTCCAAGCTTTTGGATGGATACACACGCTTCTTCTATTTTTTTGTTTATTCCACAACCTAGGGTTTACATGTAGTTATTTATTTTATTATTTAACTTTTGCCCAAATGGACACATGGGTTTTGCCCCCATTTTAGAGGAATGGTTAACTTTGGTGTTTATATTTATTTAGGTATGTGAATACACACACACACACACACGTATATAATATATATATTTAAAAACTTTAATAGGTTAAAACCCGAAATAAAAAATATTAGTGATTCAATATACTTGTGTGTATATGTCTTTATATATATATAACCCATTTTAAAAAATTATATATATATATATATATATATATATATATATATATATACACCTGACCATGGGTTTGAGAAAGCACAGTCTGCAAGAAGTAAAATGCGTAGTTTTTTTGTTTAAACTTAGAGAAGTTTTCTGGGTTGGGGGGAGGGTCACCGACCCCACCCCCCATCCCATTTATTAATGGGGTGGGGGGTGGAGTTGGTGACCCTCCCCCCAACCCCTTTTCCCTTATAACTTAAAGGAATGCGCAGGCCGCTATATATATGTATGTATGTATGTATACACACACACACACACACACGTGTGTGTGTGTGTGTGTGTGTGTGTGTGTGTGTATTAATAATTTTAATTTTATTATTAATTTTAGTAATAAAGATATTTTAATATTGATACTATTATCAAGAAGTAAGGGTATTTACATTTCTAACTAAGCTTAATCTTACCCTTAAAATTTCTTTTAAAATTAGGTAATAGTTTGATAAGATGGTTAAGAATCTAAGATCAGACCAACTTTCACTTATTGTTACATTAATTGACTTGGGGGTAAAGTAGATTTATAATAACTTAATAATGAATTTACACATTCCAATGAGGCTAGGGCCTAAGTTACAAATGAGTAATTTTCGTTTCTCCCCTAGTATTAGGAAATTATCTATTTTTATTAGCCAAGAACCTGACAACGAATATTTAAGTTCTTTCCATCTAAGTATACAAAGTTTGATTTTTTTTCAACAATGCAAGGAAATGAAAAAATATAACTTATTTCACTACTCTATAAGTTTCATATAATACAATGGGAATAACCCTTTATTTTGTTTTTACAACTACAAATTTGCAAACATTCTCACAACCAAATTTTACAATATTTCCAATAAGTTTTAAAACAAGAACTACTAACTTTCCAATAAGATCTACACACTTATATGAGATAATAAGTTGACTAAAATATTAACAAGTTGTTTCTTTCCTTTCTAATCACTTCTCCATTATAACAAGAATATATTTATAAAAGAAAGTATTTCTTTCCTTCACAACATATAATACAAACTTAATAATTAATAATCAATGCAATTTTTCTTTTTCTTTTTCAAAAGAACAATAGAATAATCTTCTACTTGAAGTGGGAATTTTTACAAGAAGGAACCTAGAATGAAATAAATTTTGTCTTTTATTATTTCTCCAAGATTCAAATCTTCAACCAATCTCCATCTTCTATTTATTTGATCACAACAACCAAAAATGGGGGAGAGGCAACACTTTCCACCCAACCAAAACCCCAATGAGAAGAAGAAGCAATTATTCTCATTGGCTCCTGACCCCTAACCATAAGGAAATAAGGGATGGATCCAACACATTGAAACTATAAAATGTTTCCACATTTACTTGCAATCAACAAAAAAACAAGAAGATAAAGACACAAAATACTCATTTTAAAAACAACTTCTCAAACAATGACTCTAAAATAAACCAAGTAGAGATAGGAACATGTAGGTGCCTGTACATACCAAAAATTGTAGGGTACTGCACCACCGGGACAATGTTACACATGCCCCAATGATGATACATGTCTCCTCGCAAGGTGTTCAGAATCTATAAAATCTCTCCAAGCATGCGTTAACATCCCACATGCCCCACTTAGCCCCTGTGTGCTTTGTTTTCTCTTCTCCCCTCCTTTTCTTTGTGTTTTGGTCTTCAGTGACGAAACCGCCACCCTGACTCAGGGCGGCGGTCTCGTGACCACCGCCTAGTCAAGGCGGTGGTCCTTCACACATTTTTCCAGAATGCTCTTTTTAACGTGACTCGTGTAAAATTTCAATGTTTACCAGCTTTTTTCACCTCCTTTTCTTGTATTTATGATTCTGGTTCCCTGGAATAGTGTTTTGGCATTGTTTATGGTTTAAGAGATCAATTTGGTTTTCACCTTTGGGTAAATGAGATTCTATAAATAGCTAGCTTGTGCTCAAGCAAATGGCCCCTCAAATTTTCCTCTGAATTTCTCATTTCAATAGCTTAGCCTTTCAATTTTGCTTAGGATTCATAGTTTCATTTGTTGTATGCATGGTTAGTGTTGTTTAGCTGTTAGAAAGCCACATATTCTCCTTGTGGAGGTACTGTTATTATTTCATCCAATCAATTAGAGTAGGATAGTTTTATTTTCAGTAGGAAGCCATTAAATTTGTAGGTTCTTCTCATCAAATAGGATAGTTTTAGGTTTTGGACGTTTTATGTCGCATGACTCGTAATAAATCCCGCTAAGAATTGCATAAGCCAAGCTCTGTTCTCTTGCGCTATCCCTCTCCTACTCGCATTGTATTCAGTCTGCATCCTAAGCTACCATTGTCCCAATATCTACTTCTATTGATGCTAGCATTACATGCTTTTCTGGATCCACGTGAGCACAAAAGAATGAGGAGATCACACTGAGGGGACAAGGCCACACACCATCAGATTCACCACTGTTCTGAAAAATCCAGGTTCAAGCTTTCAAAGTTCTAGTTAAAGCATATCAAATAGAGTAGCCAATCATTTCATTTCAGTTAATTTTACTTTCGATATTTCCAGGGAAGCTATGGGGATTGATAGTTTCTGAGAAACTATGATTCACTCCTCACTTCTGAGGTAGGATCGAGAGTCTTTCAAATAGAGTAGATCAGTTATCTGTTTATTTAGAGTAGATCTACAAACTACACAGACAAGTAGCTATACTCAGTTGCTTTGTCTGTTTTAATTGTGTTATTAGTTTAGTTGTCAATTTCCAGATATATTAGATAATTTCTCTTTTAAATTATGTTCAGTAGCTTATCAATAAAATCAGATTTAGGAACATACATAGATATATCTTGCATAGTTAATTTATTCTGTCATTAGTTAGATTTATATCATTTCCTTCTTGCATGACAATCACGGGACCTAGAGAGCCCAAAGAATACGTATTCGAGCCAATCATGCCTCAACCCAATCTTATTATGGCAATAACTGATATAGATCAGAACCTTAGAATCCAAGTCTTCCAAACAACAACAGACTTACAACAAATCAGCTCACAGTTAAGAGGGTTAAATGTAGAAGACGACAAAGCGTATACATTTTGGTCAAACCAGCCAAACTACAGATTACCCTAGACAAATATCCACATGACTGTAAAAGGGCTTGAAAGAGAGAAAATGTTTGGTTGTGATCCTTTGGTCCCACAGCCAGATGCGGGAGACACTCTCACGAACATAGATACTAGTTTAAGAATTCAAGTTGCAAGAACATCTGTAAGATACTTCTGAAAAGATTACACAACTATTAATTCTGAACATAGAGGCCAAAAAGGCATATGACTATTGGATACTAGGGATTAGGGACTGATTCCACACATGACCATAGCAGGTCCACAACAACCATGAATCTACGGTTGTGATTCACAAATCCCACAACCCAACGAGTCCACAGGTCAATCCGACATTGACGCTGGCTTACGCACATTAGTATTCAGATCCACTTCACTTCCACCTATCATCGTCACACATTTATCCTTGTTAGACGTAGCAGCTAATGAATCTAAGGATTTCTAGACTAGACCAGAGAATCGACCGTAGAGTCCATTATACCCATCATCCATTTTCATGACCCTGTCTGGAGACATACACGAAACAATCCCAGGTCATTTTCCACGTATCCCATAACCCATAGATCGAATCATGCCAGAGCTCGATATTGATTGGAGCCTTCGAGTAGTCATCCTTGCCGATCGATCTATCACACTAGTTTAGGTTAGGAGGGCCTTCTTCACCTTAGATTCACATATTCCACTAGTGCGCGTCGAAGACATAAGGTTTCCTAACTAAATTTTCTACATCCCACGCATAGTCCATCCCCACCGGCTGTCTCGGCATGACCTCGGGAGGTGGGGTGCGAGGAAGAGTTACTTGTAGATTCCCACACTCGCTTGCCACTTTTCCATCATACAAAATTGGTGAACCTGACGTGAAAAACACAGTACTTCCCCTTTTCTTTATTGCCTCTTTCTTCCACCTTCACTCTTTCCCATTATTCTGCGGGTATTCATATACCCCCGAATATGTCGGGATTTGATGCATACAATAGACCTCTCCTAGGTCTTGAGGCATACTACGCTCAACTGAATAGATAGTCATCACCCTCGCTCTTAGTATGGGGTGACAACTATTCAAACAACCAATTATCAACACAAACTCCACCTCCAAGGACTAGATATAGTTCATCTTTCCAAATAGAGGAGTTGGATCAACTCACACAAACGCAACAAACAGAGCCCTTAGGCTCGAACAATATGACATTCACAGGTGAATCTGGTTCATCTCCTCAGGTGTGATTTAGACCACAAATTAGTAGACAATCAGATCCATACCTAGTTTTAGATGATGAACATTTAGTGCGTTATGCTAGGAATGAACAACACTCTCGGAGTATGTATCCACCTATAGGAAGTTTACAAACACAACCTGAGGTCTCTTTTCAAGAAAACACCTCCATGCCAATACCTATAGGAAATGCCCTCAGGGAAACTTGGCAGGGAAATGATCAGTTTATAGCGGGGTATCACATGCCTATACAACCTCAGAATATACAACAAATGCCACTAAGGAAAAATATTGTGACTTAACCAAATGAAGTCATTTCCACTTTAGTAGAAAGAGTTAGAGGGTTAGAACTTGCTCAAGCAAGTCAAACATTCACAATTCATGTAGGCAGGAAATTCCAATCCTCCACATCATCCTAGCCAAGTAGACCTCCTCACAGGAATAGGCATGTTAGGCATGCCTCCTCAGTATTCACAACAAACACCAACTAGAACCGTTGTTCTCAAATGCCGCTCCAGTGGAGAATATGATACCTCTTGGTTTAGTACAAAACAATTCACTCTTGGGAAATACTCCTTCATACTTAAACATGTACTCCAAGTTACCACAAGGAGATATGTTCTCCTCTCCCAGCATGCTTGCTCAACCACAGGGGTTTCCTTATGCCCCTGCAAACGCATACGCTACGCCGTATCAGCAACCCATTCCACCTCCACCCCCTCAACAGGCACCATCAATGGTCAAAACCTACGCGATAGGGACTTATTCAGAGTATTTGAAAGAGCCCTTAGACTTCACCATATGAAGCGTCATGCTTCCGAGACCTCTTCCCGATCTACCCAAGTACAAAGGGGAGGGAGACCCGAATGCACACATTAAGGCCTATGCCACAGCCATTCGAGAGCTTGCTCCCTTGGGATGGGGTTGTTGCCAAAATATTCCCCAAAACCTTGGAGGGCATCGCCCTCGATTGGTATTACAGAATACCTGAAGCCTCCATCCATTCCTTTAAACAACTCGTTTCAGAGTTCATCAAGGCGTTTGACATGAACAAACTGTTGAGAACAGGAATCAGGGAATTCTTGCACATTAAACAAGAGCACAATGAATCTGTCACTCATTTCATCCAGAGATGGTGTACAGTCCTTTATTCTTTGGCCAGTGCTCCAAACATGGACCAAATGGAACTATGTGATTTATTCCTTCATTCTCTCAGCAGAGAGGTGAAGGAAGAAGTCCAGAAGTTCCCACTAAGGACTTACGATGAAGTACTTGAGAGCACTCTTTGAATAGATCAAGTGGCAATAGATAGTGGTCGCAAGACGTATGGAGCAAACGGGAGGTTAATCACCCCCAACCAGAATACTATGACTTATCCTACTGCCACAAACGTAAATCAAGGACCTAAAATCCTTAACAAAAATCGTGGCGCAACAACCGATGGAGTAACTGACCAAGTTAAAAAGGCCAATGTTCTAAATACTCCATTGCTGGTTAACAATCAACGAAACAACAATTTTACCCCAACAATCAATACAGTGGATTTTAATCATCCACAACAACAAAAATGGCGGATCCAGACACAGGGTCCAAGCCAAAACTCAACTGGATGTCAAAACTAGAACCAAAACCAAAAACAACACATACAAAACCTTAATCCTAATAGGCAACGGTTTGATCAGAGTTTTGGACCACAATATACGCCAAACCAGCAACCTAGAAATTACAATCCTCACTCGTATTGTGGTTTCCACAAGATTCGAGGCCATGACACTAGAACGTGTCATGACTATAATAAATTCATGCAACATTTTCCAGAGGAGCAAAGACAACTTTTCATAGATATGTTCTTGGCAGATCCTGCATCACTAGCACCAAATACTTTTACAGGGGCAGTTTCCCCTCAAAATGCTCCCCTCAAGATCTTTAATGATCCGCTCCCAAATCACAATAACAAGTAGTTAAATCTGAATGGGACGAACAAGGGTGTAATGGCAGAAAACAATGATCATGAAGCCTCGACTTCACTAAATCCACCTGTTGCACCACAATTAGGAAGTCAGCCACGACCCAAGATAGTCGGTTTAGTAGAATTAGACACCGAACTACCCGTGGAAGCCGTAACAAGGACACGAGAGTATTCCTCTCAGCCAAGTCCAAGTTACCCGCTAGAGGCAGATAACATCCAACAAATATTAGTAAAACCCGTGGGTGCCTATGATCTAATTAATGACCTAACAAAAACCTTCTCTCACATCTCCTTTTTGGATTTGCTGAGGAACTCTCCTGCCCACAGGGCTTGCTCTTTTAGAGGCATTAGGATTAGGTCATTTAATTAACATCACTCCACCTCCCGAAACACAGGTAAACCATATAGACTTTGATATCCACCCTCCGGGGCAGCCGGATAGGGATACCGAGTTTATATTTGAAATAAACAAAATGCCAACAGACACTGAGATTGCACGCAGAGGTGATCCAACCTTACATTTGCAAGTATGGGTTTATAACAATTACGTTAAACACGCAATGGTTGACGATGGGGCAGCAGTTAACATAGTCCCCTTCTCTTTCCTTCAAAAGCTAGGGTATGGAGAAACAAATTGTTCCACGACTCGGAATACGCTAAGAGGCTATGATAGCCTTAAGGCCACTTCGATTGGAACTATAATACTACCAGTTACCTTAGGACCCAAAACAATCCTGACTGAGTTTTATATTATAGATCGGGAAACCAATTATAATATGATCCTCGGCCGACCATGGATACACCATATGAAGGAAATCCCTTCTACGTTATTTCAAGAAGTAAGGTTCTTGCACTTAGGGAAGATATTCGTAGCCAAAGGTGATCCAAAACCATTCGATATACACCTAGCTGACTTAAAGAAAAGACCGAGCGTTCACTCTGAGTTTGAACTCCCAACAAACCAACTTAATAAACCGACTGACATGAAACCAGAAGAAAAGTTGGTACCTACAACAGATCTTGAGACTATGAGCCTAATCAAGACTATCCCAGCCCTCAAGGATGAGACTACCATTGTAGAAACAATATCATTAGGAACTACTGTGAAGATTGTCGACTTACTAGAACAGGATCTACCAATTTTCCTACCATTTGATTCTGCAGGTATGGGATATACCCTAGGTGTTGGTACTCTTCCAGCAGAAGATCTCTACATGGTGGAAGTAACCGAAGCAGAAGAAATTGACGTAGAAAATGTCCCAACGTCCATCTTCCCAACCAAATATTGGACTCTCCATTTTGATGGAGCAAGATGTTGTTATGGGGCTGGGGCAGGTGTGATCTTTACTTCTCCCGAGGGAAAGATCCTACCGTTCACCTTTAAACTAAATTTTGAATGTACAAACAATGGCACGGAGTATGAAGCCCTCCTCCTTGGCCTCATCATAGCTAAATGGCTCAGTGTTAATGACATCAGGGTGTTAGGAGACTCTCAATTAGTAGCAAACCAAGTCTCTGAGGTGTATGAGACCAGAGTTGAACACTTACAGCTCTACAAAATAGGGGTATTAGACTTAAGCAAAGAGTTTGACTTTATATCAATTGAAGCAATCCCACGAGAACAAAATCTTCTCACAGATTCTATAGCAACCTCAGCATCATGATTCACTCCAAACGGTGAGTTGGAGGATACCTATTTCATTGTATATCTTCGTACTGAACCATTAGTGAAGAAAATGTTAAACCCTCTTTTAACGAACATAGATGAGAACAAATCCACTATCTTAGAACACGTTGATAGTGATAGGGCCACTCTTGACTACTTGAACACCTATGCAGTGTTACATCTCACCCATCACATGGTAGACTTGTCTTTAATCCCACATTCATCTTCCTACTTCGGGAATCCCATGATAGAGCTTCCCCCACAAAAAGAATTCGATACATATGCGGTAGAGCATAGAGACGATCTGGGATTACCTCCAGCCCCGCCTGAGTTTGAAGAAGGTAATGCTTCTTTAATCGAAGAAACAATTGATATTAACATTGGAATGGAGGAAGAACCAAAGATCTTGAAATTAGGATCCTCATTAACTCCAGACGAAATAGAAATACACACTCGAATCCTCAAAGAACATCAGAAGGCTTTTGCATTTAATTATAAAGAAATGATAGGGGTTGCACCTCACATCGTGGTGCACAACCTCGTCACCAATCAGATGCAAAGCTAGTTAAACAAAAATCGAGGCCAATGAAACCCAAGGTGGCTCTCATGGTGAAGGAAGAAGTAATGAAACTCCTCCAAGTAGGATTCATCAAGTCAGTCGATTACTCTCAGTGGGTATCTAATATCGTTCCCATTCTAAAAAAGAATGGGAACATACGCATCTACATAGACTTCCGAGATATTAACAAAGCATGCCCTAAGGATGACTTCCCGTTACCATCCATAGATGTCATCATTGACACAATAGCCAGATTCGAGTTGTTGTCTCTCATGGATGGATTCTCAGGATACAATCAAATCAGAATATCTGAACAAGACCAAGCCAAAACCACATTTATAACTCCTTGGGGAACCTATTGCTACGTTGTTATGCCATTCGGTCTCAAGAACACTGGTGCTACATACCAGTGGGAAATGACATACATATTTCATGATCTTATTCACAAGATCATGGAATCCTATGTAGATGACTTGTTGGCCAAGGCCAGGAAGCATTGCGATCACCCAGAAGTACTCCGCATCATTCTTTCACGTCTAATAGAATACAGAGTCACACTAAACCCAAAAAAATGCATTTTTGGTGTGACAGGAGGGAAGCTCCTTGGTTACATTATATTGTCACGAGGGATCGATGTAGACCCAGCCAAAATCAGTGTTGTTCTTGAAATGATCCCACCATCAGATGAATCTGGAATCAAATCATTTCTTGGGAAACTCGATGCAATCCAAAGATTCATCCCAGATTTAAGCTTTTCCATTCATCCAATCAACAATCTACTCAAGAAAGATTATAGTATCGATTAGACTAACGACTGCAACGACGCTTTCAAAGTAGTTAAGTGTTTCCTGTTGTCACCACCCACGCTAATGCCACCTAAACCAGACTCCCTTTAATCTTATATTCACGAGCTACTAATGTCTCGCTAGCCTATATGCTGGCTCAAGAAGATGATGACAAGAGAGAATGTGATCTATTTTATAAGCCACACGTTACTCGATTATGAAACATGCTATACCTAAGAAGAACGAGAGTGCCTTGCCATAGTATTTGCAACCAAATGCTTAAGACATTACATGCTAAATCAAGAAACGAGGGTCATTGTAAAAACAGACCATTTACGAACCTTCCTCACGCAAGGGTCCTTGTCTAAGAAGGCTGGACGTTTTATAACCTTAATGGGTGAATTTGAATTAACTTTTGTAAATCAAAAGTCCGTTAAGGGACAAATCATAGCAGATTGGTTAGCTGACAACCCATTAGACGGAGGTGATCTAGTCGATTTGGACTTTCCCGATGAATGCATATATTATGTCGAAACTAGACCTCCCATCTCTGAATGTCCTTGGTATACTGATATTGTTAATTATATCATGAACCATACATATCCAGAAGGTGCTACACCACAACAAAGAAGGCGGTTATGCATTATCGTAGCTAAATACATTATTATAGAACAAGTGCTCTACCATAAGGCTTTCGATGGAATGCTTCTAAGGTGTGTTGACATAGAAGAATCCAAAAAGATCCTCCACGAATCTCACAATAGAATATGTGGAGGCCACTTCAGTGGTCATGCCACCACTCACAAAATACATCGGATGGGATATTTCTAGCCCACTCTAGAACACGATGCAGTAGAGTTTGTATGCAGGTGTCATAAATGCCAAGAATTCTCCCACGAGATTCACATGCCGGCACAAGCTCTACAACCAATCACTACTCCATGGCCCTTTTCTACATGGGGCCTAGATTTGATAGGGAAATTATCTCCCTCATCTATAGATGGCCATAACTTCATAATCACGGCCACCGAGTATTTTACCAAATGGGTAGAGGCTATGCCTCTCACCACTGTACCAGGTTCCATGATCGCCAAGTTCATTTTGAACCAGATCATTTACAGGTATGGTGTCCCACAAATCATTATCACAGATAATGGGACTTCTTTTAAGAATGATGAGGTTCATGAATATGAAATAAATTTAAAATAAGCCATCATACAGCCTCCCTATATTACCCTCAAGCCAATGGACAAGCTGAAGCAACAAACAAAACATTGAAAGCCATTCTCCTTAAAACCGTGAAAGAAAAAAAAAATATTGGCATTTAAAGTTATACCCGGCCTTTTGGGCCCACCAAACCTTAATAAGAACACCAACAAGAGCAACTCCTTTCTCGCTGGTATTTAGAGCGGAAGAAGTTCTCCCTCTTGAGGTTGAAGATACCCAGTCTCTGCATCTCATTACAAGGGATTCTGGATGAAGACGCTTAGAGAGAAGCGCGTCTCTCCCAACTAGAAAGCCTAGATGAGGCCAAGTTAGATGCTGAACAGCGGCATAGAGTCTATGCTGACCGGATGTGCCGGCAGTATAACAAGAAGGTCTATGCATGAGACATATATGAAGGTGATCTAGTTCTAAGACTAGACAGTCGGATCGATAAAAAGACCGGCGAAGGGAGGAAATTCCGGCCCAAATGGTTGGGCCCATACCAAGTCATGAAGGACTATGGAAATGGTGCATATCTCTTATGCACACTGGAAAGTGAGGAATTTGGTGAAATTGTCAATTCCCTACACCTTAAACAATTCTATGCATAAGCGACCAACACTATCTATATAATTATATCTACATTGCATCTTCATGTAGTTAGGTTCATTTTGTCCGCTTGTTTTGTAAAAATCTTGTGATCAAGGAACTTATTCCCAAGGTAATTCATTACAAACTTCTGATGGTATTGACATAATCATCCAAATCATACTTCTTCACTTTCATAGTCACATCACCCATTTCTAAATAATTTCATTAGATAAAGCTAGATATGACAAAGTCTTAATGGTAACCATACCAAGGTCTACATGCTTGTTCTCACTTTTAGTCTCTTCCTAGGATAGGTATCTTGCCTATGGTCTGTTCTAGAAGCTTCATCGTGTCACATCTATCCCGTATGCATATCTCTTTGGAAGTAAGAACATACTGACATTTTGCTTAAATAAACAAGTCAAATATAGATCAAACAGAAAATTTTATTTTTACACATTTCCTTGCCCTACCAACCTTCGGTGATGAGCTCGTGTCTCTTACTAGTGACGTAGGGTTGGGAAAGGATGGGAATGCCCTTACTCGCATGTACCTTGTCCATGGTGATAAGCCCACACTTCTGACTAGTAGCATGGGGTAGGGTATGGGGGTCCTCTTGACAATAAACGTTGAAGGTCATCAAAAAACAATTCAAATGAACCTTTGAAATCTTGAGTCAAAAAACAAATGAATCAGATGTCCAAAATTCCAAGAGAGTTCAAAACCCTGAAAACGAGATTTTGTCTACCATGTGGCCATCTACGGATCTAAGTCTAGATAAACTGCAAAGCAAGTAGCATTCTAAACTATGGAGTCACTTGGGTAGAGTAGGTTTGTAGCATCCTAATTTGGTTCCACCAAATCTTTGTCTATCTCTCATCACTATCATTCAACAAATTTCATAACTTGTGCCCTTTCTAGCTCTCGGTGATGAGCCCTCGCATCTTACTAGTTGTGTGGAGATAGGAATGGGGCAAGTTCATCTGCTCATCATACCAGTTTATCATCACATTTTGTCAAAAACCAATATGAAGTACCAAAAATTGCTTATAGAAACTAAACGTTCAAAATCACATTGTGTCTACATTATCATACATCAGCATCACAAAATACAGAAAGAAAGAAAGCATCTATATCATTTGTTCTCCATTACATACAATCTGAAAAACATATAAAAACAACATTATAATTTACATATGAAAGCAAATCACAAGAACATTGATACCAAGAGTCTGATCCAAAAAGAATATATATATATATATAGTCAATCAAGTTTCCTGTACAATGCCATCATGCGCTGAGCATGGTCAAAATGCTCAAAGAGCCTGGAAAATACAAATACATCATACAAAAAGTCTAAGAGAGCCAAGTGGCCTCTCAACCCCTATGAGATCCCTCTGATGGTGCACGCCCACGTCTAGGAATCTGGCTATGCCGGTGTCTGAGTGCACGGAGGGCTCACGGTCCCGAGGAGCAGCTGCAGCCTCACCATGAAAGTGACTCCTCATCAGATGCTCTGCTATCCTGTACCCTGCCAGCTCGGTACAGAGGGAGGTCACCATCTTGGCCACATGCCAGACAGGGGAAAAAATATCGGTATGCCTACCGGCTGTTGAGGGCTCCCCTGCATCCATGGACAGCTCCGCGCGGTCTTCTCCATAGGGATCATCAGGGTATCAGTGCATACCTGGTGAATCAGGTCTCGCCACTCATCAGTAGTCTCTGCAAGTAAAGGAGAAAAACCCAATTAGAAATAATCAAGAGATAGAAACAAATGTAAACAAAAGGAGAGATAGCAACTAAGGCAATCCTAACTAGAAACAAACATTAAAAGGAAGGATGATAACTCACTCAGATCTCTAGGCCTCCAAGATGGATCTCTAGGGTCGGCACCTGCCACAGATGCTGCCGCTGACTGGTGCACTCCTCCTATGCCTAGGGCCACATAACATCCTACTATGGACTCATCCTCTCCACCCAAGCCCTGAGAGAGTGGCTCCTCTGAAACCAGAGTCACCCTCTCCGCACTCTGCTCTGCCCTCTCCGCCTGTAAGATATCCTGAGTGTCATGCCACTCAGGATCATTGTCCTCCTCTCCACCTGACTCACTGACCTCAGCCTCGGTCTCCTCCTCCGTCTCCCCCCTGTGAACTCCTCAGACTCAGAGTCTATATCAATGGGGTCATCGCTGCTATGGGCGGGACCGACGGCAATCTAAAGTAAGGGTGCCTGAGGAGCACCGACTCTCCCTCGAGTTCGTACTACCCGCCTAGCTGTAATGGGGACACCAGGAGTAACAACTGTCCAACCTCAGCCTCTAGGACCTCCCCTGGCCTCTCGAACTGATCTGTATACTGGTACCACTAGGGGAAGCATACCCATGTAAGGTAGGCCAAACTGCTGAGGCACTCGACCAAAAGGATGTATCTCCACCCTCCCCATCCTGTCAACAAGTTGTCCTGTGGTGGAGCAAGAAATCAGAGTAAGAGCCTCCTCACCCCATAAGCCTGCCATGGCCTGATAGGGTGTGGCCTCCATGTCATCAGTAGTCAGGGAGGTGACTAGTTGATGAGGTGCTCTGAGCACCGACATGTCTGTCCATCTAGCCGCCCTCACAGCTCCAGGATCTACCACCTCTACACCTCTCCCATAGGGGATGAAATGCTCGTAGACCCAGCTCATAACCAGGGTCAGATGGCTCAATGACTGCCCCTATAAATGGACCACCTGGTATAAATCATGATAGGTGGTCCCAAGAATGTCGGCTCCCCAGGTGTAAATCCGGCCATGCCCCTCAATCTGTGCAATGATGGGGGACTAGCAATATAGTAAAGTGTCTCCTCCCTTGTCCCCGATCAATCTCGAGGCAAGGATCCCCATAATGGCCTGACGAATCAAGGGGATAGGCAGGCTAGGAATAGATCGGACCCTCACCCCCTTCTTCGAACTAGTGGAGATAACTACATCTCCCATATATGAGGCCCACTGTGCTGTCTGAGCCTGTGACCCTGCTGTCTCAAGAGTGAGCCATCTCCCAATAATCAAGGCCCCTAGGATATGGTAAACATCCTCCAAAGTAATGGTCCACTCACCCCGGACCCCTGGTAATCGGAAAGTGTTCCGATCTACATCCCAATATGAGAATAAGTCACAAAGTATGTGACTAGATGGTGCAACATGCGGGACCCGTGATATGCGCAGTATACCGGCCCACTGAAGAGTGTCCTACTCATCCTGAGAAAGGGCATCCAATACTGCCAGAAGCCAATCACACTCCCTCTCTTGGCTCCATCGGATATACTCCTCCTTCACCTGCATACACCCAAAACACACAAAATAGAGTAAGTTAGTATCCAGATGACATTAGAAAAATCATGAAAGTAGGTAAGGATGCTAAAAATGCAAAAACAAATTCAAATAAGTGTTATTTGTACATTCTGTGTAGGACCGCTGCCCTGAGCAGGGCGGCGGTTCCGTAATCACCACCTTAAAGGTGGTGGTCTTGTAACCCTGATCAGGGTGGCGGTCTCATAACCGCCACCCTGCTCAGGGTGGCGGTCGTGTCCTGAAAACCCACGCGGGTCATATGCCCTAAAAACGGCTACAAAAGCAAAATAAAGACTATTTTTATTCAAACAAAGCCTACCCAGTAGGTGCCCCCCTAGGTGACCCTATTAAAACTAACATTTTCAAAAATAACCCCCCATGACAAAGATTTCACCATTTTAACATTTTGGGGACAAAAATGGTAAATCAAGAAAAACTAACCTGTGATCTCATGGGTCGGTGTTCTGCTCATGGAGGCATGATCACGATCTCATCCCAAACGTTTTGACTATACTCTCGTGAGAAACCGTCACCGTGGGTCCCAGAGCTCAAAATCAACCAAATCAACACGCACAAATGAATAGGAAAATGGGCCCACTTTTACATATATAGCAACCTGACTTGTTTTGAATACCCTTTTTGAATGTTTGGAGCACCGACGGAGGTAAGTTCTTATCCCCACACAAATGGTATGTCCTCATTTCATATTATTTTAGTATTTATTTTCCAATCTATTTTGTCTATCTGCACTTGAGTCCTCTTTTCATTTTGCAGGTGGCAGGAATTTTGGATGGCGTCATTCCGACACACGGACATATCAGGTATAACTTCTAACTTCCCATTTCGGGACCACCATACTCAGACCCACCATTTTACACCTCTTCATGGCTAAAACACTTCTCCGAGGGGGCAATATGTACGTACCCAAAATTGTAGGGTACTGCACCACCAGAACAACATTACACGTGCCCCAATGATGATACAGGTCTCCTCGCAAGGTGTTCAGAATCTAGAAAATCTCTCCAAGCATGCATTAACATCCCACATGCCCCGCTTAGCCCCTACGTGCTTTGTTTTCTCTTCTCCCCTCCTTTTCTTTGTGTTTTGGTCTTCAGTGACGAAACCGCCGCCTGGGTGGTGGTCTCATGACCGGTCATGGCTGCGGTCCCTGTAACCGCTGCCCTGCTCAGGATGGTGGTCCTTCATGCATTTTCTAGAATGCTCTTTTTAACATGACTCATGTAAATTTTCAATGTTTACCAGCTTTTTTCACCACCTTTTCTTGTATTTATGATTCTGGTTCCCTGGAATAGTGTTTTGGCATTGTTTATGGTTTAAGAGATCAATTTGGTTTTCACCTTTGGGTAAATGAGATTCTATAAATAGCTGGCTTGTGCTCAAGCAAATGGCCCCTCAAATTTTCCTCTGAATTTCTCATTTCAATAGCTTAGCCTTTCAATTTTTCTTAGGATTCATAGTTTCATTTGTTGTATGCATGGTTAGTGTTGTTTAGTTGTTAGAAAGCCACATATTCTCCTTGCGTAGGTACTGTTATTATTTCATCCAATTAATTGGAGTAGGATAGTTTGATTTTTAGTAGGAAGCCATTAAATTTGTAGGTTATGCTCATCAAATAGGATAGTTTCAGGTTCTCGACATTTTATGTTGTATGAATCGCAATAAATCCCACTAGGAATTACATAAGCCAAGCTCTGTTCTCTTGCGCTATCCCTCTCCTACTCGCATTGTATTCAGTCTGCATCCTAAGCTGCCATTGTCCCAATATCTACTTCTACTGATGCTAGCATTACACACTTTTTTGGATCCACGTGAACATGAAAGAATGAGGAGATCACACTGAGGGGACAAGGCCACACACCATCGGATTCGCCACTGTTCTATAAAATCCAGGTTCAAGCTTTCAAAGTTCTAGTTAAAGCATATCAAATAGAGTAGCCAATCATTTCATTTCAGTTAATTTTACTTTCAATATTGCCAGGGAAGCTGTGGGGATTGATAGTTTCTGAGAAACTATGATTCACTCCTCACTTCTGAGGTAGGATCGAGAGTCTTTCAAATAGAGTAGATCAGTTATCTGTTTATTTAGAGTAGATCTACAAACTACACAGACAAGTAGCTATACTCAGTTGCTTTGTCTATTTTAATTGTGTTATTAGTTTAGTTGTCAATTTCCAGATATATTAGATAATTGCACTTTAATTTTTTTTAGTAGCTTATCAATAAAATCAGATTTAGGAACATACCTAGATATATCTTATGTAGTTAATTTATTTTTTCATTAGTTAGATTTATATCATTTCCTTCTTGCATGACAATCATGGGACCTAGAGAGCCCAGAGAATACGTATTCGAGCCAATCATGCCTCAACCCAATATTATTATGGAAATAACTGATATAGATCAGAACCTTAGAATCCAAGTCTTCCAAACAACAACAGACTTACAACAAATCAACTCACAGTTAAGAGGGTTAAACGTAGAAGACAACAAAGCGTACATGTTTTGGTCAAACCAGCCAAACTATAGATTACCCTAGACAAATATCTGCATGACTATAGAAGGGCTTGAAAGAGAGAAAACTTTTAGTTGTGATCCTTTGGTCCCACAACCAGACGCGAGAGACACTCTCACGGACATAGATACTAGTTTAAGAATTCAGGTTGCAAGAACGTCTGTAAGATACTCTGAAAAGATTACACAACTATTAATTCTAAACATAGAGGCCAAAAAGGCATACGACTATTGGATACTAGGGATTAGGGACTGATTACGCACATGACCATAGCAGGTCCACAATAACCATGAATATGCGGTTGTGATTCACAAATACCACAACCCAACGAGTCCATAGGTCAATCCAATGTTGACGCTGGCTTATGCACATTAGTATTCAGATCCACTCCACTTCCACCTATCATTATCACACAATTATCCTTGTTAGACGTAATAGTTAACGAATTTAAGGATTTCTGGACTAGACCAGAGATTTGACTGTAGAGTCCACTATACCCATCATCCATTTTCATGACCCTATCTGGAGACATACACGAAACAATCCCATGTCATTTTCCATGTATCACACAACCCATAGATCGAATCACGCCAGAGCTCGATATTGATTAGAGCCTTCGAGCAGTCAACCTTGTCGATCGATCTATCACACTAGTTTAGGTTAGGAGGGCCTTCTTTACCTTAGATTCACAGATTCCACTAGTGCATGTCGAAGACATAAGATTGCCTAACTAAATTTTCTGCATCCCATGCATAGTCCATCCCCATCGGCTGTCTCGGCATGACCTCGGGAGGTCGGGTGCGAAGAAGAGTTACTTGTAGATTCCCACGCTCGCTTGTCACTTTTCCATCGTATAGTGCCCTTGTGCCTCCAAAGGGTTTTG
This sequence comes from Taxus chinensis, assembly GCA_019776745.2. Lineage (NCBI taxonomy): Eukaryota > Viridiplantae > Streptophyta > Pinopsida > Cupressales > Taxaceae > Taxus > Taxus chinensis. The sequence continues at coordinate 70,364,795 of CM034156.1, read as the reverse complement.
ATGCCCACCTCTAAAATCCTCCACAACACAATCAATCCAAAAATCTCTTATTCCTCCCCACAAAAACATATCTATGTCTTTTATGCCTCCCACTCTCTTATGGCTGCCACAAAGTACAAAGTGGAAAAATAGAATAAGGTGGGGCATCCAAAACTCACTACCTCATAAAAAAACAAAGAAACTCTTATGCCTCCCAACATATTTCATCCCCATTTCCAAATATCACCATAACCTAAGGTAAATTTACCACCCAACACTTCAAACAATAGCACAACTCCATACAACACATAACATACAAAAAAAACAAGAAGAAACTAAGAGTGCAAGATCCTACCTTGCCATGGTAAAGCTCCACCTTTCAAGAAAGACCAAAATCCTTAAAATTCAAGCAACTCCAATCTCCCTTATACTCCAATAAGCAAGCACTCTCAAAAATCCAAGATTCCAAGATACACAAGTAACCCCATTTATTTTCCAAAACTTTGAATATATTGAAAAGAGGAGGAAGATGACGTGGCTCCATGTATGATGCCACATAATTTCTTCTCCACTCCACATCACCTAAGTCAAAACCATACTCCAAGGAAAAATAAATGGGTGGTTGAGAAATATGACAAACCTCTTACCTACACCACTCCAACCCATACCCTTTAGGACAAGAAATAAATAAAAGTAATAAAGTGTAATTAAAACTCACATTTTGTCTTCCAAAACACATCATGGGGTCTAATTTTGACCCCCAAACCCATAGGTAGGGTTTATATAATAAATTAAGAGGTGTGTGACAAGTTTAACTTGTCCCACAAGCCTCCAATATTGGCCATTAAGGCCAAATCCGAATTTCCAAGAAGGGGTAGAGTGTACAACACTCAAGATCACATACACTTCACTTGCAAAACATAAACCAAAGAACCATATAAACAATAAATGAATTCTTTTTTTCCAATATAAAATTTAGCTTAATGTTCACTTAATTAAGACACATAACCCAATAATGAAAAAAGGGAAATTACTTCAAAATTTAAATCACATATACCAAAAATTAAATAAATAAAAGAAAATAAAGGACTAAACATAAAACCTTGGTCACAATTGGAGGTAATTCCCCCCCCCACGGGGAACCCCTAACAACAAATCAAACACACATAACCTAACACATGTTTCCATGGTGACCATTGTTGAATCCATCTAGCATTTCGATGTGGTTGGTATCCAATCCCCGTTTGATTGTTGTGATATAAACGCATGCAAAACACATAATACCTCCTTCAGCCTCGTGGCCGCATCAAAACATCCAAGGTAAAATATATACATATAAATCAACAATCATCCATACATAAATTAAATCATCATCTAGGTAATTAATGTTACTATTTTAAAATTCCAACAACATCTCAATTCTATATTTCATCAATAACACTAAGATCACAAGAGTAGTTCACTGCTAAATCGTACTCAATATGACAAAAATGTCGAATGTCAGAATAGATATAAATATCTCAGCACATCATCATCAATATAAAATGTCTCTCTAAGAAATCCACACGATCATACTATGAATCAAAATCCATCAAGTAAAGTATCTCATCATCTAATCATCATACTAAACCAAAATGATACAATAATATTTATGTCAACAGTAATCAAAATAAAAATGTAATAAGTGTCGAAGGGAAGTGGGAACTACAATGTATTTAATTGTTTATTTATTTACTACAACATAACAATCATATTTAGGCATTTATTTCCATATTTTCTTAATCAATCATCCGATTGAAAATCTTGAAGTATTTCTTCCTGTTGAGGAAGTCTTTGAGGGTTGTAAAATAGTGCATAGTAAGAAAAAATCATACTTTAAGAAAACCTTTTCCCCTTCTTAGTTCTCTGGTATTGCTGTTAGGAAGCTTCTCCTTTTTCTTCTTTTTGTTGTATCTTACTATCTTATCTGGAATTTCAGGAATTCTATTTACATGGGTAGGATCCCATCCAAAACAAACTTTACCAATCACAAACAAATATAATCTTAATTCAAGATGTAATAGTTATGTACGCACATATATTCTATTTCAGGATAAAATATTTTGTTTGAATTGAATATTTGGAAAGGCTTTAAGGTCCATTACAAGAAATAAATTTCAATAAATATCACAAGAGAAAGAATAACATATAACAATAGAGTTAAACATGCTTGAATCAGACAACAAGCATAAAAAAGAAAATCTTAAAATGTCACAAATAAACAAAGACAAGACGATCAATCCAACTAACTAGATTGAGATCTAAGATTCATGTGCCTTGGGACTGAGTATCAGTTTGATGAAATTATTTACTTATTTAAGACAACCATCCACACCTCCTTGTTTAAATCATTATAAAAAAGAAGGCCATATGGAAGAAGAACGTCAATAGAAGTAATAGGCCTAAAATAGTTAGAAGGAGAAGAGAGGGGATATTTCTCCTTATCCAACTCGGGATGATCTATGGGAGTTTTCCTCAAATAATGTTGTTCACGGTGAGGATCCTACAGATGATTATTATCCAGTAAAAGGGGTAGAATCAACCCTTGAGGGACACTTTTCAAAAAAAGAAACTTTAACAAGGTCAGATGGGGCTTTAATGGTGAACTGATAAGGGAGAGAATCATTCGAGAAGGCCTAATTAGCCCCACTTCTACACTTAGGTCTCCCACAATACTTAATCAAGTATCTAGTTTCATAGTATCTATGATAGAAGAAAGTCAATTTTTCATAGAAAAGTCTTTGAGTCTAAACCCTCTCTCCAATAGGCAAGTTAATATTCTAAGGAAGATCAAAGGAAACATCCATATCCACAAAAATTTGAGCAAAAGAGTTGTGTACAAACTAGGTTGAGGTAGAATTTGATTTTACAAACTCCCCCAAAGTGTTCCCAATAGCTTCAAAGGAGGGTTCATTCTATAGTTGCAAAGGAAGATTTGTAAGTCTGACCCACAAAGGAATTGTATAAAAAGAGTCTCTTATTGAATAAAATGAGGGATACTAGGGTTTAGTCATGAGACCGTGATCCCACAAATCCAATACCAGTTATGAACAACATCTTGATATTTAATAGATAAAATATGATATTAAAGTGTCTTCAATTATAATGATATTGAAATAAAAATACAATAAAATATAATTTTAATTTGGCTGATAGGCCTACTGTATACTCAATACAAACATTTTTGACATTCGTCATGCTTCAACATTGATACCTCTTGTTGCTCTTTTCCATTCATTAATTGACAGCTCCTCTTTCCCCATTCTATTGAAATATTGACGATTGATAATAATCCATTAATAAATAACATAAATAAATAAATAAGCACTAAAAATTATTTTTTAAAAGCAGAAACGTATGGTTGTTTTTGCCAGCATGGATGAGGAAATGCGATCAAAACAAGAATCACTTATCGTAGAGGCATTCTATTGTTTCAGTAAAAGTAGTGTACATATTGGCCACATCCCGTATTATGTAAAGAATTTTAGATTTGTGAAATTGTGTAATGTTTTTAGATTTATAACGTAATAAATAATAAATTTATATGTTTTGCGACAATAACTATACCATGGAGTTTTCCAAGAATCATTCGTTTTAAAGGAGAAGTAAGCACATCGACATAGGAATTGAAATAATTATAGATATTATCACCAATTGCGTATTGTACTTAGAATTTTTTATATCTGAATACAAGTTTCTAGATAATTCACAAATCCATTAGGTCTAGAGAGTTTTTAAAGATAATTTACGAAGATATTTTTCTATATTTTAGATATTGTTTAGGTTTCTTAGGATAAGCTATAAGGATTAAGACGGTGTGTTGGAGGATGTAGTGCCCACTTCCATTTGACATCTTTTAATACTGATCAGGGCACTGTTGACTATATTATGGACATTATTATAGTTTTGATTTAGTATGATGATTAGATGATAGATCATGGATTAGTTTTGACTTGGATTTATATATGAGGCATGATGATCATTAGAGATATTTTATATATTGATGTTGATATAGTATTTGACATGGTTATATTTATCGATGTTGTTCGGACATGCAATATTTGGATATATTGAGTAGACCTAGAAAATGGAACTAATTGATAATCATATAGTTGTTGATAAAATTGTAAATGATATTATTGGTTACCTTTATGTTGTTGTGATACATATATATAATATATATATATATATATATATATATATAATATATATATATATATATATATTATATATATATATATATATATATATATACTATATAGGGAATCATGTTTATATACATTTTGGATGTTTTAATATGGCCACGAGGCTGAAGGAGGTATTTGTGTGTTACAGGTTAAAATATCACAACAAACATCAGGGGGATTGGAGACCAACCACATTGGAATTCTAGATGAATTCAAAAATGTCACCATGGTAACTTTTAATTTTTTGTGTGTTTGATAGTTGTTAGGGATTCCCATGGGGGGGATCCCCTTCAAATCTGACTAAGGGATTTATGTTTTCTTTTATTTGGTTCCTTTTTTTAATGTCCGCATGTGTTTATTTAGTGGCACATTGACCTGTATCATTATTTATTACATGGCATGTAAATATTTTGAGTAATCATGTTGTTATGTTAATTAATCAAATTGGGTCATAAGAAAGTAATTATTAGGGTTGTTGAACTTGATTTAAAGTGTTGTAAGAAATGTTTAAGAGATGTGTAAGTTTATTTTGGAGTATGGAAAACTACACCTTCTTTTAAATTCGAATTTGTCCTTGGAGGCTGATTTTTGAGGCATGTGGGACAAGTTACACTCGTCCCACACTCAAATTTATTTACCAACCATACCTATGGTTGGAGGGTTAAATTTAGACCTTCTTTATGAATTTTTGTAAGTCAAGTTCAATGTTTTAATTGCACTTTTCTTACATGTTTTAATTTCAATCCTTTGGGGTGTGAGTTTTATTGAGTGTGTAAGTAAAATTTTCATATTATTCATCCACCCAATTATTATGCATTGGAGAATGAATTTGACTTGGGTGTTGGCATTGAGGATGTGTGATTTGGCAGCCTACATGGATCCACCTCATCCTCTTCTCTTCCCTCTTCTATAAAATTCAAATTCCTTACTTTTTTTTGGGTTGCTTAACTTTTTCATACTTCATTTTGGGGTGAATTCTTTTGCTATTAGAGCTCTTGTTTTAGAGAAGTTGAAGGTTGTTGAATGCTTGTGCTTTGTTGATATTTTGGGCTACTTGGATTGGAATAGTTTGCTATTTGGAACTTGGAAAAACTCCATCATGGAGAGGTAAGAGCTTAGCTCTTTGAAATACTCTTTTTACCTTTTTTTGAATGTGTGAATGGTTGTTTGTTTGTTTTTTTGATGGTTGGTTAGGTAGACTACCTAGGGATGGTGTAGGGGAAGACTATGGGGTATTTTGTGGGAGGCATAAGTGTTTTGAGGAGGTATAACTGTGGAGGGATTTTGGATTTGGGTTCCACCTTGCAAAGAATTAGCTTACATTTCTTTACCCATTATGGGGTGCCATAAGAGGTTGGGGAGGCATAAGGAAATGTGAGGAATAAGGGGTACTTGGGGGAGGCATAAGGGTATCTCATGGTTTACATTATTATATTTTAGTAGTTCGATCTCAGGTGGTGATACCCAATTTCCCCTTAAGAGGCATAAGCAGCATCCCCCATAGTTTCTTACTCAGGCTTGGTTGATGAAGCTTGAGTTTTGTTTGTTGTGTTTCATGTGGTTGCAAATTACATTTTGTGTTGGATTGTGTCTTAAATGTAAAATGTTTCTTTTGTGTTGAGGAAGCCTATTGTTGCCATGTGTTGAAACACATCTTCTATTGCATTGTTGTTGGGTCTCGAGGGCCAATGAAGAGGGTGGATTATCCTTTTCATACGATGTCTTGGTTGGGTGGAGAGTGTTGACTTTCCCCTACTTTTGTTGTGATCAAATTGGAGGATGATGGAACTCCTTGTTGTTGTTCTTGAAGCTGAGAAAGAGGACATAATTTTGACAGTCCTTTGTTGAGATTTATTCTTATTGTAACCTCTTCCCACTTTGAAGTCGATGACATTGTATATTAGCTGTGATGGAAAGGCTGCTCTGTTTTAGCTATGGAAGTTGTATTTAATTATGGAAGAATATACCTTGTATTCAGTTATGTTAATAGAAAAGAAAGGCGTGTATTCTGTATGTTGTATTTTGAAAATATATGGGAAAGGAGTTGTAAAAAAAAATTCATTAAATCAATGGAAGTTTTCTTACCTTTTTGCACCTGGCATTGTTATATTTAAGTTCTATATTTGAAATCCCTCTTTAGAAAATTGGAAGAAATAAATACGTATGAAGAAAATGTCTTAATCTATTCTATTGAAATGCATGATTTGAAAAGAATAGAATCCACATTCTTGTTTCTACATTTTGATTGAAGGAAATATAATTATTTTAAACTAGCATGGAATGAATTCAATTTTGTTATAGTATGGCAAAAGAAATAGATTAATCCTTATTTGTGAATTGTATAAACTCCATATTTTATTTCACTGTATACTTGCAAAATTTTATCAAATATTAATTAGTATGACCCTACAAACTATAAAAGACAAATGAAATATTCAATTGAACTTAATGTGATCAAAATGATCCCAAGTAAACTAAAACACTTGAGGAAATTTTCATTGAACCTTGCAAATCAAGCTCAAACAAAACAAAACCTCAGTCTTCTAGCTATGTAAAATTGGAAATCTTGAGTTGTAAATCAATAAAAAAATTTACCTTTACTTTGTATCCCAAATTCTTCCAAGTGAAATCCTCCATGCCTATTTGGCATGTCGAGAAAGAATTAATGGAAAATTTGAACAAACTGTGCAAGTTAAAAATTACCAGTTCACTTTTTAAGTGAGAGAAAAATGTTTTCTCAAATTTTACCCTTCAAATCTTATCAAAATTTAAATCTTAAGATTCCTATGCAGAGAGGACTTTGAGAGCTTTCCAAAAAGTCCTCCTTTGCAAAAAACCAAGTTCCCAATCAAAACTTATGGCCTTCTGAAGTTTTTACTTCATTTGGCTTCAAAAATAATCTAACTGTCAAATTTAAATGAATAAAATATTCTTAGGTGGACCCGCGGGCTAAAACTTTCCTTTTTCACTTTTTTCCCAAAAGGTGCAAAGTCATGAAGTTTCCATCTGCTCCGCTAACCTGCAAGCCTTCATTTTGTCTAAAAATGATCTAAGTGCAAAAATGAAAAATTGGAAAAAATTTCCCCGTGGCCCCATCAACCCGCCTTTACCTTTTCAAAATTACTTATGAGGGTGCGCGGGCCCGCAACCCTTAACTTAGCTTTACAAAAAAAATTGGCAAAATTTCCTAACTTTCCCAGCCGGCCCATAGCCAATCAGGTGTTGCTACGTGGCTTCACGAGGAAACAAAGGAGGTGCATAATCATTTAAAACCTTAGCACTTTTGAAAATAAATTTGGAATTTCTTCTAAGTTTCCTCCATGGCCTTGCCAGCTCGCAACCAATCACATGCTGCTACGTGGCTTCACAAGGTGTTTTGAAGCTTTGCCAGAGGAACAGGCTAAAATGTTCCTTTTCACCCTTTCTAATTTAAATCAAATATCATGTTTTACCTCCGGCGACCCGCCTTCTTGCCTAAGCATGGATTTTGGACACGTGTCCTTAGCGGACCCCAAGTTCGAAATTTTCCTTTTGGGCACAAAGCCCTGCCATAGGTGCATGGAAGTGAAATGCGCTTTTCACCCAAGAGCGCTAAGGGCAAAATTTCTTCCCCAGGCCCGCCTTTGGGAAAAGTTTCCTCCCAAGGCCCATTGACCCATAACTTGAGAAATATGAGAAGTTAGGAGGAATTCTATATATCACTGGAAAGAGGAGGAAATTTCCTATCTAATGGGAGTGTTTTCAAGAAATTTTGAGTGCGTTAATTTTGAGAAAAATGAGGCTGAATATTTTAAGTCAGTAAGAAAATGGGATAGTGAGAAATTGCCTCTTAATCTAAATGATTATTCTAACCCTAAGTTTTGACCTTGAGAACTTTAATAATTGTTGTAATGGGAAAACTATAAGCTATTAATTATATTTGACCTTGAAACTTGTTTGTGACAACTTTTGTATTGTAGTATGGTTGTAGACACTTTTAAACAAAAAAAAATACTCCATAATTTTTCTAACTATTCCTAGGTTGTTCTTGGGTCTCAAGGGGGTTGTTTTAATGGGCGTTACACTTGGTATCAGAGAATTGGTTCAAAATATTGGACCCTTGGGCACACTAGAAAACTTGAGACATGAACATTTAAACCTAGTGTAATATTAAACCTAGCACACTTTTAAATCTAGATAACAACTTTGTGTGGAAATTGCATATTTTAGTAAACATGGAAAACTGAATAAAACCTAGAATAAATAACTAACTCTCACCTTAGTTTGTACATGAGGCACAAACAAGAAAAGGAGTCTTTTTTCATAGACCTAGACTTACCACCACTAGATCATGCTATAGCAGCTATTCTACCAGAGATTTTACAGACACTTCAGGATGTTAATGCCACTCTACGTGGAGGGACTGTAGGGGAACATTCAGTCAGACATGATAGGGTGACATCCATTGAGGCTTGTGCATCTCCTTGGCACAACGAGGAGCATATAGAAGAGAACTCCCATGAGGATTCAGTTAGAGCAAAGTCACCTCAAAGGGGACATGGTGACCGAGTTTCAGGACACAGAGATAGGTATCAGAGCGCTAGGCTTAGAGATGAGCACGCAGAGAGGTCTAGGGGCCATCAGAATATAGCTACAGATCACATCAGGGAGATCTTGAAGCTATGGCTAGCTCATTATTCTGGTGACATAGGTGGATTTCATGCAGAGGCCTGGTTGGAAAGCTTGAGTGGATGCTTCAAGCTCTTCCCTTATTCTAGAAACATGAAATCTCATGTTGTGATCCATATAATGAGGGATGGAGCAAGTTTCTGGTGGAGGATAGAGGAGAAGAAGCTCCATGTTGATTCTGAGATAGTTACCTGGGAGCTCTTTGAGGAGCAGTTCAGGAGCAAATATTTATCTCGGAGGTTCATACAATAGAGGATTGATGAGTTTCATGACCTTTGACATGCATCTCTTACAATGGCTGAGTATGAGAGTAGATTTTTGGATCTACTCCAGTATGTTGATTTCATGTAGGATGAGCAGGTGCATATCCACAGGTTCATTTGGGGCTTGAATCTAAACATTGGAGGTGTAGTGTGGATCCATTGTCCATATACACTAGTTGAGACCTATGAGAAGGTCTACATAGAAGAGGAGACTCAGGAAAAGACCCAGTAGAATAGAGACTAAGTCCAGAGCCACATACAATAGACATAGGACAACAGATCGAGGGGGTCAGTACCTCCTCCTTGTGGTGGAAAGGGTTCAACATAGTCACCTTTTAGACACAGTAGCAACAACAGTCCCGCCCACCTTATAGACCACTATAAAGATTTGATACACACAAAGGTTAGAGTATGGGGCTTCCTTCTAGGGGCTCCATTAGGAATTAGGGTGAACCTAAAGCTCATTCAATAGGTGCTTTCCAACAGAGACCAAAACACTTCGTAGATGGGTCATCAAGATCCACACCATAGACCTCTAGAGTACCGGCTAGACCTATTGCATATGGGGAGGATCAGGCGGATGTTTTGGTTGTGGCATTGTTAGACATTTTTGGAGAGACTGCCCACATAACCCTAATAACAAGGGTAAGACAAAGATCTCGGATCCTACTGTTGGTGACATGGGGCGTAGTCATTGGATCTACGTAACGGTTGAGAACCACTAGGATGAGCATCAGAGTACAATTATTGCAACTACAAGTAGCATTAGTGGTATTCCTACTTCCATTTTGTTTGATTTTGGTTCTTCTGATTCTTTTATTGCACCATCTTTAGTAAAGTGATACAGGATGGTAGCAGTTAGGCAGGTTCATAGTTGGGATGTGGAGATGGCTTCTAGAGCTAAGATCTCTGTAGAATATTTAGTTAAGGAGTGTGTAGTGGATTTGGGACCTTTCACCACTACCTCATATCTTCGTATCCTTCCGTTCGGCTCGTATGGATTCATCTTGGGTATGGATTGGTTGTTTGCACATAGGGCCAGGATGGATTGTTACCACAAGACTATATCTTGTGTAGATGATCTAGGAGTTGAGTCAGTGATTTCAAGGGTCAGGACACCCATTTTTATTCACACCATCTCTGCTATGTATCTCAAGTGGTGTGTGTGATGGGGTTTCCAGATGTATGCTATTACAGTTAGTGACAGATCAGAGGATGGGTCTAGTGGACAATCACTAGATGACCATCCCATTTTGAGAGAGTTTTTAGATGTATTTCCAGGGGAGCTACCAGGGTTACCACCCCCATGTGAGAGTGATTTTCATATAGATCTGGTTCTGGGAGCAGAGCCTATCTCACGAGAACCTTATCAGATGACCACCCCGGAGCTCTGTGAGCTAAGGTTGTAGTTAGAGGGCCTTCTGGAGAAAGGCCTAATTTGTCTTAGTGTATCCACTTGGGGTGGACTGGTGATCTTTGTGAAGAAGAAGGATGGATCCTTGTGGTTGTGTATTGATTATCACTAGTTGAATAAAGTAACGATTAAGAATTGTTACCCCTTCCGCACATTGATGACTTGTTTGATCAGATGAAGGGGGCCATAGTTTTCTCTAAGATTGATCTTAAGTCAGGCTATCATTAGCTGAGGATTACAGAGGTGGATATTCATAAGACTACCTTTCGTATGAGATACAGGCCTTATGAGTTCACAGTGGTGCCTTTTGGTTTGACTAATTCCCCTGTAATGTTTATGAGTTTGATGAATGGGGTATTCAAGAATTTCTTGGATCATTTCGTGCTCATCTTCCCTGATGACATTTTGATTTACTCATGTATGCGTGAGGAGCACGAGGGGAAATTTTTCCAGGTTCTTAAGAGTCTTCATGAGCAACAACTTTACGGGAACTTGGAGAACTATGCTTTCTTTCTGACAGAGGTGCAATACTTGGGTCATATCATTTCTGGGGAAGGTATCATAATTGATCCTTCCAAGATTAGAACTATTATGGATTGGCTGGCACTCACCACTTATGACAGAGGTGCACAACTTCATGGGAGTGGCAGGATATTAGAGGAAATTTCTTCAGGACTTCTCTTCGGATTGTGCACCCCATCACTTCCCTTCAGCGGAAAGGGAAGAATTTTGTTTGATCAGATAGATGTGATTAGGCCTTCAGGACACTGAAGGAATGTCTCACTACAACACCTATTCTTGCAGTTTCGGATCCACATGGTGAGTTCTTTGTCTACATGGATGCTTCCTTGGCAGGGCTTGGAGGTGTGTTGATGCAAGAGGCTAGAGTAGTGGCTTTTGAGTATAGAAAAATCAAATATTATGAGCTTGATTATCTTGATCTTGAGCTTGCAACAGTTGTGCATGCCTTGGTTTGATGGAGACACTTCCTTCTTGGTAGGAGATTCACACTCAGGATAGATCACTTGAGTCTTCACCACCTCTTCAAGCGGCCCAATCTCAACGCTTGTTAGTGGCGTTGGATGGAGCTACTTTGTGAGTATGATATGGAGATAGATCATGTAAAGGCCAAGGAGAATGTGGTTGTAGATGATCTCAGTAGATGGAGACATGTGATTATGGCCACTTCAGTGGGCACATATTTGCGGAGTAGGATTCTACAACATATTCCTCTTGATAGCTTCTACATTATAGCTAGAGCAGAGATCAAGTCTCAGAGACCCCTTGAGGGGAAGTTTAATGGTTTTTCATTAGAGGAAGATGGACTTCTTAGCCATAGAGGTTAGATTTATGTTCCCATAGACATACACTTGAGGTAGGACATCTTGATAGAGGCACATAGTGCAACCTATTCATCCCATCCTGGGGTGAAGAAGATGCATGCTACCTTGAGACAGTTATATCACTAGAGAGGACTTCGTAGAGACATGGCTCAGTTTGTGTCATGATGTTTGGAGTGCTAGAAAGTGAAGGCCAAGCATCAACATCCAGTTGGCCTTCTCTTTCCTCATGTTATACTAGAGTGGAAGTGGGACACCATTTTCATGGACTTCATCGTTTGGCTACCGATGTTGAGATACCACCACCACACCATCATGGTCACAATGGATAAATTAACAAAAGTGGCTCATTTTTCTTTAGTGAAGACCACTTATACAACTAGTGTAGTGGCACGGGTTTATCTGGATGAGATTGTCAGGTTGCATGGGATTCCGTGGAAGATTATTTGTGACTGTGATCCTTTGTATACTTCCCATTTTTGGACTACCATGTAGTATGCCCTCAGGACGAGGATCAATTTCAGCACAACATATCACCCTGAGATAGATGGACAGACTGAATGGGTGAATCAGATTTTAGAGGACATGCTCAGGATGTATGTTATGGATCACCAGTCAAGATGGGAGGAGTACCTGTACTTGGTGGAGTTTTCCTACAATAATAGTTTTAGAGTTCTATAGGCATGGCTCCTTTTTAGGTGTTGTATGGCAGAGAGTGCAAGACACCTCTTAGCTAGGATAGGTTAGATGATAGGGTTTATCTTGGACTAGCTTTATTATAGGACATGGAGTAGCAGGTGGTTATGATCAGACAGAGACTGTATGAGGCATAGGACAAGCAAAATAAGTACGCATATCAGCATAGGCTTGACCGTAGTTTTGATGTGGGCATGAAGGTGTTCCTTTGTGTCATGCCACATAAGATCCCTATCCATTATGGAAAAGGTTCTAAATTAGCTCCTAGATTCGTTTTTCCTTTTGAGATCTTGGAGCATATCGGCCCTTTGGCCTACCGTCTAACATTGCCACCTAGCTTGTCTCGTGTACGTGATGTGTTTCATATTTCAGTTCTTAGGAGATATATTGCAAATCCTTCTCATGTGCTAGATTGGACCTCATTGCAGGTGCAAGATCAGGGGTAGGTGATGGTGGAGCTCGATCACATTATAGATCGTAGGACCCTAGGCCTTTGAGGTAGAGAGATTGACCAGGTTCGGGTGTAGTGGGACAGATATGATGAGACTGCGGCTACATGGGAGGATGCTACTTTACTACTAGTTCAATTCCCCACATATATTCCAGTGACTTCCAGGAGGAAATCGAGTCTAAGGGGAGGGGGATGTAGTGCCCACTTCCCTTTGACATCTTTTGATACTGATCAGGGCACTGTTGACTATATTATGGACATTATTATAGTTTTGATTTAGTATGATGATTAGATGATAGATCATGGATTATTGTTGACTTGGATTTATATATGAGGCATGATGATCATTAGAGATATTTTATATATTGATGTTGATATACTATTTGACATGGTTATATTTATGGATGTTGTTCGGACATGCGATATTTGGATATATTGAGTAGACCTAGAAAATATAATTAATTGATAATCACATAGTTGTTGATAAAATTGTAAATGATATTGTTGGTTGCCTTGATGTTGTTTTGATTCATATATATAGATGATTTTAAAATCATGTTTATATGCATTTTGGATGTTTTGATATGGCCACGAGGACGGGGGAGTTATTTGTATTTTGCAGGTTAAAATGTCACAATAAATATTGGGGGATTGGAGACCAACCACATTGGAATTCTAGATGAATTTAACAAGGTCACCATGGCAACTTGTAATTGTTTTTGTGTGTTTGACAGGTGTTAGGGATTCCCATGGGGGGGATCCCCTTCGAATGTGACCAAGGGATTTATGTTTTCTTTTATTTGGTTCCTTTGTTTAATGTTTTCATGTGTTTATTTAGTGGTGCATTGACCCCTTTCATTATTTATTAAATGGTGTGTAAATATTGTGAGTAATCATGTTGTTAAGTTAATTAATCAAATTGGGTCATAAGAAAGTAATTATTAGGGTTGTTGACCTTGATTTAAAGTGTTGTAAGAAATGTGTAAGAGATGTGTAAGTTGATTTTGGAGTATGGAACACTCCACCTTCTTTGAAATTCAAATTTTTCCTTGAAGGCCGATTTTGGAGGCTTTTCGGAAAAGTTAAAATTGTCCCACACCTTTTAAATTTACTTACAACCATACCTATGGTTGGAGGGTTAAATTTAGACCTTATTTATGCATTTTTGTAAGTCAAGTTGAATGTTGTAATTGCACTTTTCTTACATTTTTTAATTTCAGTCCTTTGGGGTGTGGGTTTAATTTGAGTGTGTAAGTAAAAATGTCATATTTTTCACCCACCTAATTATTAAGCATTGGAGAATGAAGTTGACTTGGGTGTTGGGGTTGAGGATTTGTGATGTGGCATCCTTTATGGATCCACCTCATCCTCTTCTCTTCCCTCTTCTATAAAATTTGAATTCCTTACCTTGTTTTGGGTTGCTTCACTTTTGCATACTTCATTTTGGGGTGAATTCTTTTGCTGTTGGAGCTCTTGTTTTGGAGAATTAGGAGGTTGTTGAATGCTTCTGCTTTATTGATATTTTGGATTGCTTGCATTAGAATAGCTTGCTATTTGGAACTTAGAACAACTCCATCATGGAGATGTAAGACCTTAGCTCTTGTAAATACTCTTATTTCCTTTTTATGAATGAGTGAATGGTTGTTTGTTTGTTTGCTTGATGGCTGGTTGGGTAGACTACTTATGGATGGTGTAGGAGAAGACTATAGGGTATTTGGTTGGAGGCATAAGTATTTTCAGGAGGTTTAGCTATCAAGGGAGTTGGGATTTGGGTTCCACCTTACAAAGAAATATCTTACATTTTCTTTACTCATTATGGGGTGCCATAAGAGGTTAGGGAGGCATAAGGAAATGTGAGGAATAAGGGGTACTTGGGGGAGGCATAAGGGCATGTCAGGGTTTGAATTGTTATATTTTCATGGTTTGATCTCAGGTTGTGATACCCAGTTTCCCCTTTGGAGGCATAAGAATCATCCCCCATAGTTTCTTGCTCTTTTGGCTTACTTGATGAAGTCTGAGTTCTTTTTGTTTTGTTTCATGTGCTTGTAAATTGCATTGTGTGTTGGACTATGTCTTAAATGTAGAATTCTACTTGTTGTGGAAGCTTGTTATTTCCATGTGCTGAAACACATCTTCTATTGCTATGTGGTTGTGGATTGGGGGCCAATGAAGAGGGTGGCTTCTCCTTTTCATTGGATTTCTTGGTTGGGTGGAGAGTGTTTCCTTTCTCCTACTTTTTTTATGATCAAATTGGAGAATGATGGAATTCCTTGTTGCTGTTTTAGAAGCTGAGAAAGAGGATAGAGTTTTGGAAGTCCTTTATTGAGATTTATTCTTATTATAACCTCTTCCCACTTTGAAGTGGATGACATTATATATTAATTGTGATGGAAAGGCTACACTTTTTTAGCTAAGGAAGTTGTATTTAATTATGGAAGAATATACCTTGTATTCAATTATGTTAATAGAAAAGAAAGGCATGTATTATGTATGTTGTATTTTGAAAATATATGGGAAAGGAGTTGTAAAAGATTCATTTAATCAATGAAAGTTTCCTTACCTTGTTCAACATGGCATTGTTATATTTAAATTTTGTATTTGAAATCCCTATTTGGAAAATTGGAAGAAAGAAATACGTATGAAGAAAATGTATTAATCTATTTTGTTGAAATGCATGATTTGAAAAGAATAGAATCCACATTCTTGTTTCTACATTTTGATTGAAGTAAAGATAGCTACTTTAAACTAGCATGGAATGAATTCAATGTTTTTATAGTATGGCAAAAGAAATAGATTAATCCTTGTTTTTGAATTGTATAAAATCCTTCTTTTATTTCACGACATACTTGCAAAATTTTATCAAATATTAATCAGAACGACCCTGCAAACTATAAAAGACAAATGAAATATTCAATTGAAATTAATGTGATCAAAATGATCCCAAGTAAACTAAAACACTTAAGGAAATTTTCATTGAACCTTGTAAATCGGGCTCAAACAAAAAAAAAATCAATCTTCTTGTTGTGCAAAATTGGAAATCTTGAGTTGCAAATCAAGCACCAAATTGACCTTTTCTTTCTATCCCAAATTCTTCCAAGTGAAATCCTCCATGCCTATTTGGAATGTCAAGAAATAATTAATGGAAAATTTGAAAAAATGGTGCAGGTTAAAGATTACCAGTTCACTTTTTAAGTGACAACAAAATGTTTCCTCAAATGTTTCCCTTCAACACTTATCAAAATTAAAATCTTAAGATTTTTATGTAAAGAGGACTTTGAGAGCTTTCCAAAAAGTTCTCGTTTGCTAAAAATCGAGTTCCCAATAAAAATTTATGACCTTATGAAGTTTTTACTTAATTTGGCTTCAAAAATAATCTAACTATCAAATTTAAATGAATAAAATATTCTTGGGTGGACGCGTGAGCTAAAACTTTCCTTTTTTCACTTTTTGCCCAAAAAGCGCAAAGTCATGAAGTTTCCCACCGCTCCGCTAACCCGCAAGCCTTCATTTTTCTAAAAATGATCTAAGTTCAAATAAAAGAAAAATTGGGAAAATCTTCCCCGTGGCCCCCCCACCCCACCTTTACCTTTTAAAAGCTAGTTACACGGGCGCGCAGGCCCACAACCCTTAACTTAGCTTTAAAAAATTGGTAAAATTTCCTAACTTTCCCTTCTGTCCCACAGCCAATCAGGTGCTGCCACATGACTTCTTGAGGCAATGACAGAGGCATGGAATCATTTAAAACCTTAGCACTTTCGAAAATAAATTTGGAAAATTTTCTAAGTTTCCTCCATGCGGTCCCGCCAGCCCACAGCTAATTGGGTGCTGACACATGGCTTCATGAGGTGTTGATGGAGGAGCAGATCGTTTTACACCTTAGCACTTCAGAAAATTTTTGGGGAAAAATTTCTAAGTTCTCCTGTCGGCCCGCCAACCCGCAACAAATTGTTGGCTGGCACATGTCTCCACGACGCGACGACGGAAGAGTGGGGTCTTTTAGAGCGTAGCACTTTTCTTGCAACAAAGGAAAATGTTTCTAAGTCTACTCAATGGCCCAACGGCCCACAAATAATCATTAGTTTACATGTGGCATCTCTACGCGTTGGCGGAGGAGCAAGCTAAAATGTTCCTTTTCACCCTTTCTAAATTAAGTCAAATATCCTATTTTACCTCTGACGACCCACATTCCCGCCTAGACATGGATTTTGGACACTTGTCCTTAGCGGACCCCAAGTTTGAAATTTTCCTTTTGTGCATGAAGCCCCACTGTGAGTGGGTGGAAGTGAAATGTGCTTTTCGTCCAAGAGCACTAAGGGAAAAATTTCTTCCACAGGCCCACAACCCCGCCTTTGGGAAAATTTTCCTCCCAAGGCCTGTCGGCCCATAACTTAAGAAATATGAGGAGTTATGAGGACTTTTTTATATCACTGGAAAGGGTGGGAAATTTCCTATCTAATGGGATTATTTTCATGAAATTTTTCGTATGTTAATTTTGAGAAAAATCAGGCTGAATATTTTAAGTGAGTTAGAGAATGGGATAGTGAAAAATTGCCCTCTTAACCTAAATGATTATTCTAACCCTAAGTTTTTACCTCGAGAACTTTAATAATTATTTTAATGGGAAAAATATAATTTATTAATTATAATTGAACTTGAAACTTGTTTGTGAAAACTTTTGTATTGTTGTATGGTTGTAGACACTTTTAAACAAAAAAAATTATTCCATAATTTTCCTAACTAATCCTAGGTTGTTCTTGGGTCTCAAGTGGGTTGTTTTAGCGGGAGTTACAAAGGATGTGTAATCGTATCAACAACCACTTACAATTTTGAAGTTAATATTAGGATAAGTATGCACTTAATAATGTCACCTCCACATGTTGTCTCATTTCCTTGGGTAACACTTTGGGAAAGTTCATTAATGTTGATACCAACTCCACTTCTTATATCCACATAACATATTCTCGGATCCTTGTTCAACTCGACGCTTCAAAAGAAATTTGAGCTAATTTTGACCTTGAAATCCAAGAAAGAGCTTGGAATGAGCCATTGCATTATGAAGGAATGCACTTTAGATGTTTTGCATTTGGCCATATTGTTGCAGAATTCCATATCGTGAAGCAAAAGCATGTAAGATCTACTTTGTGGAAAGATGCCCTCTCATGTAATACTGTGATTAATGAAAATATAGAAAGTGATTTGGATTCTAATGTTGATTTGAAAGATTATGTTCCAAAAACCCCTATTACAAATCTTATGGTGCCTTCAAAAGCACCAACCCCCAACGAAGTGGAAAAGAAAAATGTGCCTTGTACGTATTCTATGAATGATAATTCATATATTCCTATCAAGTATTTTTAAGTGCTTCCTGTTGTGGATGACATGAAGGATTTGAAAGTGGTTCATAACAAAAGAAAAAATCATTGAAATATACTATTCTTATATAGTTGTTCTTTTTCTCCTTGTGTTGAAGTGAATTTTTTGTGTTTGGTTTCTTGTATTTCTTATGATTATATCTTAGCTCTCAGGCCTCTTTGTACTTGGGTATGGCCCTAGTCAAAAAACCACAATTTACCCTCTATAAAAAATGTCATCTCCACATAGGAGGAGAATAGAGTCTCTATCTAGATTTAATATTTTGGGTAGATTATATAAGAAGATAGAACTTTCCATAATCGTAAGAATTTATAGAAATAATATGTCGTTGTAAATGTTTTATGGTCGATAGATTATAAAAATTGCCCAGTAAAAATCCAAATTGTAATAAATATATATATTTTTTTGATATAATACTGAATTGGTTTTGTGTTTCTCATTTCATTTAAAATTTGTACGATTTATGTTTCAATTTTGTATAATGATATCACTTACCCTCATAAGCGTTATAGCCTCCTCCACCCTTCATATTAGTTTCATTCTATTCTTCTTCTTGTAATTATTCAATTGACTTTCAATCTGGTCATACATTTCAATTGATATGTTTCTAACTATACGCTAATATAAGTTGAATATGTAAATGAGTGAGTGAATTTTTAATAATATTATTGTGTTAAATATATTTATTTTATTTAACTAAATTCACACATAATATGCTTCTTTGATGTGAAGGGTCAGAAAAATGTAATATGTAACTCTTGTAAATTTTTTATATAAAAATATTCATAGTTGTGATATCCATTTCAATACAAATTAAAACTGACAAATATTAAAGATGTAGACCAAAATTTTGAAGTGCTACGTGTGTGTGTGTGTATATATATATAGCAAAGACAAATCTGAAGTGTTGTGATCATATTCAACGTTCTAATATATTTTGGAATCATTTAAAATCAATAAATATAAAAGTTGTAAATCTAAAATAGGAGGATTGGGAAATTCTTACGAGATGAATATTTTATTGTGTTATTTATATTTTGTTAAGAGTATAATCTCATATCTTGCAATCAATATGTTAAATAATATACTTAGCACCAAAAATTACTTGTGGATTGCGAATCTAGACGTGTTTTTGGATTACTGGCTTACACAAGTCTACTTATCATAACGATTTTTTTTCACTATATATGGGTACCTCATGCCGCTGACTCACAATAGCCTTTAGATTCTTATTGTAACTGTAAACTAACTCTCGAATGAATTTGTGTTTATGCTTTAATTATTTACAGGGACGGAGGAGGATGGTATTACATCATATATAGTATTGCATTAAAATAATTCATCAAATATAGTGTGCAATGAAATTTTCTAAGGACTGTTTTAGGTGGGCATAATGTTTATGGTTGAGAAGAGAACTAAATGTCTACGGTTACTATGATATGTAATTTATTCTTTCATTTTAATACTCTTTTTCATGTCTTGCTGGTGGAGTCGTAATAGTGTTTTTACAAACATTGATTATGTATTCCTTAAACAAACTTGGTGGTATCTTTGGACATACTATTAATGTGTGCCGGTTCATAATTATAATGCTGGAGTACTATGTGCTAAAAAAACTAGAATAGAAGAAAGAGCGAAGTGAGTTACAATCATTCACAATTTCAGTGCCCTCATCATATGGTTACTATTATCATAATTTCATGTTGTCATTGTTTTTACATGACATATAAATTTTGTACGTGTAGTGGCTTGTTTTGCTCAAGTAAACACCTTGTGCTGTGTTTGAGTGTATTAGCAATTTACTTTCAATAATTTACATAAATAAATCTAAATAATTTGATGTTCACATATAAATAGTGGATGATATGCTTCGTTGCAGTATTGGTAAGTGTTTTTAGTAATGTTTTATGATGTATATTTTGTTGTGTGGGACGGTATAATTTTGACACTTGGCTATGAAATTTATTATCTTTGGGTTTAATGAGTCTAAAAATAATATTATGAAATTGTAGTAAAGAATCACTCTTAATATTCAAGGTTTAAAAAGATTCTAGTTTTTGAAACTCTAGTTTTTAGTGGAGAGGTTTAATATGTTCTGAAACTCTATCTTTTAGTGAAGCAGTTTCGTGGGGTTTTGGAGGACTGGCTGTACAACTGCTTGACTTTTTATTTGTAAATTTTATTTTGATTCTTGTCAACTGGACATCATAACATTCTAGTCTGAATTTGGTTTGAATAATTCGTTAAGCCCTCATTGTCATTGTTTAATCTATAAATAATTAATAAAATTAAAATCTTGAATACATAATAATTTTTTTTAAAAGTATCGAATGTTATGGTAATATCAAAAAGTGGAAATTTGAAATTCTGGTGTACATTTAATAGCCCACATTCTTTAGAGTGTACATATTTAAAATACCAAGGGCTATTGACCTTATAAAAACTATATTTTGCGTTTTTATTTGTAACTTTTCTCATCCCGATTTTCCATTTAAAGTCCAAGCTTATGGAACCTCTTTGTGCAAGAGCTTTGAAGCATTCAATATATCTATGTAATTAGGTTGATAGGCCTACTTTATACTCAATACAAATGTTTCTGACATTACTCATGTTTCCTTATTAACACCTTCGGGCAGTAGCGGGTGCAATTTGTGTTCTGTTTGTTTGCTAGGCACTTCATTAGGGAAGGAGACAGGTCAACTACTCTGCTGATTCTTGGATGGTTTCTTTGTGCTTCATTTTACCTATTCACCGAGGGCAGATCTCTGGAATTGTATTGAAATCACTACATTCCCACTTTTGTCAAACTCCTCGCCATCTTCTCATCTACCACCTACAATTCATCTCCATCTCTCTCGTAATCTCATACTCAACTCCCCACTCTCTATAATTTTAAATGCCATCTTTGAAAATACGATTGGCTGGAGTGGCTTTCCTGCACAGCACTGTTCTTCCATCCTACAACAATTTCCACTAACATCATTCCGAAATAAATAACATAGGTATATCTACCAATACGACTGTCATTATTGTGGTTTATATTTATGAGAAACACATATATCCACACGATCCATTTGATAGAATTTGGTCTCCCAGCGTAATAGACCTTTCAAATATTAGCACTCAAACGAAAGTATTTGGTGGAGTGGCTTATTACCGACCTCAATCTCTTGTGATACAAACAATAGATACAGATAAAAATATGAAAATTGAGATGATATAGAAATTCGAACATGATGATACAGATAGAATTAAATGCCTCTTGAAGTAAGTAAATGTTTTGGGTATAACCGAATTGAAGATAAGAAATATTTTCTCTCCTTCCTAAATGAATTATCGGAGTTCGCATCTTCTTTTTCCTCCTTTTATGGAAGGATATCCTTAATGTATATAGCAAGTTGAGCTCTCATACTCTTCCAAGTTTCTAATTTTGTAAAGCCATCTCAATATAACGTCTACCATAGTTTACATGGCATTCACCCTCACAGAAATTAAACACATCTCCATCGTCCCTTGTTGACCCTGTTGCGACATCACTAGATACATTGATCAATAGATGATAGATCTCACTGATATTTGGACTATTGATATTATGATATTTACGTTTTATTATGATGCATTAGATAGTGATGGTAGACAAATCGATATATGTTTATTTTCATGATGTGGATTTCATACTCACACGTTGTGTTTTGGGATGTTTTGAGTAGAATTGTAATCTCATGGATGTTAGGGTTAGATTTTGATATATTGATGGAAAATAGAATTTACTACAGTCAAATGATGGATATTGATTTTAGATGTATATTGTCTCGATGTTTTTAATACGATGAAAGGCCAAAGAGGTATTTTCTTGTGTGCAGGACTTTGATCACATACATCGAAGGGGATAGGAGACCAACCATAGAAGGATGTCGGGTGTTGAGCAACAAGGTCAAACTTGACAACTTGTGTAATGTTGTTTAGTGCAGTTTTTTGCATGTCTTGTTTGGAGGTCTCCCATGGGGCGGGGGGCATGGTGTTATTTCACATATGTGGCCATGGGGTGAATTGTGTTCCCTTTCTTTAATTTTTGCATGTGCTTTATTTATGTTTTGTGAATTTAAATTTAGAAATTTTGTCACCTTATTAGCATGTTATAAATGTGTGTTAATTAAGTTTAAACCTTCTTATTTTTTTAGTTAACCAAATTAGAGATGTGACAAATACTTATGATGAGATCTAATAATCCTTGTGTAAGTAAAACTTATGTTGATTTAAGAGTTTTTTACTCCACCCTAAGTTCAAATTTCGGATTTTGACTTGGGGGGTATTTTTGGAGGCTTGTGGGACAAGCAAGACTTATCCCATGCCTCTTAAATTGACTCAACAACCCTACCTATGGGTTGGGAAGCTTATTTTTGACTTCTTTGTTGATTTTTGAGTGTAAAAGAAGGAAAATTATTGCACTTTCTCTCTAACCCAATTTATTAAGTCCTTTGAAAGCATGGTGTGCAAGTTTTGAGTCACGTGGGTTGTCATAGTCCTTTTCATGTGCATTGATTTTCTTGGTCTTGGTGTGTTGACTTAAGTGTGGGGATAGAGGAATGATAAAGTGACATCCTACATGGAGCCACTTCATCATCCTCATATTCCATATCTATTTATGGGTGATTTTTGGTTGAAATGGGGGTTACTTGTTCTTTTCTTCTTTTTGTGCACTTTTGGACTTGGATTTTTTTAAGAGTGATCGGTACTTGCTTGGCTTGGATTTGAAGAGGCTTGTCGAATTTAATCTTGAAAATTGATGGAGAGCTAGGCTCTCCACTTTTGTCATTATGTTATTTTTCTTATTTCTATGCTATATTGTGTTTGTAAAATTATTATTTTTGTCTTGTGAGGATGTTTGTGTGTTGGTTGGGTAGTAGAACTTAGTTGGGTGTGGGAGAAGGGTTTATGGAACCAATGGGGGGAAAAGGGAGTTTTAGTGAGGCATGCAATTGGTGGGAGTGTTAATGGGAGTCTTACCTATGGGGACTGAAAAGGAAATCATGGTTTTGTTGCATGCTTTAAAGGGAGAGATAATGAGTTTGTGTGATTATTTTGTACATTTAGAGGCTTAGGGTAAGACTCCCTCTTAACTTGGGAGGCATAAAGAAGTGGTCTCCCATAACCCTTTCTCTATTTTGTTTGATCTTCAAACATTTTGATTGTTGTGAATGTGCAAACTTGTTGGATATGTTATCTTGGTTGGATTGAATGTCTTGTATGTATGTTTTGGTTTTTGTGAAGCCACTTTGTTTAAAGTTGTCATTGTTGCTCAATACCCGTCATGGTTCTTTGGTTGGGGATTAGGGGCCATTAAGGGAACGGATTCTCCTCTTAATGGATTAAAAGTTGGGCGAAGGGTGTTTCTTACTCCCCCTTCCTTTGTTTTGTGATCCCATTGTGAAGATTTGAAGAATGTAAGTTTTGGAGATACCTTTGGAATGAAGACGTACATATTGAAGACTTGAAAATTTTGTTTGTTGATAGCCTTGTTGTAATTTGTTCAATTTCCTTTATCCCCACTTGAGTAGATGATTGTGATTTTTAAGCTTGGGAGAAATTCATTGTAGTAATTGGAAACCCTTTTCATATTGCGAATTCTGTTTCTGAGTGCTTGTTTGAGAGACTTATTTTTTTTCAAATGTATTGTTTGGGTGAATGGAAGTTACAATTTTTTTGCATTAGTTAAAAAATTAGACAACTTGAAAATGGGTGAAAATAGCAATATATCTCCTTCTATAAAGTTTTCTTCATTTCCTCCAATGTGGGAATCTTGCTAATTTACAAATATTGAATATCTTGTGAAATCTACTTGTTGTAGGGAATGGATTGTTAACTAGTTATAGTAAATGAAAGTGGATGGGTGTTTGGTTATTGAAATGCAGAATTTTGGAATTGATAAAAGTTATAGCTATTCTTCCTTTATTTAATGGTAGACCTAATGAAGCATTTAAAGCATAGTTCACTCTAGCCATATTAAAACAAAAAAAAAACTAGTATGTTAATCTTCTTTTGATTTGTATATCTGTTGTTTTAATAAATTTAGATTTTCTTTTTGGGTATTTTAAATTTTAAGAAAATAGGTATAAAATTTAAATATCTTCTTTTGAGGATAATTTACTATTTTTTACTAAATGGGTATTTTTATTGAATCATGCTTCAACTAAATGGGAAAATTTACAATCCCTTTAATAGGGTAGAATATAAATATAAAAAATAAATGCAATGGAGTTGGGTTGTGTATATCCATACTAAGCTTTCCCTTCTCATCCATGGCTTCCTCCTTTTCCACCTTCCCTTAACCTGCAAAACCAAAATGAATGAAATGTGAAAAGGAATGAGTAAAAAGCTTTCTTTAAGATATTTTAGGGTTGATTTGAAATTGTCACATCCAATGATCAATACTGGTCTCATCCAGGGGCCAAGACTATCCCCTACAAATGTTAGGTGGGGGTGGGTGAGATGATCATTTGATTGCATGGGTCTTGTTTTGAATGGGGCCACTTGTGTGGGTTGAAAGTAATGTAAAATTTAGCTTTTACTATTGAATTATTTCTTTTGTTACTTCAAAAATTAATTAGGCCATGACCTAGGGGAAATTAATTAAACTCTCTTCCTTAATAGTTTAGACCCCTTTTATTGGAAAATTTAAATTATTAGTCTTGTGTAACTAGAAGGGTAATTTTAGGCATGGACTTTAATTTTAATTATTGCATGACCTTAGGAACCACTGTATTAAGTTAATTTAGGATTAATTAAATGAAATATTTTAAAATTAACCTTAGGTTAAATCAATGTTTTTATCTAATGTTATTATTTAAGTAATTTTGTGGCGGCCGTTTAAAACCAGGAGTTAACCTTAGCGTCGCCTTTGTTTCCTTCTACAAAAAAAATATTCCATAATTTTCCTATGATAACATTTGTTTGGTTTTGGGTTTCATGTGCAAATTTTTGTGGGTGTTATATTTGCTATCAAGCCATGGGTTCAACGCTTGGACCCCGGGCACACCTAGAAAACATGAAAAATAAATAAATAAACCGAGCATAACTTTAAACCTCGTACACACAACTATGCATGATGTTTTACAACATAGAAAATTTAGAAAATTGGAAACAAAAAATTAAATGATTATAAAATAACTATTGATGCAAAATCATAGCACCCCCCGAATGGCCTCAGATCTGAGTGGGGCATTCAGTGTGATCTGCATAACATTGGACCATCTCTCAAGTTGTGGTACTTACGAACTTGAGATGGACCTCCAGAGAAGGCTAGTTCCTGCTCCTAAACTACCTGCCACAAGCTATTGTAATATAGACAAACTATCTAATCCTAATCTAACCTTCTAAGGGACTAGGGAGAGAAAGTGCATAAAAAGAAAGCCTACACTAAGAACGGTGATACACCAGAGAAGGAGGTTGTTGGTCACAATCTCAACTGCATGAAATGGAGAAATGTGAGCAAAGGAGAGGGTGGATAAGATGCACCAAAGACCAGAGATGAAGTTCACACAGAACACTATTTCAACCCATTAAACATGGCTCCCAAAAAATGCAATAGACATCAAAAGTATGCACAGTATACCCTACAACGATGAGAGGCGAGAAGAGACAATAAGAAAAGTAAGGAAGGAAAAAATACATCACGAAACAAATTTTTATTGCTCCAAGAGTTCACATGGTACACCATCAGTGGGCAAGGGGCAAGAAAATGCCATTACATAGCCATGAGAGGAGGCTTAGACTCCACTTTCTACCTGAGGGAAGAAAGAGAGAGGGGGCAGGAGAGAAACAATGACCAACCTTTAGAAAAATGCCCCTCCTTTATAATATATAGGAAGAATAAGAGAGAAAGGAGGGAAGAATTCGAGATCCTACTCCAACCACCTGAGAAAATGCATTGAAATCACCTACTGCAACCACCCTAGAAAGCATTGAAATTCACCTTCAACAATGATGTTTTCCCTCACAGAACCCATGCCTCCATGTGTTGTTCCTTGCTGGGAAAGAAAGGAGTTCGTTCTTTATCATGGTGGCAGGTGGGAGACTTGACATCCTTGAAAATGGCAGGTCGAAACATTAATGGTGATAGGTGGGTAGCAAGTGTCGGGGGCTCTCCAAAGCATCCTCTTTTGCTTGATCCCAAGCTTCCTGGGCAAAAGATATGGCTGCCTGAAGGTGCTTCGGATTTAGAGTCTACTTGCCCATATCCACATGGTGGCCCCACGCATCTCAAGGTTTCACCCCATGCTCTACACTCTTGAAGTTACACCAGACCGACAAGTGGCATCGTCTACAGACCTGCACTGCTTCTTTTGTTCTTTGCCTGAGCCCCCTATTGGCGGATACACTATGCCTGACCCGAGACATGTGGAGAGATAACACATGTTTGGGGACTAATTTTTGATTCACATCTTGAAAGAGTGCCAAAGAGACATGTGGCTCCTTCTGCTGCCCTGTTGTACCTCCCTCATGTTCTGTCCAAGTCCTTTCTGATTGACGAAGGCTTTATGTCTGACCCGGGACATGTGGAGTCTTCCACTGACTGTGTGATACTTAGCCGATTCAATGGCTGACTCTACCTCCACTTAGACCCTTGGCCATGTGGCGAGCCCGCGCACACTTAGGGACCCCGCCTTGGATTCTATCCTTGGAGTTGCACAGATGAGGCACGTGGGACCCTTCGCGGGTCTGTTCTTTACTTATCCGATTCAACGGTCGATGAGAACCTTGTTAGACCCTGACTACGTGGTAGGCTGGTGCTTATTTGGGACCACCTTTTGGGATTGACCTTTGACAATGCATCGATTGGATGCATGGAGGCCTCCGCTGACCTTTTTGTAATTAGCCAATTTGTGCTTGCTCCTCTACCTCTAGTTTTGGCTAGGTCCCTTCTGCTTACTTAGGAGCAACTACATTAGGCCCTATACATGTGGAAGCTTTACACTCGTTTGGGGTCTCCATTTTTCTACGCCTTTTGGAATTATGCCGTGTTGACACGTGGCGCCATTCGGGACTTTGCTATATTTTACCCCAAGTCGAATCATATGCGAAGGCCAAAAACTTCGATCCCCTTTCTCCGATTCTCTCCTATTGAGCCTCTAGTTTTATTTGACACCGTTGGCATCTTTTTCTGACCTTGCTCCTCCATCTTCAAGCCCACCTACCCCTTGATTGTTGGATTTGAATGTGAGCTCACAAGACAGAGCCGACCCTTCTGATTTTCTTGTGCAAGGTCATGTTTAATCAATTTTTCCTGGGGGTGGAAAAATTGGGATAACAGTTTGGTGACTCACAGGGACATCTGCATGCTAGACGAAGAGACCAGTTGCCTTGTTGCATCCATTGGGAATGGAATCAGGAATGATAGCTTGGTACTGATCCTGTCCCTGAACCTCGAGCCCGACTATTTCCACTTTCTGACCCTCAACTAAACCCATTGTCCGCACTCTCAATTTTCATAAGATAGTCTTTAAGGTGAGGTTTTGAGAGTAGAAAATTGTATTGACTTGGGGCTTTTACATGTTCCTGAATGGACTGCTACAATGTTCACCTAGAGGTACACTGAATTACATAGTGATACAACCCTGGAGCAACAAATCACCACAACACCGTTATATACAAAACTTAAAATCATACATATCTCAAGTGGGATATGTAGAGTGCGCAAAGGCACTTCTTCTGCTGAAAGCAAATCTACTCCTACTCCTATAGTAACCCTATCAAAGAAAATCTAAACAAATCATGCCACAGTCAGGAAGAAATAGCTTCCCTTCTTAAAAAAAGATGGCCATGTATATGATTTGGTGCCGAACATGGATCTTATTATGAGTGAGAAACTAACAAGAGGCCAATCTTCCACCCAAATCATCAGGGTATCAACTGGAAACAAGACAAATTCCTCTTTTAGTTGCTCTGCATTTGGATTGAAGAGGCATTGTAGCTGATCCTTGGTGCTTTGAAGCTTATCCTCATGCGTAGGAGTAAGCATGACCAGTTTTAGCTTCTCCCCCAGGTCCAATGAAGCCAAGTACCCGATTTGACATGGTTTGATCCGATGGATGTGCCTGTTACTTTGAATTTCAACTCCAAGAATGGAGTCTTCTTGTGGACCTTCCTAGGTGAATGATGTGGGAGAGATGGGATCCTTGTACTCTTTTCCTTCCTCCTCCTGAGAAGAACATTGAAGATTATGATCCTCTAACCTTGGTACCAGAGGGCCATTGTGAGATGTAGGCTGTTCCGATTGAATGTTCTCCTCAATGGCAGCAAACTCATGTGTTTGGGAGGTGGACGATGGAGGAGAAAATGATGTGATCTCCATGGGATCCTCACCATTGAAGCAATCCTCTAAGTATGACAGATAATCTACCTCCTCATTATCCTGTTGCATGTGCTCGACCTCCTCCATGGTGTCCTTCGGATCTACAATTTGCTCACCATGGTTCCCCTCATCCTCAAACATGAAGTTTGAAATCTCAAACTCTTCTTCGACATGAGAGTTTGAAGGGGATGAAGTGGTAGGAATAACTTAAGATTATTCTGTGGCCTACTCTACACTTGAAGCCTTTGGAACCGTATGGTTCTCCTCCACAGCCAGAATGTACTCTTATTTTGGATTTGGAGTAGCTCCTTCTTCCCTTGCTTGTGTTGCAGCTGAAGCTTCCACCATTTTTGGCTTGACCTGGGATTCCTCCATGGGTTTCTCCATCAACGGGATTTTATCAATCCCGAATCTAAGAGACAAGCTCACCAAGATTCTAATTATTTCTTCTTTTCTTGGATCTTCTGCTTATTTCTCTCCTTGGCTGGATTTTTGAGTCTCTTCCTAACATGGACTCGGGAAAGTAGGAGGAGTGGTGGGTGGGGTCTCCACTAGTTATTTCTTTATCTGTGGTGGAGGGGAAGGCACTACTTTTGGATCTTATGGAGGGGACTTGAATTTGGAAAGGAAAAGGGTAGAAGAATTGAGTTGAGATGGAAGACTAGGGGATGGAGAAGAGAAACCAACACCTGGGGTGGAAGATGTGAAGCTTGGAAACTGAAGCTCGGGTTGAGATGGTGTTGCTTGGGGAATGAAGAGAAAACTACAAGATGATGGTGTAGGACTTTCCCATTGACAAGGCTCCTTGACACCAAGTTCGTAGGCCTCTATCTCCTAAGTCTATTTTGCAAGTTGAGGCAGCATCTCATTCATGAAGTCAAGCTTCTCCCCCGGGCCATAGTGTCTTGGAAAATGGCCTCCCCATGGACAAGGTGCCTTGTAACCAATCCTGAATGCCTTCATATGTGTTGTAGCCCTGGACTGCACCATGCTAGCCTCCATTCTTTGGATCTTTTCTAGCAAATCAGTATTCTCCACATAACTATTAACATTATATGCGTCCCCTTGTTCTTGATAAGCTCCATAGCCAAACTGGCTTTGACACTTCTCATATGGGTAAGCATAATGGTTTTGAATCTGACCATAATGCTGATCTAGAGGAGTCGTGAAATACATTGGAGGTGGAATGCACTGCTGTTGTTGCAAGTGTGAGTTCCAAGTGGGAAATGAAGTCATGATTGCACAACTTCATGGAATGGGAGAAAATGAAAGATGTGAAAGAAAAATGGATGAAAATGGATGGGAGATGAAGGTATGCAATTCATAGAACGGGTTGTTTACTAGATCGAGTCACCAAATGTGTTAAAAATTTACTCCAAAGGCTGGATCTTAGCAATAACACATTGAACCTGCTGAGATGAAGATGCAAATCTCTTCAGTCTGGTCCCACCAGGCATGCCCAAATCGTTGATGCAAAATCCAAGCACCCCCAAATGGCCTCATATCTGAGTGGGGCATTCGGTGTGATTTGCATAACATTGGACCATCTCTCAAGCTATGGGACTTGTGAACTTAAGATGGACCTCTAGAGAAGGCTAGTCCCTGATCCTAAACTACCTGCCACAAGATATTCTAATGCAGGAAAACTATCTAATCCTAATCTAACCTTCCAAGGGACCAGGGAGAGAAAGTGCATGAATACAAATCCTACACTAAGAATGGTGATACATAAGAGAAGGAGGTTGCTGGTCACAATCTCAGCTTCCTGAAATGGATAGAGGTGAGTAAAGAAGAGGGTGGACAAGATGCACCATAGACCAAAGATGAAGTTTACATGGAACACCACTTCAACCTATTAAACACGGCTCC
This sequence comes from Taxus chinensis, assembly GCA_019776745.2. Taxonomy (NCBI): domain Eukaryota; kingdom Viridiplantae; phylum Streptophyta; class Pinopsida; order Cupressales; family Taxaceae; genus Taxus; species Taxus chinensis. Next base: position 70,334,165 of record CM034156.1, on the reverse strand, counting down.
AAAAACCTACAATAGCCATCAAAAATATGCACAGTATACCCTACAATGATGAGAGGCGAGAAGAATAAGAGAGAAAGGAGGTAAGAATTCGAGATCCTACTCCAACTACCCAAGAAAATGCATTGAAATCACCTCCTCTAACCATCGTAGAAAGCATTGAAATTTACTTGCAACAATGATGTTTTCCCTGACAGAGCCCATGCCTCCATGCGTTGTTCCTTGCTAGGAAAGAAAGGAGTTTGTTCTTCATCATGGTGGTAGGTGGGAGACTTGACAACCTCAAAAATGGTGGGTTAAAACATTAATGGTGAGAGGTGGGTAGCCGGTGTCGAGGGCTCTCCAAAATGCCCCCTTTTGCTCGATCCTGACCTTCCTAGGTGAAAGATATGGCCGCCTGAAAGTGCTTCGGATTTAGAGTCTACTCGCCCATATCCAAGTGGCGTCCCAACGCGTCTTAAGGTTTCACCCCCTCCTCTACACTCTTGAAGTTGTGCCAGACTGACATGTGGCGTCGTCTGCAGGCCTGCTCAGTTTCTTTTGTTCTTTGCTTGAGCCCCCCCTTGTTGGCGGAGACACTCTACCTGACCCAAGACATGTGGAGTGCTAGCGCATGTTTGGGGACTGATTTTGGATTTTCCTCTTGAAAGAGTACTGAAGAGACACGTGGCTTCTTCTACTCCCTAGTCTACCTCCCTCATGTTTTTCCCAAGTCCTTTCTATTTGATGAAGGCTTTATGTCTGACCCAGGACATGTTGAGGCTTCTGCCGACTCTGTGATACTTAGCCGATTCAATAGTCGGCTCTGCCTCCACTTGGACTCCTAGCCACATGGTGAGCCCATGCACACTTGGGTACCCTTCCTTGGATCCTATCCTTGGATTTGTGCCGATGAGGCACATGGCACCCTCCACACGTCTATTCTTTACTTAGATGATTTAATGCCCGAGGAGACCCTTTTTAGACCCTGACTACGTGGCGGGCTAGTGCTTATTTGGGACTACTCTTTGAGGTTGACCTTTGAGGATGCACCAATTAGATGCATGGAGGCATCCGCTAACCCTGTTGTAATTAGCCGATTCGGGCTTGCTCCTCTACCTCCATTTTTGGCTGGATCCCTTCAACTTATTTAGGAGCGACTACGTTGGGCCCTGGGCACATGGAAGGTTCACGCTCATTTGGGGTCTCCATTTTGCTATGCCTTTTGGAATTGGACTGAGTTGACATGTGGCGCCTTCAGTGACTCTGCTCTGTTTTACCCTGAGTCGACTCGTATGCGAAGTCTGAAAACTTTGAGCCCCTTTCTCTGATTCTCTCCTGTTGAGCTTCTTGTTTCCTTTGACGCTGTTGGCATCCTTCACCAACCTTGATCCTCCATCTTTGAGTATTCACGCCCCTTGATTGTTTGATTTGAATGTGAGCTCGGAAGATAGATCCGGCCCTTCTAATTTTCTTGTGCAAGGTCATGTTTGATCAATTTTGCCTGGGGTGGGAAAAATTGGGATAACAATAACTCTCGCCTTGGTTTGTGCACAAGACGCGAACCAGACGAGGGGTTTATACACAAGGAACTAGACCTACCACACCCAGATCAAGTACTAGAAGCTATCCTACCTCAGATATTATAGATGGTACAGGAGGTTAATGTCCTTATATACGGAGGATCTTTAGTAGGGAGACCTAGTAGGCAAGATAGAGAGCCATATGTGGAGGCTCGTGCGCCTTCACATCATAGTGTAGAGGATAGGGTAGAGAAATCCCACATGGAGTCAATTAGACATGAGTCACCTCCTAGGGAGCTCAGAGATCGAGATGTGATCCATCGAGACAAGGCTAGGAGCCCTAGGCTGGGAGATGAGCAGGTTGAGATGCCAAGAGGGTGACAGTCGTCTATAACGGATCACATCAGAGAGATATTGAAGTTGCACCCTCCTTTTTTTGCTGGAGACATAGGCATATTTTAGGCTGAGGCGTGGTTAGTTAGCTTGAGTAGATGCTTCAACCTATGCCCTTGTTCTAGGAACACGAAAGCTCACGTTGCCATCCACCTTCTGAGAGATGGAGCAAGAGTATGGTTGAGGATTGAGGAGCAAAAGTTCCATGTACATTCTGAGACAATCATTTGTGAGGTCTTTGAGGAGCGTTTCAGGGGCAGATATATTTTGAGGAGGTTTATTCAGCAACGGATCGATGAGTTCCAAGACCTGCGACAAGCTTCCATGATGGTAACGGAGTATGAGGGGTGGTTTCTGGATCTACTTCAGTATGTAGAATACATGCATGATGAGCAGGTTCGAGTTCACAAATTCATATTTTACTACCTTTTCAAAATATACACAATCATAAGAAAATAATGAAAATTATAATATTAATTAATTTTTTCTTCACATTTAGAATTATGATTCTTATTTTCCTTGAGATATCATTAAGACGAGATATTATTATGGATAGAGTACTATTCAAATCTTCATTGATTATTTAATTTTATCCAATGATTGATCTTTCTTTAGTGTAGAAAATCTTTGGAATATGAACTAAAGGTGTCACTATTGGTATATTACATTGTTAAACTCGACTATTCGCCTTTCCGGACTGATACTTGATACTTTTGAATTTGGGGTTCCACTCCTACTACGTGTATATATAAAGCTGTAAGATTTTATTAAAATCATCCAATGTAATTCAAGATTCATTATTTTATGACGGAGAACTTGGTTGACTTGAGAAACATGGAGAGTAACGTGTGAATAACTCGGTGCTTGTTTTTTTCTTTCGTGCGAGACCTGTGCTTATGATATTTATTCTATTTTGGGGGTTCAAAGATTTCGTACACCTACATCAAAAAATTTCAACCTACATTTTTCTTCCTGCAAGAAGACTTGGAGACCTCTGAAAACTTGGAGGACGTCTGTTTTGCATTTCAGTCAGCGTCTTGGGCTTAATAAACGTCGTAAATTGAAGAGACCAAGAATTGGAAAACCTGCTTGCGACCTGAGTTCCAAACCTTGCATTAACCTACTAAAACGCGAAGAAACATACTAGCGTTCTGTTCTTGCAATCAGTGCACTCCACCTCCCAGCAAACGAACAACCTGTTTCTAGCTGTACCCAAGCCGACCTGTCTGGCAAGAGGCTAGCATGAAAATTAACCTTTGCGACTAGAAAAGGGTTCCTCCTGCGTCCTGCTTCAAACCTACGTGGCCTAAAATCAATTGGTCACTAAACCAGCAAATCTGTGCAGAACGGCTTACCTGCGTAGAGCGACGTGGAATAAATGAACTTGCATGAGAATTTTATCCAGCGACCGCATGATGGAAAACAAACCTATGAAGAAAAATCTACCTATGAAGAAGTGTGGAGCCACTGCCAGAAGAGACGCTCCAACAGGGTACAACAACACGGGGAAACCAGTGAACACCAAGCAACCTACAGCATCAAAAGACCAAGGGAACGTCTAAGCAGAACCCTGTAACAACCTCTAGAATGAGAGACTTGGTGTAAAAAGGTGTGAGGAAGTATTTCTAAAATAATTTATAGACATTTAATTGCAGCAAACAACAGTTAAGTAGAAATTTCAACATCATCATATCTGCTATAAAGTCACAAAGAATGTGAGCAACCAATCAATAAGGTAAAGCTTGTGATCCTGTGCAACAATCTTAGTGCATGGAAATTGTGCTCAAACATTTTGGCAGTACTGTAAGTAACCATAGGGACATGCAACCTTTGAGCGACCGATGTCAAGCCCAACAGAGTGCCAGCTTCTACTTTGAATTTGTATAAGTCTACACCACTTACAATTTGAGGACATATTACATAAAAGATTATGAATGAGTCTTGTTGGACCTATAGTACTAGAATGAGAAGATTCATGTTAAGTATGAACAGGAATACAATACATATGATGAACACAAAAATAATTCCCACTGGAGTGTCTATGTCTCACTGCATGAGCGATCAGCCTAACTGTCACGTAAGTTAGCAGCTGACGTCAAATACGTGGGGTCCCTGACATAACAGACGTAGTAGGTTCGAGTTTTGATACAGGCTGTGCTAACGTGCATGATCGTTAGGCTCAGCCTTGATCTTATACGGATCATGAGAGACACTGAGTGTCACATTTAACAGAAAGTTGTGTGCAGATCGCATACAGTTAAATTTATTTTTGACTGCGAACATGCGTGACACTTACACAATATGAAAGTGCAGTTTATATAAAATGGAGTCAATTGAAATAGAGCTAAATACGATAACATAATTTCTTTTAAAAATCAGTCACCTTTACAAAGCTCTTGACTTTAATTTACATTAAATAGCAAAATTCCTAAGTTTCCTAGTTTTACAAAAGCATCAGATTTGGAGGCCCGTGTAAATGGCATATGTAGTTGGGAATACACATTCTTTAAAAATCCAAATAATATAAACTACCAATTTATATGACTCATACACATTTATGCAAGTATTTGAAACTCTATTTCTTTAATGATCATGTTTATCCTCTAAATGGCACATGTAGTTGGAAAAACACAATCTTTATAACTCCACCTAATCTAAACTACAAATGTATATGCTTATGTTCCTAAAGATACAAAAGAGATGGAGATCCAGGGGCATACAACACAAGATGTGCACCTTGGAGGAAATGGAGCGATGAAGAATGAATATTCACCCCTTATTTTAATTATTGTTCTGGAGATTCAACATGTTGAGGTTATCCTTGATAATTTTTTAATTAATACTGCTAATATTTTTGTGTGTGTGGACTTTAGGATTCGAAAGGAGGATGGTGAACAAGTTGGAAAAGAAAAGAAAATGATTGGAAACAATTTTGCGAACAGACATGACAACGATCAGCTTAGTGGTATGTTTAGAACATCGATCAATAAAGAGCCCAAGGATAAATGTTGGGTATATGAGCCTGGAGATGAAGTAAAGATCATGTAGCACAAGTTGGAAGGTATAAACCCATTGATATTTCATGATGATTCTATGATTCCTAATGAGTTCAAGTTACACAAAGAAAAAAAAAGAAAAATTGGATTTGCAATCTATAGAGAAAAGAGGTTAAAGGAGGAAGCACAATTGTCAAAGGATGACGAGAGGTACAAACATAATTCATATTTGTTACTTACCATTCTATTTCAGATTTATGGTCATGAGAATTTTTTTGAAGGGGATGAACTTGGGGAAAATGTGATACTCCATAGCACATCATGACAAATAGGAATCCTTCATGATGATACAAGTGACACAACATCATATTTGCATATGGTCCATGGACCAAGAATTTATGGTGTCCTTGTTGAGGGTCATGTGGATAAAGAACTTTCTTTTCTGGATGACTACAATCACTTTCAAATTACTAGATTTTTCAGAACAACAGTCACTAAAAATCAAAGGGGTGATGGATTAGACCTTGGTAAGAGCTATAAAGACAATTCAAACACAAACAAAGAATGCATGAAGGTAGTGCACCTTTTCATGCAACTTCCAAGTCATGCATGATCAAAAAAAGGTTACTTTAAGCTCAGAAATTGATCTTTGATAGATAAGAAATAACATTCTTTCTAAGGTTAGCAGTGTGCATAATAAGGTAATTACTTCTTCTTTACATTTTCTCTATAATCCATCTTATATGCTTGTTTATGAGGGATCATCTAGGGGTAACAATGATATTTGTAATCATGCTACCCCAACAATCCTTTTATGGTAAAGGAGATGGAAGAAAACTTCATATAAAGGAAAAAATGAAATGTCTAGTCAGTTCTCAATAGTCATCAAAATTAGTAGAAGCTTTAACCCTCAAATTCTTCTTAGAACCGACCACCTTCTAGCCATCAGTCGGAAGGTAAACCGTAGACTTCAGCTCTGAGGGTTGCGCACGAGCAGGATTGGAACAGATCAATAGGGGACAATCATGAATGCGGTGGTTTGAGGCCTGACAATAAAAGCACGTATTGGGTAGATTAAAGTAAAAAACATTTTGAGAGATTCATGGGGACCCAATGTGAATATTCAAATGGTCCTGCAAATGTTTTGCCAGGTCCACTTCAACACACACTCCCCTATTAGGACGAGCGAATTTTTTTTCTTGTTCATGGCATATCACTCTACCAATGTGCTTGACAATATCTGATAAGAGAGACAAGAGATGCACGGGAAAGCTTGGGAGCTCAATCCAAACAGGGATTTTGAGTGAAACTTTTGTTTCTCAGACTGAAGTCTGAGGTCCATTGGGATAATACAAGTAGGGTGTTGCCTAACTACCAACATGTTGCCTTAAGCAGAAGGTGAACAACTAAAATCCCTTGGTGAGGTTACAGTCACCAGAAAGTTGGATACTGGTAGGCTCTCAATTTATTTTTCATCTAATTCTGCAAGTAGGTTTCAGAAAGGATGCAACCACATAAGTAGGTAATACCTACATCAGGAGAGGGTTCAGAGTCCATACCTCATCATAGACATTCGCCACAAACTTCGCTGTGGGCTTGGGAGCCATTTTCGCCAATAGCAATATTCATTGCACTGGGGGAGTGTTGGGCATTTATAAGTGCGATACTACCTAAGCAGTGGGAAAATGCCAGAAAACACTATGATAAGAGCAAGGGGAGACCGCAAGAAAGGCTAAGGACACAGTTTTCACAACGAAACAAGGTAGGAAAAAGTATGAAACCATTGAAAAGTTTTGAGGGTTATATTTTGATAAAACTACAAAAAGAATATTTTGGAGTGGGAAACTAATACAAAGAAAGAGCTTCATTAGAGATAATTCTTTTATATCTATGTGGATACATGAAAACTTGCTCCATAGGTGGAAGCCTTAACTTTATTACGTTCCTTGACAATTTTAATATGAAAATCAGAATTTATTAAATGGAGCACAAGTAGTCATTATTTTTTATCTTAAGAAAATTAAAGGACATGCTAGAAAATAGAGTGGTAATGATATAAAATTACCAACATCAGATCACAAGGGGATTATACTTAACAAATAAAACATAAAAAATTATGAAAATAACATCACATCAAGATATAGTTTGTAACCGATTATACACCAGTTTGGATAAAGAAAAAATGATTATGTAAATAACTAGAAGTATGTTTAAAGACAAACATTTACCAAATAAATATTGTTTTTATGGAAGATGTGTAATGTATGGTTAGAATAAATGTACAAAGAAAGTGTGCCAATATAGATTTCCTCGAGTAGAAGGAAAAAAAAAATCTCGTTTAAGAGATTTCGAATGTATGTATTTATAGGCTCATGTGACTAGGAATAATGAAAATATTGAAACTAAAGGTGAAACGTGTATTGTTTTTTTTGGTATCACGATAAATAGAAGGATAACAAACCATAAATTCTTATTAAAAAGCCTAGTAATAAGTAGATATGAAGACTTTGTTTAATAAGTGGAAAAAATCCAATATTATGCAATAATTTTCACAATGATACCTCAAACTTTTAAAAGAGACAAAGATGGCGTGAAACGTGGTCGGAATGTTCCACATGTTTTAACTGGAGTGGCGTTCATAACATAAAGAATTTCGAGTTACATTGGAAGATTACATGTGAAACGTGGTCGGAATGTTCCATATGTTTTAACTGGAGTGACGTTCATAACATAAAGAATTTCGAGTTACATTGGAAGATTACATGTGAAACGTGGTCGGAATGTTCCACATGTTTTAACTGGAGTGACGTTCATAGATTACATGTGAAGTAGGAGTAGTAGAACCCCAATCATAGTAAGATCAAGTGGCAGTTTATGTGGGAATGTAAATAGTCAGGTTCAACAACGTAATACACTAACAATCCTTCTTTGTTATATTGTTTTTATACAAATACTCTGGAAACATAATTTTATGATATTTGTATTTCTTCTTCTGATTTATCATATTTTTTAGTTGTGATGTGTCCATTCTCCTTCTTATGGCAAATATGACGTCAGGATTTCTATAAATCATTGTAACTAGATATGATGTTATTACCTAAGTTACAGATGAAGAGGTGGACTTGGTATGCTCATGCAGGGCTGAGCCTAACGATCACGCACGTTAGCACAGCCTGTATCAAAACTCGAACCCACGACGTCTGCTATGTCAGGGACCCCACCAACCACTGTGCCACACTGTTTTTTGAGCATATTTGGGAAAAAAATGTATTTGACGTCAGCTGCTAACTTACGTGACAGTTAGGCTGATCGGTTATATATAATAGTAGAAATGTTTTGTTTTGTTTCATATATACTTACAGTTTCTATTGACATGGAGGCATTTGAAAGGCATTCAAAGTTCAATTCTTTCAATTTGTGGGGACAGTATTCAAAGAAGATAGAAACGTCTAGTGCTATTTGCCATTAAGAGAGGTGTCAACACAATATATTAGCAATATTTCGGCTAAAATATTTTAATTATTTTAGACAATATTATGGGATATTATATGTAGTGGAAAAATGAAAATTCAATAAGACAAATGTTTAGTCAGGGATGTATAAATCTAAGTATTTCTTTTATCTTTGATTATTTTAAAATTTTCACATTAAAACAATTAGTGTTAGGAATAATTGTTAATCGAACCATTTGTTAATGTTTTTATATAGAAATATAAATGTTAGACATATACATTAAAAAGTATTATACCATTTTTGTATGTAAAAATAAATATAGTATATTTTTGAGTTTATATCATAATATTGTTATTATTAAACATTCTCTAATGTAGCTTCATATTACACAGGTGTGTAATTGTTTCTAAAAAAATCTATGTATTTTTATACTGTCGTGTGTGTAACTAGTAAAGACGAGTATAACTCAAGAAAATAAGTTTTAAATTCTCTATTCTTTTTTTGTAAGAAATTCCTATTATCACTTATCGAGTAATCGATAGACCTGATGCAAATACAAATTTGAACACAAAAGTGGGATATCTACATAACTATTTATTTGCTTTGAAAAAAAAAGGTGATTTGTTTAGGTTTGAGTGCAATGAACTAATTGATTTTGGTAACTCATACTTGCAAGAAATGTTGTATTAAAAATTATATTTTTTCCTTTATGACAACCTTTAATAATCAATTCTCTCCATCCATGAAATATTTATCATCCTCTTATGATAATTTTATACGATATTGCTATTCATTTTGTATAATATTTTATATAAATTTTAGAGTTAGTCTAATCTTAATGTAAATTTTAAAATAAGAGGATGTATGAAACTTTTACTATTGGAACCGCCTTTATATTATATTAACAAATAATAGAAAGTGTTGCATGGTAAAGGGTGACTGGAAGTGAAGATGGCCTAAAGTCTAGCATAGTAGTACAAAAAATCCACGAAGGCTACAAAAAACGGCCACAAGGGAAACAGAGAAAATCCACAAGGGGAATACGAAACAACCACGAGGGTGATACAAAACTGACCAAAAAAGTTACTATATTAAATCATGCAACAACAAGACCTGGTGGTGGTGGCGGATCATATCTCAGAAGAAGAAAGACGGGTGTTTTAGGCTTGCTAGCAAGGGGTCGACCATACAACCTTCTTGATCCAACATATGCATATTGACTAGAACCATAATCCGCCAACCAAGAGGAGGCAACCCACCAAAGGTAGGTGCTCCACCATGTGGAAAACCCGAATTTGAAGAGCTAGTAACAACTTTTCCTTGCGCAGGAGGACTCCATCCAGTCCTAGAAGAGGAAGGGCCAGGGTAAGCCCATGGAGGAGAAGGTCGAACATTCCGAGAGTGGATGAAAATTCAATTGTGAGGTCTAGGAGGTCGAGCTAGTAGAGAAGGCGCTAATCATTTTCTGAAGGGACACGGATCATGGTACAAGGTGTACCACTCCAATGGTTGAGTAATTGTTGTAAGTGACCAAATTCCAGAGCCACTTTATGAGCCTAATCCTGGTCGTTAATAGAAAGCTATAGAGTGGGCTCACATTATTGAAAAACAACATTATTCTTAGCCTTCTAAAGTTGAAAGAAAATAATTGAACATTAAATATCCCAAATTAAAGCAAGGTAAGTAGGTCAGTTAGCATAATATCCAAAAGATGTCATCTTCCAATAAAAAACTTAGAATGAAAATGATGGCAAAGAGAGAATGTTTATTCAATGCGTGTTTGGAAAAAAATACAAGATAGGCATATAAAGCCTACGAGGAGGAGGAGAGAGTAGTTATAACTATATAACTGTCCACGTCCAATACCTAACAATGTATTAAGCACTTAACTAATGTGCTAACATTCCCCCCCTTAATACATTGCTCTTACAAATGTACCCCCTAAACAAATCAAACTTCATCTTGCCAAGAGGCTTGGTGAGAATATATGTAGCCTGAAAATTAGTAGGGCAGTACTAGAGCTGAATTTGGTGGTTCAAGATCTGTTCATGAATGTAGTGACATTCAACCTCAATATGCTTTATTCGTTCATAAAAAATAGGATTCTTCACAAGCTTCAACACACCTTGATTATCGTATTGAATGATGGGAGGTTTCTCTTCAGGAATCCCCATATCTGCAAGAATGAGACATAACCAAATCACTTCACACACAGCTCCTCGTGTTACGTGGTATTCAGCCTTAGTGGATGAGAGAGAAACAATAGTTTGCTTCTTGCTAATCCACGAGATAGGTCTAGATCTGAGATGAAAAACATACCATGAAGTGGATTTCCTGTCATCAACGGATCCTACATAGTCTGAGTCTGTATATCCCTGTAAGAAGAACTGAGTGTTCTTCTGATACTCTAGACCAAAGTCAACTGTACCTCAGACATATCTCAACACATGCTTTGCTTCTATCCAATGACATTTTTCTTTGGCTCCTGCATAAATCTGGCGAGATAGCTCACTGCAAAGCAAAGATTTGGTCTGGTATAAGTTAAGTAAATGAGACTCCTCACAAGCTACCTATAGTGAGTGCCATCTACCTGCTGTGAATCCTGGAATCTAGATAATTACAAACCTTTTTCCATAAGGGTGGACATAGGTTTACAATCTGACATACCATGCTTCTCTAGGAGTGTCTTGACATATTTCATCTGGGAGACGAAGATATGATTCTTCTTCTACCATATCTCTAAGCCAAGACAGTAGTGAATTAGCCCCAAATCGGTCATGTCGAAGGATTTCTTCATATCATTATTTACATCATCCACAAGATTGTCAGAACTTCCGGTGATCACAAGATCATCTACGTACAAAACCAGAATGACAATCTTTGTTCCTACCTTCTCGATATACAAATTTGTATATGAGGGGCTACGAGTGAATCCATGCTGCAATAGGTGATCATCAATTTTTATATACCATGCCCTAGGTGCTTGTTTGAGTCCATAAAGTGACTTTATCAGACGAAATACCTTGTGTGGTTGATGCTCATCTACAAACCCTTCAGCTTGGGCCATGTATACTTCTTCTTTTTTATCACCATTCAAAAAAGCACTCTTGACATCCATTTGCTAAAGTTTCAATCCATTTTGTGTTACTAGGGCATAGAAAACTCTGATGGTTTTGATCTTCACAGTGGGTGCAAAGGTCTCGTCATAGTCAATTCCTTCTTGTTGAGCATAACCATTTGCAAAAATTTATGCTTTCTGTTTGTCGATTGAACCATCTACCTTATATTTTGTTTTGAAAATCCATTTGCAGCTAATGGATTTCTTACTTGGAAGTAGATCGACAAGTTCCCATGTCTGATTCTGAATTAGGGAATCATATTCAGCATCCATAGCTTGTTTCCACTATGGTTGGTCTAATGCCTCACGAATAGTGTTAGGTTTGGTGCTATCAACAACTAAACTCATGAGTGCAAAATTTACCTCATGTATGGCTTGAATTCGTGTTCTGACTCCCCTAGAAGTACCTGGAAGTGAGTTCAGGTGTGCATCCCTAATAGTATTCTAGACCCATTTCAAATGTTGGTGATGATGCTATTGATGTGAAGATGTGTTGTCTATTGTGCCTAGATCGATGAACAAGTCTCCACTTAGCTCTTCTTCACTCTAAGAAGAATCATCTTTCCCATCATCTGGATGTGTGAGCAATCTATGTGACGAGGTTGGTACTGGATCTCCATTATGTGGAAGGGAGTTAAAGGATGACTCATCACACACCACATCTCGACTCTCGTAGATATTCATCTCAGGATCCATGAGACGATATGCCTTTGAGGTAGTACTATACCCCAATAAAATAAATGGCAGTGTCTTTGGATTGATCTTCTTCATTTTCTCATCTAGAACATGAATATATGCAGTACAACCAAAAACTCTCAAATGATGAATAAAATGTTTATGACTAGTCCATACGTCTTCTGGTGTCCTATTCTACAAGATCTTTGTGGGTGCCTGGTTGAGTAGATACACTATTGTCTAGACTACTTCTAGCCAAAAATGATGCTCCAACTTAGCGGTGGAGAGCATACAATGAGCCATCTCCATGATAGTCCTGTTGTGTTGCTTGAAAATCCCATTCTGTTTGGGAGTGTAGGGTGCAGTAAGATGTTGCTGAATGCCATGCTGCTTCAGGTATGCTAAGAAATTCTTCGATATAAACTCCCTCCCTTGATCTGAGTGGAGGAGAAGAAGAGGCTTCCTAGACTGCCTGGTGGCTTGTTGGTAAAAGGTTTGGAAATTGGAAAAGGCCTCACTCTTCTTCCAGAGAAAATATACCCACATTTTCAATGAGTAATCATCAAGGATGAGCTAGAAGTGTTCAAAACCTTGGAAGCTAGCTAGTAGGGGTCCCCACAGATCGATGTGTATGACCTGAAGATGCTCCGTAGAATGATAAGAGCTCTGTTTGAATGGACCTCTATGTTGTTTTCTCGTAAGACATCCCAAGAAAACATGTAAGGAATGGGAGAGTGGAGGAAGCCCTCTTACCATTTCCTTGGCACTGAGTTGATGCAGAGCCCCGAAAAAAAGATGACCATATCAAAAGTACCATAGTGTAGTGGACTCCGCCATTGAAGCAGAGAGAAATGTTAGATGAAGTGACCGTATCCAGTGTCAATAGACAGCCCTTCAAAAATGCTCGAGCAATGACTGAGTCTCCCTGGGAAATGATGCAGGACTTGACCCCTTTCTCAACAAAGAATTCAACCTGCATTCGATGGTTAAGAAGTTAACTCACAGACAAGAGATTTGAGGTCAAACCTGGAACATATAGCACCTTCGTGAGTGTACATCTTCATGTCCCAAGAGGAATGATGACATCACCAATCCTTGCCGCAATATGCTCTTGATTATCTGCGATGGTGATATGATCTCCAGTGGGCTGGTCACTTAGGGTATGGAACAACTTCTTATTGCCAGTCATGTGTTTGTTGGTGTCTGAATCAATCAACCAAACAATTTCTGACGGCTATGAAGTCTGCGAGACTAGGACAATGTCTGGATGAGTTGTGTCTGGAACCTCTTCATCGGAGGTGGTATCCTGTTGAGTAGCAATGTAACCCTTCTTCCTCTGATTACGAGCATGCTATTGGGATTTCTTGGAATATCCTTGGCCATAAGTGCTCTCTTCGCCAAAGTTACCATACTTGTGACCATTGTAATAATAGTTTGCAATTGTGTGCATATCCGTGGAGCAAATGTGGCACCATCTATTCGCCTTGTTGTTCTACTGCTTCAGGGGTGGCCGCTGTGGTGGCTGCTAAGAAGGTTGCTACTGTGGATGTTGCTTCTGATTCTGGGGGGCTGATTTCCCTTTCTGAGGCTTATGATTTTTCCTCATGATGAGAGCCTTGTCTTCGAAGGCTTCTTGAACATTCTGAATGGCTTCTTCCTACTGGAGATAATTCACCAGTGTGGCAAAACTCACCTCCTGTTAAGTGATGGTCAAGGTGGTGATCAGTGTCTGAAATTGGGAAGGAAGAGCTCGCAAGGTGAGTGGGACTAGCAACTTTTCATCCACTGGTTCACCAAGAGTAGAAAGTTCTATGCATAACTCGGCCACACACCGTAAGAAGGCTTCTAATGATTCACCATCATGCATACTCATTGTGTGAAGATTTTTTTGAAGATGCAACTTCATCGTTAGATTCTTGGCTTCATAGATGATACACAACGTGGTCCATGCTTGAGAGGAAGTGGTTTCTTCCCGAATGTAAGGTTGAACCTCATCAGAAAGGCTTAGAGTGATAAGCATCAATTCTTTTGCATCGGCATTTTCATGCTTAGCCAACATATCAACGTCTTTGGGAGGGGCGTCTTTGCCAAAAACGATCCCCCATAGATATTCAAAATGAAAAATCATCCACATCTTAATCTTGCATGCGGCAAGATTTGGCCCTTTGAGTAATTGGGCATCCGACAGTAGAATGCGAGGTGCAGACATTTTCAAAAACTAAAAATTATATTTTATTTATTTATTTTTCAAAAATGGTTACAATGCTTACTGAATGAACCTATCACAAAGATGGGCTCTATAAGCTCATAGGTGCTATATGTTCCAGGTTTGACCTCAAGTCTCTTGTTTGTGAGTCAACTTCTTAACCATCGAATGCAAGTTGAATTCATTGTTGAGAAAGGGGTCAAGTCCTGCATCATTTCCCATGGAGACTCAGTCATTGCTCGAGCATTTCTGAAGGGCCGTCTATTTACACTGGATGTGGTCACTTCATCTAACATTACTCTCTCTGCTTCAACGACGGAGTCCACTGCACTATGGCACTTTTGATATGGTCATCTTTCTGCCGGGGATCTGCATCAACTTAGTGCTAAGGAAATGGTAAGAGGGCTTCCTCCACTCTCCCATTCCTTACATGTTTACTCAGGATGTCTTGCGGGAAAACAACATAGAGGTCCATTCAAACGGAGCTCTTATCATTCTATGGAGCATCTTCAGGTCATACACACCGATCTGTGCAGACCCTTGCCAGCTAGCTTCCAAGGTTTGGAAATTGGCAAAGGCCTCACTCTTCTTCTGGAGAAAATATACCCACATTTTCCGTGGGAGAGCTCTAATACCAATGATGGCAAAGAGAGAATGTTTATTCAATGTGTGTTTGGAAACAAATACAACAGAGGCATATAAAGCCTATGAGGAGGAGGAGAGAGTAGTTATAACTGTATAGCTATCCACGTCCAATAACTAACAATGTATTAAGCACTTAACTAATGTGCTAACAGAAAAGGCTGAAAAAGGGATTGGATCCAGCAAAAAGCACTTTAAGCATGGGGAAAAAACCAGAACACATGGTTAAAAGATCTAAATGACCACTACATAAGAATTTGGGGTTTGAGACACCAATATGGCTTAATCAATCCCCAAAAGGGAGGACTTGGTAGATTAGGCACCACAAAAATAAATTCAAATTAGGGTTGAACAGGGGATTCCAAGTGGGATGAGGTGGTTAACCCAAGTGGTAGGGGAAGATTAAAATTTCCATTTAGTATTAATCTTGTCAATGGTAGGTGAAACAAGGGATAAAAGAGAATTGATGACCCATAAATTATAATTAAGAAGAGGAATAACCAAATGCCATCTCCAATCCTTCCACTAATTAGAGGGAGGTTGTAGCCCAAGCTTATGCAACATCACATCTGGGATCAGCCACTTAATTCTAAGAATAGAGGGAAAATGTGAGTTGGCTAGCTTAAATTTCTACTTAAGTTCTTGTCAAGGGATCTAATATCATCTAGAGACCAGAGCTCTGATTGTCAATATGTCTTTTCTGGCAGGTCTTAGTGCCTTGACATTAGGAAAATCTGCAAGGGGCAAGCTATTTGATGTGAAAAAAGTGACCACCAGATGTTATGATCATTGAAGGAGAGGCCAAAATGGACTCCATCTCCAACCTAACGTATTAGGTGTTTGAAAGCCTCTAAATATTTCCATATGCTCTTCACTAGAATGGTACATGGTATTTTAATGGGAACTCTAGTGATATTTAAAGTATGAAATCCAATATTTTTCTATCATTTCTTACCATAAAGAGAGCTTGAAGAAATATAGTTCTATAATAAATTTTTCCAAGATTTTTTATGATGAATTCTTCTAATTACCCACTTGACAAAAAGAGAGATGCTTTGTTTGTACACAACAATAATTCCTATACCAACACGGTCTTGTGGAAGCATGCAAATCTCCCACGCCATCTGATGAAAACTCCCTATCTATTACTCAACCATAATTAGTACCTTAATAGCTTAACCATCTCTTTAAGGGATGCTTGAGAAGGGCACCAACATGTTGCATAGTAAAATTGAGTAGTAGCTAAAATCTTAGTGTAAACTTGAAATTTTCAAGCTAAGAAAAATGGTGGAGAGACCCATTTTTGCACCTTTTGTGTAACATGATCAATGAAAAATTGCCATAAAATAGCATAATAACTATCAAAGGAAAAGGTGATACGAAGAAAATGAAACCTTTCTCTTTGCTGAATCCATTTCTAGGGGTAAGCCGCTAACCAAGCCGACATAGGCCAAGGGTTTTGGAGGAACCTCAAAGACTTAACAAGCTGAACATTAGATCCTGAAGCTTAAAAAAAATATCTAAGCAAGAGAAAGTTTCCTAAATTTCCTTTTTAAATTCAACAAGAGTTAGATATGAGTCATCAACAAAATGACCATTGATAAGATAAGTCTTGTGATCGAGGATAAATATACCTCAGATGGGCCCATGCTTAGCTCTTTATTTGATGAGATACCCAAGATCATTAGCATCCAAGACAGAGAGAGATGAAGTAAGAGCACAACCATGTCTAATAGATTAAAATAACCCAACTGAAGGAGAGTGATGACCATTGATAGTGAGACAATAGGAGGCGTCTACAATTAAAGTCTTAACAACATTGAGGATAAAAAGTCCAAAACCTAAAGAATGAAGCATAACAACAATTAAAGGGCATACAATTCAGTCGTAAGCCTTCTCTATATCAATCATCAAAAAAATCACCCTTTGGAGACAAGACCGAGCCAATTTCATACCCTCCAAAATAGTAATAAGGTTATCCAAAATATAACGGCCTTTGACAAATCTAGTTTTCTCTTGTCGCAGAATCCTAGGAAGGATTGAGGCAATGTGCATTATGAGAGCTTTAGATAAAATCTTATAGGAAACATTGAGAAGAGTAATAGGACTCCAGCTTATAATCAACTTAGGATTTCCAGCTTTAGAGATAAATTTTATATTTCATTTACTAATAATATCTCCAATGGACTTATTTTGCAAAGCTTCTTTATACATCCATAGAAGACCATTACCAACAATATGCAAAGTAGATTTGTTAAAAATAAATGGAAAACCATATAATCCAGGAGATTTGTCTTCAGTAAGACAAAGAAGAGCACCATGAACATCTTCCAAAGTGAGAGAGGCTTCACTGGGCTTTCCTCTCCTGCTGAGTCAGCTTGCTTGGGACAATTTCAATGCATTATTTCAACACAACTTAACTTTCGACCGAAGGTTGCTGTGCTTGGAAGACCAAAGTGTAATTCTCCACAAACGCAGTGATGATATCAGGTATGGTCATGACATGCGCATGGGAAAGTTTGATTTTTTTTATTTTCTCCTTTGCATATCTAGACCTGAGTGATTTAAAAAAACCTTTGGATGCTCGATCACCAGTTTAGATCCAATAAATCCGAGAATGAACCTAAGCACCTATTTCCCTTATGTTATTCAATGATCTTCAGTTCATGTCTAAGTTGGGCAGCTTGAACCTGAGCTATCACACCAAAAGGTTGAGGTTCCAGAAATAGGAAATTCCTTTGAAATTCTAAGTGAAGAGCAGTGTCATCCCTCTTATGAACTTGGGCAACTTGTTTGCCAAAATGGATAAGAAATTTAGCACTTTGTTGAATTGCTTCATTCTACCAAGATACCCCGCTGGAAACATAAACTGAACGAGGCACCATATTGCAAATCTTAGCAATAAGAAACAATACCCCCAGATGACTTAGCATAGAAAGATTAATATTTAATTGATTATTTGGAACCCTTAGTTGGACTCCACCCCATGTAATTATGAAGAAAATATGTTTATGTTCTGACAAAAGAATGTGTGACTAGGTAGTGACTGGAGGATGACCATTATCAGCCACCTCAAATAATTGTTACTGAGATAGCATGACACAATCAAGCCTCTTTCTCAAAAATTTGATCAAGTAAATAAATTTTGAGCAGTAAAGTACCACCACCTTTAAAAATTGGGTCATTAAGGTTCGAATGGTTTTTGAAATAAAACCAAGATTCACGTTCTCCAATGCACCAATGCATAGGAAGGGCCCCCACTTTTTCCTTAGGATGTTTAACCATATTAAAATCACCACAAATCAACCAATAAGAAAAAGAAAAATTATCTCCTAGCCAATGTCATAATGTCGACCTTTCTGGGCCATCAATAGAAGCATAAATATTGAGCATACCAAAAGTATAGCCATTAATATCCAAAACAACCCACATGACCTGATTTTCAGGATCATGACCCATGGAAGAGGTCATGCAGAAAATCTAGGGGATACAAAAATAGAAACACCATTTTCCCTTCCAAATGAGAAGAGAAAAAATTCATATAACTCATAGCTATGCACATTAAGGAATTATGAAGAAGAAAACCAATAACTTTAATCTGTTGCAAACAAATAATATCTAAACTACCAATTAAATGAAAAAAATCCTTCACAAAATATTTTTAGAGGATTCTGTGAGTCTTCTAAAATTCCATGAGAGATAGTTCTTGGGAGATCAAACATAACCATCTCTCCCTGTCCCTCCTGCAAATAGTCTTCCGAGCTTAAACTATCAAAACTGCTGGAAAAAAGAACATGATGGTTTGAACTAGGTTGCTCTATTGGAATGGTGTGGCATTTAACCCCATTCAGCCCATGTATGTCTATGGAGTTATCCCTAGAGCGACTCCAGGAATGGTGTTGGGAGATGGACGTGGAAGCAACCATCCCAACTTGCTGTTGTTGTGGAAGATAAGTTGGTTTTCTCTGCAAGGGAGTGGATGGTGGGGTTGGACGTGATGGGGCGGGAGGAAAAGTTGACAGAACCTACTGTTATTAAGAAGAGGGAGGGGGAGCCGAAGAAGTTGATTTAGATGACACAACATTTTTCTTTCTCACATAGTTCCATCCCTTATATACAACCTGCTTCGTCTTGGCATCATGATGATTATTGACATTCTTAGCACATTGGAGAAGTGGACACTCATGAATGTGGTGGTTAGGGTCTTGAAAGTGAATAAATGTGTTAGGAAGGTTGAAATAGACAATTTTCTGTGAGATACAAATGGACCCAACTTGAATGTCGACACGGTCTGGCATATCAAAGGCTAATTTGACCTCCACACAAGCCTGCTTATGCATATGCACTTAGAAAAAACACTAACGTTCATTGAAGATGACGCAGACAAGGGGGCTAACAATTTCATTCAAAAAAAGTCAAAGTTTTAAAGTATGCTCGAGTAACTCCACCCATCCAAGGATTCTAAGAAAAACTTGACTGGATGGGTTAATATTGGGTGTCCTTTTGGACAAAACAAGTAATGTGTTACCAATGTATCAGTAGCTGGAGCACTCAAGAAAAATCTAGAATTGCGAAGGTTCATGAAAGGTAAAAAGATAAAACCCTTTAGTGAGATTCAAGATATATGTAACCTGTATTTAGGAAGTCACCCAATGATTCATAATCTAGTATTGCAAATATGACTCAGAGAGTATGCAACCACAAAAATAAGCTATCAAATGATTATTACTATAAAAACGAATAACAAGATCCACAAACGAAGATGAATATTAACATATGGGGGAGTTTAAGAGTCAATAATTCATTGTAGAGCTTGGGAAGAACTTTTTGTGCCTGTTTGGGAGCCATCTTCACAGCCGTTTGTAATTGGAGGTTTAGAGGCCATTATAAAGGCAAGCTTCATCCTAGACTGGGGAAATTAATGCCCAAATCGATATGAAATGATAATTGCAAATAGTGAAAAGATACAGGTGATAAAGGAAACAAACAATATCTTGCATGAGAGAAGGGATGCAACAAACCCTAGCAAAGCTCAACCGTCAGACCCTCGACACCTACTATATACATAATCTGAATGTATGAAAATTTTAACTATTTACTTGATCGTCAAAAATAATTAGTGGAATTTGTGAGTAAGGCATCCACTCAAATTATTACCTAAGGCACTTCCATCTTTAAATTCAATCAACGTTATGGTTATTAAAAAGCTATATGCAAAAAACTATATTAGTTGTGTTTTATTAAGAATTCTTGTAATTAGTCGTTTGACTTGCTTTTTGGCCATGTATATCAATTGATTATATGTTTGTAAAATTGAATATGTAGACAACTAACTAATGTTTTTAATAATATTATTATGTGAAACAAATTGATTTTATATTTTTTCTAATATTATTGTATGAAACAAATTAATTTTATTTAAATAAATCAATAAGTAATATGGTGATATGTTGTATAGAGTCTAGAGGACAGAATGTGTGACTTGTTTTACTTTATAAACAAAGAGTGTTTTCATTGTTTTCACAAGGATTCCAAATTAGTTGGAAAAGTAGAAAATTACAAAAAATTGAGTGTTTACATATACATCCTCTACAATAATACTAAAAGTAACAAATATTATAAATGTAAATCAATATTATGAAGAGTATTATCATAGTATCTATAAATTCCAAAATAAATTTGAGAAATATTAAAGATATAAATTTAAAATATTCAAGGTTTCGACATGCATTCCAAACTTTTAAAATCAATAAATGTTGAAGCTTTAAATTCAAAGTATGAATATTGAACAATTGTAAACACAGGAATATTTTTATCATATAATGTGTATTGTGAGTGAGTATGAGATCACATTACTATGTTAAATTAGAATTAGCATGTAAAGCTACTTAGAATTTGATGATAAACATATGTTTTTATAGGATTATTCACTAAGCACTATAAATAATCGTTATAAA
Organism: Taxus chinensis; assembly: GCA_019776745.2. Lineage (NCBI taxonomy): Eukaryota > Viridiplantae > Streptophyta > Pinopsida > Cupressales > Taxaceae > Taxus > Taxus chinensis. The sequence goes on along the minus strand of CM034156.1, from coordinate 70,313,226 downwards.
GAACTCTATAAAAGTAAATACAATAAACATATATGTATTCATATTATGAATTCACAACCTTCTTTAGGGGTTTATTAAAACTATATGTAATGCGCCCCCTTTTATGTTTTCGTTTGGTCACTAATGCGTCTGAGTTATTATTGTATAGTTTTATTGTTGTGGATGAGTTTCTTGTGGTCTGATTACTCCAAAGTGCACGTTGTCTTGATTCCAAACCTTAATGATGACAATAAAAATGATAAAACAAATATAATCCTACTTATAGGAGAATTCATGAAATGTGTGGTTTGTGGTTTAGATCATAAGATATTTTTAGGTCTCATTGATAGTGCAACTCTTGTATTGTATTAGCATTAATCATGTTAGTTTAAAATAAATAAATAAATGTATTAATAAAATAGAAATAAAAATTAAATACATTCTTTTTCAACAAATAAAATAATGGGGAAAAAATCCCTAGTGTGTAGCTTACAGTAAATATGAATTTTTGGTTTGGGGATTTCTTATTTTCCTCCCCTATTTGTTGATTGGTGGTGGCCATGGAAAGTGTCTTGTTGTGGTATGCTTTGATAGGGAAAGGATGATTTGGGTTTAGGGTACATGCAGGTTTGCAAGGGTTAATGTTTTTTTATTTAACTGTATGGTAGGTGACAACGATGAAGGAGGCACCACACTTCTTTCCTTCCAACTCACACACAACATTCCTATCTCAGGCGGGTTCTCCCAACTTGAAAAAAATCCATGGTTTAAATATTGTGTGGATTGGAGGACCTGCACTAAACTATCTACAAAGTAGGAAACTTCATCTTGCCACAAGGATCTGTACATAGTGGTTCATTAAGTAGACTAGACAAACTTCTCTGCAAATGAAGCTATGCCAATTGTTAATCTAGACTCTTCAACCTATGTTACAACCGCCTAATCTATACTAAAAATGAGCTAATACATACATACATACATACATACATACATACATACATATTTGGGGGTTTTTCCTTTTATTTGTGTTGGTGTTAGGTCTTTGTCAATGGTTCTAGTTTCAAGGAAACATATATCTCTGTAAAACATGGTTGTCTTGTTAAGTGCCTTTGCATAAAGGTTTCATAATTGTGAATTCAAGGCACAAAATATATTTCCCTTTTATAAAAAAACAAGGGCAGCTATGTGGATCTAGTTGTAGGTTTTTGTTAGATATGAATGTAGAATGTGGAGCATACTACTACAACATGAACTGCTTATCAAATGGTACCAAAACAATTTCTCATCTAGATGTCATCTTATGGAATGCCATGATTTTGGGATTTGCAAAATGGGTTGGTTTTTAAAAAAATTGGAATGTGGGTGTAGAATTTTACAAAAAAATGTTTTTTTGGTTAATAGAACCTAGAACAGGTTTTAGTTTCCATGGAGAGGGTTTTGACAAACGCCTCAAAGAGAAATGACCTCAACGAATGTCATGGTTACATGTTGTGCACAAAATGACTTGTTAGAAATATAATTCAAGTAGTTAATTTAATGTTACGGGAAGATTTAAAGTCATATTCCACAACCTTTAAAACATCTTTCTTGTTCTTTTTAATGTGGGCTTTAGATCTGACTATGGAAATTTGTAATAGGAAGAAGGAAAGAAGTTTTGTTAATCCTTAGAGTTGTCACTGATGTGTTAGATTTGTATGTAAGATGAGGAAACACCCCTAATGTCCATGGACTAGATATCAAATGTGCTTAAGGTGAACTCACAAATTTTGCATGTTTAACTGTATAAAAATCTCTCTTTCCAAGTCAATTTAATATTCATGAATTTTTTTCCCTCTACCTCTATCATGTTTTCACTTTGATAGTATTTCATTTTCTCACTAGTTGGAAATTAATTCAAATAATCGAAAACATTAGTTTTTTTTTAATTAATGTTAAAAGAGGGTGGAGGGGACCCTACCGCATTTCATAATTAAAAAATTGAGACAAAGATATATTGATGAGGGGAAAAAAGGACCAGCCTCTTTGAGCGACACATAGACGGAAAACAAAGAAAAAAGAAAAAGAACGAAACAAAAAAACAAAGAAGTAAAAAACTAACAACTTATCACCAAGACTCCTTCTCATGGGATCTTAAATGCATCTATAGGGCATCATTGAAAATTTTTCCTTTGTTATTCTTGCACACAGTAGTCCATCCATCACCTTTTTTTGGATTTGTAATTTCAATATTGTGAACTAGTACGATGATTTCAATATTCTTATTAACCTTACGAGTTTGACTTTGTAACGACCACAAAATTTTCCCACACAAAACCTAAAATAAAACCCATTAAATTAGATAGGAATAATTTTTTTTTGTTTAAACGGGTTGCCACAGGACAACATTCAACTAGATTTAATTACTTCACGATTAATAAATAATTCGGTTTAATTAACAATTATTTTTTATTATTTTAATTGAATATTTCGGGCTTAAATCCCCTTCCAGGGTTCCTGTTAAATTTTGTTAATTAACCCTTACAAGCCATTGGCTAAAATACCCTAATTACATTTCTTACTTATTTAAGTATTAGATTTCTAATGTCATTTATTGACTCAATCTCCGAAGGTTAAGGCCTCATTTACCCTAAGAATATAACATAGTTCAAATATCTTTTAACTCCTATAAAAATATTGTCTAGATGTTATTGGGTAAATTTAATTTAGTTAATTTCAAGGGTCAAGGACTTTATAAAAAGTCACTAAACTAAAACATTAAAGACCACATTATAATCTTACCTCCTAACACCTATTTTGTGGCCCCTTCACAAGTTGCGCATACACTTTATTTAAAAACATATTCCAACCAAATTTCCCACCTAACTTTTGTATGGATGAATAACAACCATTAGATGGATTCATTTGGAGCCTTTAGATCTAGGTATCCAACTAACTCCAAACTTTCTTATGAAAGGCTCTTATTCACTTCCCTTAGCTTATTTTCTCATTTTCATTTTACAGGTTGAAGGGAGAGCCAAGGAGCTTAAGGGAGCTATAGAGAATTATTGGTTGACCTTTGGGATGGATATAACCAATTTTTGTATATTTTAAGTTTTGAATTTGACCACGCCGAAGGAGTTCCCCCTATGGTAAAGGACCTCCGGACGTTTCTACAACGATGTTAAATTTGATGGCCGTTTTTAGTTACTATTTTTAAAAACCTATTATTAACTGCTGTTTTTTCGACTGCTTTTTTTCTATTCACTTTTTCACAGGACAAGGTCGACGCTCATGAATTTGAAGCACGACAAGCTAGAGGCACTGATCGAGAAGGAGAGCCTCGTCAATCGATACGGAATCCGTGTTCATATTTTATGACATCTCGGGCTTCTTCCTGAGCGGGTAAGAAAAGCGGAAGAGAGAGCCACGGTATTTTGTGCTCCTCACACTGCCACTCAGAAAAATACGCTGACGAAAGATGAAGAGGGTATTGAGGATATTGAGCGTCATTTGTATACGAAAAATTATCCAGAACCACAACTGCTGATTAGGACTTCTGGTGAGACGAGGCTCAATAACTTCCTTCTGTGGCAGACTTGTTTTTCTTTGATGTATGTTACTCCAATTTTGTGGCCCGAGTTCTTGTTCAGGCATTTGATCAGGGTTGTTCTGGAAAATCAGAAATCTTACCCATTTTTGAAATAGGAAAATTGGAGGAGATCAAACAACACGCCCAATTCCTCCTGACCACTTTGACTACCGCACATCTTTTACCTATTTCTGTTCTAGCTTTTATTATTTTTATGAAAAATAAATTATCTTCTGTCGAAAAATCAACCCTCCACTGTTTGATTTAGTAATGGAATTCGCGTCGAGTGTACTGTGTTGAAACTAAAAGTGAACAATCCACCTAACTAATGGCATTTCGGAATTAGTTTTTAGAATTCCAAAATCTTTATTCTTTCCAAAATTAGTTGGTAATATTGGTTGTTTTCTTTCGATAGGTTTGATTTGTTGTTCAATATAAAGTCCATAAACTGTTTAATTTTATTTTTCTTATTTTGGTTAATGTTACAATGCAAGTGGAAGGGGAATCTTACTAATTAATTATTTAAAATTGTCTAAAAGTAATGTTAGAAATTATAGAATAATGTTGGGTAACCATCAATTCAAGAGAATAACGTTGTGTAACAATCAATCAATGATTAATGTAAATATATTATAAATGATAAACTTTGACAAGCAAGTAGAGGCACAAGTTGCAATTGAAATATGGAAACAATGATTTTCTTGGAATAGGCTAAAATTATGCATGAATTCTTTTGTTGGATTTCCCACCTAAACTAGAATTGACACCCTCTAGCTTTGACATGGTTAGAGGGTTGTCAATATTTTTGAAACACTTGGTTACCGTATAATGAATTTGCAAGAAGAAACCTTTTGAAATTTGGCATGATGATGCATATTTAGCCAACACTTTGTGTTATTGTGGGGCTAAAAACATAGAGATGAGAAGAGTGGTGAGTGGTACAACGATGCCATTGGGGCATGGTAAATAACATGACATATTATACATGGCAGTGGTATATTAATACTTGCAGGGAATACCTTCAGTGCAAATGTTCTTTATTGGACACATGAATGAAGACTAAATAATTTCTATTTCCTTTGTTTTGCTATGACAAACATGTATAATGCACTCATTAGTAGGTAAGAAGGTGTTTAAGAGAGGTGTATGCAAATTTACCTACCTATAAGAGATCTCAGATGGAATTGAGAATGAATTATTCCTTACCTTCAGGCATTTCAAGTAAGTAACATGCATGAACTAGGTAAGTGAAAATCTTTATTCGATAAGAAAAGCTTTTTTAAGGAAGAGGAAAACTGACCTACAATAAGGAGCTTTATGACGAAAACATCATTTTCTTCCCAGCAATGGTTTCATTAAAGATATCTTGTGTATACTACCTCCCCTCTTTGAGAATAAAAAACAAGACGTGAGGATGATTATCTAAGGGCCCATGTATTATAATGTACATATTTAAACATGCATACATATGTGCGATCTAATGTATTCTACTCAACATTGTAATAGATGCACATGTAAGGTCTGTAATTGGAAATGACTATTATGTAATAAGGTGCAATTGATGATCAAAACACATGTCCACCTAATGTTGACAAATGATTAGTTGTATAATTAGATGTAGGTGGTTTCAAGGTTGTTGTGGGTCCCAAATGATATATAAGCCAGATAGAGGATATTTTATGGGATTCATCTCTCCCATGTGATTGTTATTTGTGAGTCAATAGAGTGCATTTCTGTTTCACTTGGAATGTTTCGTTCCTTTTAGAAACAGATAAGGGTTGGGGCTAGGAGGAATACCTGTAGAATGTCGAGATGGTGTGCGCATACCGTAGAGAAGGATCAGGCTGATTGCGAAGAACTCCTTTTTGTCTTGGAAGGACTACCTGCAAATAAGAACACAAGACCACAAGATTTGATTAAACAATAAATGAGGAAACTACCTTGGGCCTAGGAAATATAAAACTTCCTTTCGAAGGTGGTCAGTTTCACTGCTAATATGAATTAACACAAATGACTACAAAATATCAATTAGATTACTTGGTTGAAACGGGTAGGAGAAGGCTAGTTTCTGGTTATAGTCAGGGTAACCGATACCGGTTTCTGGTAACCGACGTCGGTTGGGCCTAGGACCTTCTTGGTAGCTATGGTGTTTGTAAGGCTGGTTTATGGATGATATTAGGAAATGAGATGATGAGAGGTAAAAGAATGACAGTTAGATGCAATGACATGTTGGGTAGTGGATTTAGAAACGGATTTAGGAGGACTATGATTCAAAGAGCATAAGAAATGTTATAGAGGACATGCAAGATGTGACTTACTGGTTTTGACAAAGATGCAAGTTGATCTCTTTTGCTGTAAACTCTCCTGGTTTCTTCACTCGTCTCTGCTTGGTCAAGTGAAGATCTGGACTCTGTTTTTTGCTCCCAATGACCTCTGTTGATTCAAAAATCATTCGACCTTGATTTTGGTTTGGGGAGCCCATTTACAGGGAGCCGATGGCGGTTACATAACCGACGGCGGTCGAGTAGGAACCGGCATCGGTAAGGAAAAAGTAGGCTATTTTTAGTAAAATAGCCCACCTTCCCTGCTTTTCTCCCGAGAGATCAGTCGCGGGCTTGGTCAAGTGGATAGAAGGTCGGTTTTGGGTGCGAGTAAGGAGGCATTAGTTATGGATGTGAGTCTAGACCAAGTCATAGGTCTTAATTAGGTTAGTTTAGGGTTAGGGCTAGGTCATGATGAGGTGGCAAAATGAGGTGGCAAGTAAGGTGATGTGGATTTATCAATTACAAGGTAATTAATAAATAATTGTGTAAGGTTTAGGTGATGAGGTTAAGTTGCGAGATGAGATGCGGGTCACAAGGGGTTGTAAGATACAAATTTGGTGTCTACATTAGCCCCTTATTGTCGTGTAGCTTGTTTTGTAAAGCTACACGGACAATAATATGAAGTGGTTTCCCCTGTTAAGGGTATAGGTAATCCCCCTCAAATCTATCACAGATTGAGTGAACGGGAAATTAGGGATAGGGTTGATAAAGGGTAAATGGGGTAGAGGGGATGGTAAGATGGTGGGGAGGTCCAAGGAAGCAGACACATGGTAAAATGCAATAGTACGACTAGGGTACATGATTTGACGAGCAAACCAGCAGTGCATAGGCAAAGGTCGATAGTTTATCCAAAACAAGGGTGATATAATCCTGGTATCCAAGGCATAGGAAGTAGCTCCAGGGTATATAATAGGTAAGGTACAGGAACGTTTAGGCATCTCCGGCAGTACCAAATGGTTGGTTTGGTTGAGATAAACGTCACGGTCTAGGTCTGGGCAAAGTTGGTCGACAGATCAAGTCAAGGACCCTAATCATGCTAAAACACGAACAGGTGAGCTCGATTGAACAAAAAACTATAGGATAAGTGGATAAAAGTGGATGGTTTTGATTTTGGGTAAGGTATTGGAGTGATACGGCCGTGGGTCGGGCCGAGTTGTTGGGTTGTAGCCTTGGGTCGGGCCAAATGGGTAGGGTGAGGCCTTGGGGCGGGCGGGTTGGTTAGGGTGAGGCCTTGGGTCGGGCCGGTAGGGTAGGGGGAGGCCGTGGGTCGGGCTGGTTTGTTAGGGCGAGGCCTTGGGTCGGGCCGGTAGGGTAGGGCGAGGCCTTGGGTCGGGCCGGTTTGTTAGGGCGAGGCCTTGGGTCGGGCCGGTTTGTAAACAAATGGTGTTCAGCAAAGGTGGATATAGGCAATATTTGGTTAAAAAGGGACAAATGGTTGATTGGTAAGAATATTGATATTAATATTGGTAAGGTAAGGTTGTTGGTGTCGGTAATGAATTGGTGATGTTGTAAAAGGTATAAGGGAAGCGAAAGTTAGCCTACCCAAGTAGAAGGGAACCATGTCCTGATTAAGATCAACACACAATCCTAGATGCGAGGCAAAGCGGAAAGAGTGCTCCGTAAGTGAAAAGATCTAAACAAACCACAAAACGTAGAACGAGCTTGAAGCCCTAGGTACTGTGCATAGACGAGAAGTCCATAGGTGAAAAGAGTTGTATGATCACAATATATCGGGTGTACGTTATGTCCCTTGAGTTGAAACAAATGGTGAGGTGAGGTGGATGATATAGCTGAGGTACAGAGAATTTATTACAAAGTGAGTGTTCTGACAAAAGAGAACCTACCCTAAATAGACAAGTCCATGACTCAAAAGTTCTTCTGAATGAGGCTTTTATTTTATTGAAGATAGACTGATCGATGTGGGAAGTCTACAAGGGATATTGATTGTTTTATTCTTGAGGTCTTCACGAAGCTGATCAATGCGAGAAGCTTCTGATAAAGGCTGACTGTGTATAGCTGTCCTTCGAGGGAGCTGTCTATTTATAGTAGCAGATATGATTTTAATGCATAGCTGTCCTTCGGGGGAGCAGTCTATATATAATAGCAGCAATAGTTCGGCATATAGCTGTCCTTCGAGGGAGCAGTCTATATTTAATTTAGATGACTATATATTCTTTTGGCGTGAAGCATCTAGTTTGGTAGGAAGTTTGACTCAAGAAAATCCCATAAGAATACGGCTTATTTTAATACTTTGAAGTCATGGACTAGACTAAAAAGGGAAGGCATCGTTTAGGTGAGGTGAGAATCAAACTATGTGAGCTTGATTTTTATTATGAGGTGTAGGAAACGAAGTGCATGTGGTGGTATGTGAGCTCAAGGGACGAGCGGCAGGTAGATAAGAAGTGATATAACACTAAATTCAATAGTAGAATGGTCGAAGATGCAAGGCATTAAGGGGTTCAGGCTCAGGCTTACCATTAAGCGAAGCTAAACGATAAGTGCCTGATCCATAGGTGTGAGTGATTATGTAAGGCCCAATCCAATTGGGAGAAAATTTTCCACGTTTGCTCTTTCTAGTTTGGTGACATGTTGATTCTCTTTGAGGACAAGATCACCAACCTTAAAGGTACGCTCATGAAGTAGCTTATCATAAGCACGTTTGATGCGTTTTTGATAGATTTGAAGGTGATCAAGAGCTGTAAGGACGACGGTTCGTCAAGGAGCTCTAATTGGGCTAACCGCTCTTGGCGGAAATCATCATTGGTGAGAATATCCTGAAGAGATATTCTAAGGGAGGGTATTTGTATTTCGAGAGGAAAAACTACCTCGGTACCGTATACCAAAGAAAAAGGTGTGGCATTAGTAGAGGTACGAATGCTAGTACGATAAGCCCAAAGGGCAAAGGGGATGTGATCGTGCCAATTTCGTCTGGACTCATTGACAACTGTCATGAGGATTTTGGTTAGGGTTTTATAGAGGATTTCCGGCTTGTCC